>CM075862.1:64584077-65073545 GCA_037975125.1 Latrodectus hesperus
TGCTCTTCAAATCCTCCGATAGATGGCAGCACCAGAGGATCTACTTCCTCTATTTTGGCATTGACATGAAGGGGAAGTAAATTTTTCCAGACAATTGCACCCATGGTAATAGCTCAACGGCCGACCACAGGATTTTTCGATTCCACAGATTTAACGAGCTTGTATATCGCATGTACTCAGTGGATCTTTGGTGGCTTTGGGAATCGAACCCCACCCTTCCGGATGGAAGGCCGATATCCTAACTACTAGGCTTCCATTGCCCTATTTATCATTTTCTGCCTATTTCTTTGAGATTTAAGGATTAATTATTTGATGCCTTAAAATTTATATACATTTATGTATTTATTTGTGTACTTCTTTTTTATACTTAGGAATACATAATTTAAATCTTTTTTAAAATGTAAATTAAATTTTTTCTAAATAGCAAAATTTTCGAAAACTTATAAACAAAATTGTTTATTATTATTTTCAATTTTATTAAGTTTCTTTAAGTGAATCAAAACATTTTTCTAAATTAAAACGTTCATGTTATGGGTGTTCATATTTTATTTACCTACATTTTTCTAAATGAAAACGTTCATGTTATGGGTGTTCATATTTTATTTACCTACATATCAAATGTATATTTGTTGTAATAATTACATCAATGAAATTTTGCTATTTTTTAAATTGCATTTATGAAATCTCTCATGAAAATAAATAATTTTTTTTAGCAGTAACATCTGATTATAATTTAATCAAATGTAAAAAAGGAATAAAACTGTTCATATAAATTAAAACTTCATTCTACTTTTACTTCGGAAAAGTGTAAAACCCACTGAATATGAGAACTTATAAAGAAAATTTAGTATATATTACTGATATGATATTTAAAATCATATTTAATACTAATTTTAATATTCTACAATTATTTACCGTATGTACTATTTAAAAATAAGTATGATTAATATGCTTATTAACAAAAGCATAAACTAATTAAAAGAAAATTTTTTATTTTAATCCATCAAGGCATTCAACGTTATAAATATACACAGACATTTTATTAATTAAAATATATTACTTGGAGCTTACAAGTAAATGAAGTTATTTTCAGACTAAAAACTTAAGGAAAAATAGTGTACTGTGTATAAAAAGAAATAAAATTTATCACTTGTTTAAATTATTTTTTAATAATTTGAGAATACATAATAAATATTTAAAAAATAAATCTGCAATAAGTATTAGTTTAAATAAGGGATTAAAATCTGTATTAAGTTTTTGCGCATTAAAAACTTTATAAAAAATATATTGAATTTGTAACGTACAGTTTCTGAGATAATCAGATTTAAACAAAAAGGGAAGCAATTTTAAAAAATTCAGTATCTTATTTATAATTATTAAAAATTCAATATAAAAAAGTTGATATAAGTTATTTACATTGCTTAGTTGGTTATTATATTTCCTTTTGTTTTACTTTTTATTTCTTTTACTTATATTGTTTTTTTACACAAATGAGCACATTTTATTCTATTTAATCTATCTTAGGAAAATAATTTTAGATTTTGACATATTTATCAAAAGTAAAAAACAAACATTTTGGTATAAAAAATATTTCACACAAAAAATATTATTTAAAAAATTATTATCGCATAACATAAATGCTTCATAAAAATTTTGCAAAAGTTTTTTTGGCATAACAATATTTATACTGAATACAGTGTAGTGAAAATGAAGCATAGTTTTACCTCGTATTGTAAAATTAAAAATGAACTATATTTGAAGTTTTAATAGAAATCCCAGATAAATAGCTGATAATCAAAGTAAATGGAATTTTTAAAAAATTTATTTTCTGAAAATTTTAAAGTACATATAGTTTTCAGAAAACAGAAAATTATCATACACTTTTCAGTGTAACTTAAAAATTAATGAAATATATGGCACAATTTCTAAATAATTATTTAAAAATGAATAGTATTTAAGTATAAAATGTAAAAATGAATAAAATTCTTAAAGAGCTTCTTTGTGATATACATTTTTTAATTATTCACAAGAATTTATGAACAAGTGTTTCTTACTTTCTTTAAAGACTTTAATCATATTTTTTCATCGCTTTCCTCTGAAGATTTGAATTGAGAAAAATTTTTCATTTGCATTCGATATCAAACCAAAAAGCTTTATTGGTGAATTTTTTTACTTTAATTTCTTTTTATTTTTTTATTCATCCTTTTCTTTAACACTTATTTTACTGTCTTGTGTATTGATATGAATTTATATTTTAAAGATTTGAAGGCAACGCAAAATTATTTTAACTGTAATCTGTACTTGTTAATGACTTGTTATTGAAATTCAATACGACTTTAGTACAAAAGATTCTTTTCATATGATAAAAATATTATGCATTGGACTCAGATTAAAAGTAATAATTGCATTATTTTACGATAATCAAAAAGATGACATATAATTGAATTTACAAGAATTTTTCCAGCTTTTACTGCACTGATTAATGGTTCAGAATAAAAAATGAGGTATTTTTTCTTTATCAAACATTTGAAATAAGGAATAACTATTATTAGTCTGTTTGGCAATTAATTTATTATATTAACTAAGGATATTTACTATACTTGTTTGTGCTATAACAAAAAATTATATTTCAGAGGAACATGTTTATTTAAATAATAAACTATTAATTAGTCTAGGAAAACTGTATAAGCAATAAGTTTATCTGATTATCAGCAATCTGATTGTCAGGTAAAAAGGTTTCTTTTTCTTATTTTTTTCAACGGCGGGCACACTTGGGTGACGGAGCCTATGCCACAACAAGGCCAGAAACTGCTACTCATTTGTCGTTACCCAGCGGGCACCTGTGAACCAAGTCACGGAGGCGAGTAGCGTTGCCCGCACCATACCACCAAAAACCCGTTTATAGGGTGGGCCACATTCATACAACATCACAGAAGAAAGGACAGAGAAACACAGAGAGAACAGAGAAGGAAAGAAACATCCATGCCAGAACCGGGATTCGAACCCGGGACCAACAGCTCAGGAGTCAGGAACGCTAACCATTCAGCCATTGGTCGGCGGTAAAAAGGTTTCAGGGGATGTGAAAACACACTTAGCAATATAATTTTTAACGAGAGCATATTTGAATGGAAATTGTTAGCAATAAAGATCAATTATCGAAAACTTATTTCCAAAAAGTTGATATTATAATTTCCTATTTATTATTTAATATTTTGAATCAATTGCTTTAAGCAATTCCTATCTATAAAAGAGTTTTCCATTAATAAAAATAAAACAATATTTGAAGAAATTTTTAAAGGAATACTCATTTGTAAATATGGATTAAAAGATATTTGTTAAGAAGAAAAATATAAGTTTAGTAAATGTGTAAAATATTGTGATATATGTAGATTATAGAAGAATTTCATACAAATCCGTCTTTCTATGAATAATCTTGTCTCATAAGCGAATTCATCTTTCATCTCATTGAAAATTCTTCTAATGTAATGAAATATATTAATAATGAATAGTTCAGTTTTCGTCAGAAATATTTATGGAATTTTTTTCTCTAAAAGATGAATGCGTTGTATTTATCCTTACTACCAGTTATCATTTTGAAAAAAAAGATTATTCTTTTCTAGATTACAATTTTTAATGCTTTAAGAACTCTATGTAAATTAAAGGAAAATATACTATGGTTTAATTAGTGAACAAAAATAATGAAATTTATTTTTTCATTTTAACCAAGAGCAGATGATAGTTTGTTTATAAACAACGGGATAAATTCATTTGTTGAAAATAATATTGCTTCATATTTTTTATTTGGTATATTTTAACTTGTTCCAGTATGTTACTCTGAGTAATTTAGTTACAGTATTTTTTAATGAACGGAACCTTGCATTTGCATCGCTATGCTAGCAAAAATAGAAGAACTCTGCATCAGACTGCAAAATATGCATGAGGCTTGTTTAAAATATGAGTGAATAGTTTTCAAGACATTACCTTTTGTCTTTTATGCTTAGAATATAGTTTATAAAATAATTGGGTTGTTTTCCATGAATTTTTGAATACAAAGCACATGGTTTGGAAAATAAGATAGATAAATAAAATGAAAGGGAAAAATTTACGAGAAAATTTGCTATTATTAAACGTTACTTCAATTTATGAAATTAGGAATATAATTTTATAGATTCATAAAATATACAATTTTTAGAGTTAGTAAAAAATGTAAGGATTGTGTTTTTCTGTAAAAAGTATAAATAAATTTGTTGAGTTAAGAAATTTGATTGAGAATTTATACTCATATATATAATTTTTATGAAGTGTTTAATTCAGAAACACATTAAAATTTTTTCTAATAAAATAAAAAGGTAATCCAAAATTTTTGTTGCAAAGTTTTAAAAGATTATCAGAGATAAATACAGATCTAAAAATTTAACTGTGTTTTCTTTTTTTGACCAATTACAGCATGATTATAAAAATCTTATATCAATGCATTATACATAAATTTTGAATTTATTTTAAAATGAATATGAAAAACGTTTTTTCGACACCTTGTAGTGGACATTCTAATGGTTTAATGTTGCTGTAATGCATTTTAAGGTCTACAGTGCAAATTTAGTTTCTGGAGGTCTGTCTAAAGGTATTGATACATTCACGTATCACAGTGGAAGAAACTGGAAATCTAACAAACAAATCCCGACAGACGTGCATGCAGAGTTGCAACAGCCATTTCCTATAATTAAATAATGGATGGCTGGGATAGAAGTTTCAAGAACTATCGCTTTGAAGACTAATCACAATATTATAGAGAGAGAAAACAAGGATTTTGAATTTTCTCCAATCCCGACAGATTTGCATGCAGAGTTGCAACAGCCATTTCCTATAATTAAATAATGGCTGGGATAGAAGTTTCAAGAAATTTCGCTTTGAAGAGCAACTACAATATCATAGTGAGGGAAGACAACGATTTTGAATTTTCACCAATCCCTACAGATGTGCATGCAGACTTTCAACAGCCATTTCCTATAATTCAATAACGGATATCTGGGATAAAAGTTTCAAGAACTAACGCTTTGAAGACTAATCACAATATTATAGTGAGAGAAAACAATGTTTTTGAATTTTCTCCAATCACGACAGACGTGCATGCAGAATTGCAACAGCCATTTCCTACAATTAAATAATGGCTGGGATAGAAGTTTCAAGAACTTCCGCTTTGAAGAGCAACTACAATATCATAGTGAGGGAAAACAAGGATTTTGAATTTTCACCAATCCCTATAGATGTGCATGCAGACTTTGAACAGCCATTTCCTATAATTCAATAACGGATAGCTGGGATAAAAGTTTCAAGAACTAACGCTTTGAAAACTAATCACAATATTATAGTGAGAGAAAACAATAATTTTGAATTTTCACCAAACACGACAGACGTGCATGCAGAGTTGCAACAGCCATTTCCTATAATTCAATAATGGATGGCTGGGATAGAATTTTCAAGAACTATCGCTTTGAAGACTAATCACAATATTATGGAGAGGGAAAACAATGATTTTAAATTTTCTCCAATCACGACAGACGTGCGTGCAGAGTTGCAACAGCCATTTCCTATAATTAAATAATGGCTGGGATAGAAGTTTCAAGAACTTTCGCTTTGAAGAGCAACTACAATATCATAGTGAGAGAAAACAAGGATTTTGAATTTTCACCAATCCCTACAGATGTGCATGCAGACTTCCAACAGCCATTTTCTATAATTCAATAATGGATGGCTGGGATAGACGTTTCAAGAACTATCGCTTTGAAGACCAATCACAATATTATAGTGAGAGAAAACAAGAATTTTGAATTTTCACCAAACACGACAGACGTGCATGCAGAGTTGCAACAGCCATTTCCTATAATTCAATAATGGATGGCTGGGATAGAATTTTCAAGAACTATCGCTTTGAAAACTAATCACAATATTATAGTGAATGAAAACAAGGATTTTGAATTTTCTCCAATCCCTACAGATGTCTCTCTACCAAGCAGTAGAGCATTGGACTTACCACCGATTGTGACCAGGCAAAGAAGCCCAATCGACAGGAACTCATCAACGCCGTTTAAACAACGAACAGATTGAGGACTCTTGGCCACCACCTACTCTTGTGACAACAAATGTGCCTGGAAGAATACAGAGACCGCGGTTGTGACTACACGAACTTTAGTGCAGTGCAAGCCAAGGCATATGTGATTTCCAGAGACACTTGATAACAGTGCAAAATGGACATTGGCCGGCCACACAAGTGGTTTCTCAGACGGTCAATGCCCAAATGTGACAACTTAGAAATAGCGATACTGATAACGTCTGTGATAGTACGAACATTACTACTACACATCGACTTAGTCAACCGCGACCACCAAACACCACTTTAGTCACCACAGATGTAATCACTGATTTGAACTTTTATTCCAGTGATGACATCAACCACCTTGATTCAAGACTTAGAGCGTGCTGCAGCTCTCTCTGTAACCGCAGCAGAGTTGCTTGTCAACTCGGGGTGGGTTCTAGAGGTTTTCATGGTTTCCCTCTAGACTTGCGTAAATACGGCTCACCTTCCCACAAAGTCCCCCATGAGGGCACTCCCTCCCCAGCCTGCACATGTAAAGGTGACGCTCACTGCGTGACCCTCACCTCGCGATCGGGCTTTGTGTTGTGAATCAAATATTTTAAATAAACGTGGGAAATGGCGCATACGCGTTGGGTTGAGGGAGTGGCTTGTCTGGTTTGTTCCGGAGGCGAACACAGAGACTTTAGATGACAGTCCAGAACATCGGTCAGTCAGAGTAATAACCCGTCTGCTCGGAACGCGGCAATTGGAACAGCTCTGCTTTCCGGGCCCGACAGGGGGGCCTCGTTGTTCCTCTGTGATGGGTCTTCTCACGCAGCGGACATCTTCAGCCTCACACTCGCTTCGCGAGTAGGCTGTCCGCCTGCGGCGTCGAAATCCCTACAGATGTGCATGCAGACTTCCAACAGCCATTTCCTATAATTCAATAACGGATGGCTGGGATAATAATTTCAAGAACTAACGCTTTGAAGACTAATCACAATATTATAGTGAGAGAAAACAAGGATTTTGAATTTTCTCCAATCCCGACAGATGTGCATGCAGAGTTGCAACAGCCATTTCCTACAATTAAATAATGGCTGGGATAGAAGTTTCAAGAACTTTCGCTTTGAAGAACAACTACAATATCATAGTGAGAGAAAACAAGGATTTTGAAAATATATGTTTTACTTGAACATATAAAAAATTCCAACTATTTTTGTCCATATAAAACATTCTAATTATTTTTGTAGAATAGAGTAGAATGAATCACTTTTTTTTTGTAATTTAAATGATTTTAAATTCAATACCTGCAAGGGACATTCATTTGAAGTAGAAAGATAGATAGATCAAGTTAATTTTAATATTTACCATAAAACTAAAAAAATAATATTTTTATATTTTTACAACTTTAATACTTTATATTTACTTAATATGATCGGCATTTTGCCGGTCTTAAGTAATTTAATTGTAAGTTTTTTTTATGAATTTTGCTTAGTTGTTAGTGGGATGGAAATGTTCACAATTTTATTTTATTGGGAAAGAAAAACAGCGAAAATAAAATGAAAAATCACGAGGACTGCTAAAAATTTCTGACGAAAGCAAAATGTATTAAATGATATTAATCTCAGAGTGTTTTTCTAGATATATAGACATTAATTTTTTTTTATCTGAAAAATTTAGTTTTAAGCCATGTACAAGGAAAATAAAAAGAAAAAAATTTAAAGATACATTTCTTTAAATCTGAAAATAACTTTTAATTTTTAATTGAAAAATGTGTGAGCATATAATTACTTTAAACATATTAAAATTTCACGCATATTATTACTTCAAATTATCGTTTTATTTAAACTTTACCTAAGAAATATTTTTGAAAATTATTTTACAGAAATCAATGATTAAAAAATTTAAGCAGAAATACATGGTTCAAAAAAAGAGAAATGGTATTTTATTTTTCTAATTTGATTAGAAGAACAGAATTTTTTACTTTATGAATATTTCAAAATATTTATATTAGTATTCTATTCATCCAATGGCCATTTAGCAAGCAGTAAAGCTATTATCGAATTTCAAAAAATGATTGTGTTTTGCTGCCCTTTATACCTGCAGAATATAAATATTATGAAATACATTTTATAAATTTCTATGAAGGATATTTTTTATCACTATGAATCAAAATTTTATTTCGAAGCATTTTGAGATATATCTATAAAAATTACTAAATTACTCAGTACTACAGTTGTAGTTATATTGAATTAAAAAAAAGATTTTTTAAATAAGTTTAAAATATTTAAATTTAGTAACGGCTATCTCTAAAATATTTTTTATACGTAAAGTATATTTTTGAAAATTATTATTTTAAATTGTTGGACTTTAACGTCAATGTGCAAATATAGCAAATTACATTTTTTAAAAAATTAAATACACCTCGCATTTTTGTGGATAATATACATAGTAAGATTTAATCTAATAATCATAGGAAGAAGCGGATAAATACATTTTAAGCTTTCTTTGCCATAAGAAGTACCTGATATTTTATGTTTTATTCTCGCAAGTTTAAATACTAAGAATCCCTTTTTCCTTTTAATTTTAACACAATTTTGAACACAACGGAGTATCAAAATTAAAATTTCCCTATTCTAAATTTGATTTGAAAGTGTTACCGTATACAATATTATATGAAGATAATGTAATTATGAATTTTCCTTGCTATTTTTGAAACTACATATGCTTAAACAGTTTTGGCAAATATCTGGTACCAATTTACCCATAAATGTTTGCGTGATTGATATTTTGTACTTGGAATTTCATAAAACGAATAAAAGTTAATTGAATTTTGATAAGAATTGTAATATAATAAATAAAATTAACTGTCATAATTGTGAACGAGTTCCTCATAGTTTATTTATTTTATAAAATTTAAAATTTGGAATGGAAAAATTTCTTGTTGGGAGTATTCAGATAAAGAAGAAGGACTCTGATATCTGCATTTTTTAAGAATTATTAAAAAACTCATGAAAATAAAATTATTGAATTCAAGAAATAAAAGAGGAATGATTACAGTTATCATTTAGTGATTTTATTACGTCCTCCAATTGAAATGTTACCTCCAAAAGTGGCTGTTCACGTGCTGGGAATCTTCTGCTTCATTCTGGCATCTAAATCATGAATATTCTCTTCCGGCTGCTGTCATGTAAAAGGTAGAGCCCAAGTAAGGCCTAAGTACTGGAAAATATATTCATGCACTCATGAAGACTATTTGAATACATTAAAAATCATCATATTTTATTAAAACAACTCAAATCTTTGCTTAAATTTTAGATAAATTAAATTTAATATTAACATAAGGAAAATTTAATTGCAATGTAAATGTGTTAAATTTTTCATCACACAACAATTGAATCAAAGATTCAAAGAATCAATTTAAACTCAATTTTTAATCTTAATTGTTTTAACTTGTTTTGGGCCACATTCTGTTTTAATAATTAGTTTAAAAATATTTTAGTTTAGAACTTCACAATAAAATCGATAAAGAGTTGTATTAGACTATTTATTCAGTAATGAGTTAGTTAACTTCAGAAATAATTAACTAGTAAACTAACTTAGAGTTTTATTAATTAAAAGGATTATAAAGTTAGCTTTTACCCGCACTGTATATTTATGAACTTCCTTTCACAATCAATTATGTAGTGAAGTATAAAAGAACGCATATAGAAGGAGTATGAATCTTAATTAGAACAAACTAAATATAGTAGTGGGGAATTTACACGTTTTGGGGAATCTGCCACTAAAATATTTTATTTTTTAATTATTTATTTTAATGGCTGTTATTTTTTATTCAAAAAGCGCCGAGCTAGCAGCCGAATGGTTAGCGCTCTTGCCTTCAGTTCAACAGTTCGTGGGTTCGAATCCCACCTTGGGCATGGATGTTTGTAGTGGTTCGTATTCCACTTTAAACCGTAAGCCCCGGTCTAATTAGCCCTCGTGTGCAAAAAATGATCGTTGAGCGACAAACAAACCAAACAAACCTTATTCAAAAAGCACTGAATTTATTATTTTGTAGTAATATTGCAAATATATAGGCATAAGTACAACTGACTGGTAAGATGATACTAACCATAATTATTAGAATTATTAGGTTTTTGTTTGTATAGGTGTATATAAGTATACATAAGAAAAAGTATAAATAATTACTGAGTTATATCGTTAAAAATTAAAAAAATCTCTTACAAAAAATCAAAATAGTTAAATCTATAAATTAACTTTAAAACAAATTTTAAAATATGATAAATTTGATATATATATATATATATATATATATATATATATATATATATATATATATATATATATATATATATATATATATATATATATATATATATATATATATATATATATCACTTATTAAATATTCCAGAACGTTTTTCATGTAGACAGTAATTTAATCAGAGGTACAAAACCGTTTTACCTGACCAAATTTGCACAGCAAAATATAGATAACAAATCCTTTCCTGTTTGGAAGAAAAGTGAAAGGTAGGTGGAAGAGAAGAGTTAGAAAAATCATTATTTAGCAGCGAAAGGATGACTAGTTGAATGCATAATGGCTGGGTTCTTTATCTTGCGAAGACTCAGGGCAAATGGGATTTCAGAAACCAGTATGAAAATAATAAACAATACTGAGATATGAATAATGAGATGTATACATGCGTTTCTCTGAAAAGGAGGTATATTTTCTATTAAAATTGGTTTCAGGAAATTTTTGAAAAAAAATAATGAAATGGATTTGTTTCTCATAACAAATTTCAAATTTTTTTCAGTGCTATTTCTTCACTTTATGAGAAATATGAATTGCAGTTCAATGAGAATAGTAATTAAAAATATAAAAAGCAGTAATTATTTTATCATATATAGTATTAAACTTAATATTTCAATCATATGAAAAAAATACTAGAAATGAGTTTATTTATATAAATTTTAACAAATATTTAATCACTTAATGTCATTTTTAAGGAAACGTTTCTGGTTAATTTAATTTTTAATTTCACTTCATAAATATCTGTACAAATATTTTTTGATATTTTTTTTCTATCATTTTTCTTATATGTAGTTTCTTAAAATTTTATTTAATACAGTTAAGATGTATTGAGAATAAATATTGTCAATTAATTATGTCTTATATTTTTATTTTTACATTTTTATATTTTAGGAGTGCATCTAATTGCATTTGCTAGATTTTTCTTTGAAGGGGTGCAGTTTGGTCAACGCAAATATAATTACAACCAATGAAATCTGTTTTTCTCTTTAGTGTAGGGGTAAATCTAACACTAATCTAACACTTTTCTGTTTAGTTGTTATCATGAGTTTGATATTTTAAATTAAAAGAAAGAAACAATTATTTACTTGATTCCATTTTCTCAATGTGATTTTTTAAAACAAATGCTCCAATCAGATTAAATTTGTAAGTCAGTCCTATCAAGGCGTAATTATTAAATTTAATATTAAATACATTTGTTTATGCCATTAAGAAACTAATATTTCTAAATCAAAAATTTTTGATGTTTTTATGAAAATATTAAGATTATATCCCATTTTAACAAGAAGGAAAATATAAAAGAATATGACAAAATATATGGTACGTATCATTTTGAAAAAAAATGATATTTTAAGTGATTAACTTTATTTGAATTTTGTATACTGCTTTTGCACAGAAAGTTATATATATACTTCAATTTTTAAATTCAAAAATTTATTAACTTTTGACTAAAAATTGTTAAATTATAAAATTTAGATATACTTGAAACATACTTAAAACGCTTCTTTTTTGTTGTTGTTACTAATGACACTTGGAAAAGCCAAGCTCACAATGCCTTGGCTATACGAATTTAAGTCAATTGGGAGCATCTTTCGTTTAAGCAGAGCACCATGAAGGTGAAAGTACGATTTTTGCTCTTCAAATCCTCCGATAGATGGCAGCACCAGAGGTTCTACTCCCTCAATTTTGGCATTGATCTAAAAGGGGAATAAATTTCTCCAAACCATTGCACACAGGGTAACTGCTCAACGACCGACCAAAGGACTTTCGATTTCCACAGATTTAACGAGCACGTATATCGCATGTACTCGGTGGGTCTTTGGCGGCATTGGGAATCAAACCCCGCCCTTCCGGATGGAAGTCCGATTCAATAACCACTAGGCGATAACAGCTTTCTTTTATTTGAGCCGATATAAATGAATTGACAATGTTTATTATTCTAGCTTTGTTCTATATGCAAGTTAAGGTTTGTAAATGTATTTACACACTAATATTTGCTAAGGAAAAGATATTAAAATTTGCTAAAGATCATATATCTTTTATTGTAAAAGAATCGAATGATCTTGTTCATCGCATTCATATCAAATCATCAACTAAGAATCTTTTTTTAACAGATGGCGCTCTCAGCGCTGCGATGGGATTATTTCACATTTATAAAAAGAAACATTAATTTACCTAGCGATTTCTAAAAATATAAAAATATATGTAATCTTTCGAGGTAAAAAATAATTTCGATATGTACAGAGTCAGCAGAAAAACTGCTTTTTATAAGATAAAAATATTAACGGCAAGGCAATTAGAGATATCGAATGACTTTTTATTTGATTACGGAGAAAGACAAAAGAAAATATCTATGCTACGTGATAAATTGGCTAAAGGATTATGAAGACCGATCCAGGAGATTTTATTTTGACTGATATGGTCATTGTTTTTGCCTGCTGTTTTTTACCTTATAAATGAATAAAAGAAAATCAAATTTGTTCAGAGTATTGTTTTTCTCAGTTAGAATATTGTTTTCAATAAAAATTGTTGAATACACTTATGTCCATAAATTAAGGATAATTCAGAATCACACAGAAATTGAACTCTAAAATGAAAATTTCCCATGTAGGATTATCACACACATCTTGAAGAATAATATGCAAAGTACAAGAAACCACCAGATGGCGCCGATAGTACGTCACAATGACGAGAGTATAAGAGAGGGGTATATAAGGAATAGTTGCAAAGAAGTAAAATTGTTCACAAGCGCTTTAAAAGCATTTCAGTGCAATAACCGCATAGTTCTGGCACAAAGGAAGTATTTGGATGATGTTTTACGTGGTAAAATTATCGGCACTCTGGAATGTGGACAGTACGTTTTTTTCGGAGCGCCATGGGTGCAGAATTTCTGCTTATGGTTGACAGCGCCCGTCCTCACCGTGAAAACATTGTAGACGAATGGCTTCAATCGGAGGATATCACCCGTATAAATTGGTTTACATACTCACCGGACTTGAATCCTATAAAGCATGTGTGGGAAATGATTGGCGGACGAATTGCAGCCCGTCAACCCCCTCCCACATGCCTACCGGAGCTTCGAAGAGCATTGCTTGATATGAGTGGTGCAATATTCCCCAAGATCAGATCGATAATTTGATACTCAGCATGCCTAGGCGTTGTACGGTCTGTATTGCATCTTCTGGGGTCATACTATGTGTTAACCATCATACAACCATGTTATGTTGATTTTTGTAAATAGGTTCTTTTTTGAAATTTTCTCCAGGGAATTTAAAATCGACAGTTTTTGTTAATGATGACAAACATATAGCATATTTTTTGTTCTTTTGTTAAATAAATAGACTTTAGAAATAAGTCACATTTGTTTTGCTTCTGTCCCTTTCTTTGCCTGAACTTGCATTATCCTTAATTTATGGATACGAGTGTATAAAGTTTTACTATGAAAGTTAAAAACAATTAAAATTTTTCTCGAAAATATAATCGATGCATATGTTTTTTCGGAACAAATTGTATTTAAACGACAAAACTAGTCACTTCAAAAGTTTTAAAAAAAAAAAAAAGGAATTTAAAATAAAGTTTCATTTTTTTATGCTGAACGATAAGAATGTATTTTTATTTTCATATACATATTCTTGTATGTTCAAACTCGTATTATATTATGGTAACAGTGTACCCCAATAAAAGTATCGATTCTTATTACGAAAATAAAGATTATTCTTTGGATCTCTTGGAAGAATGATTTTATTATCAAGGTTTGATACGAACTTTCCTACATTTTCCTACTGTTCATTATGACCTAAGGTTACAAACACACTTTTCACACTTAAAGTTCTATGATTAGATCACAATTTTTGACAAAAATGGATGATTGATACATTTCTGCTTTTTGTATGCTTATCTGTTGTTATTTTAAATCTTTTTGGGGTTTCTCGTTTGTAATACGTAACGTCAACACATTATCTGTAAAAGAGTTCCAATACATTGTTAATGTCAAAAAAACCCTTTTAAATAAGATTTACACAAAAGGTAAGGTTATTTTGCACTCATACACCTACCCCCCACATACTTATAGAGCACTATACACACTTGTAGAGCTCCCCACACACTTGCAATACAGATTAATCCATTAAACTGTAGAACTGAAGCTTAGAATACTAATAATTCTATTGACAGTTTGGTACCAAAAGTGGTTTTTATGAGATTAATTACTTTTGATATCAAGATGTCTATTGAATTGTTAGTATTATAGGCTTCTGTTCCACAGTTAACCTGATTGATTTTGTCTTGGATTTATTTTATGGTTTGAAATTCATTGTAAACTGCCCATTCCGATAGAAATATCATTGATTTAGAAAAGAGTTATGTTAAGGCTAACATCGAATCAAATCTACTATTAACAACAATTTCTACGATTCTTTTACAATTTTTAGTAATATTTATGATATGAAATATTTTAATTCTGTCAAATTATGGTAATAGAAAATAGCTTAGGTTCATCTTATTCTCGATCATTATGTTTTTTTCTATTTGACTTAAGCCTTTAAAATAAATGCGTATATTATTTGCTTAGCAACATTACCCTAAAGTGGAATTGAGTGAGTGAATTAATTAAAATTTTGTGTTTTTACTTTTGATAATATAAATATACACACTATATGGTTGTAGTAACTATTAAAAATTATAATCAAGTAATTAATATCCCCATATTACTATTATTTTTTATTGCATGATTGCTAATATTATCCTAGGTTATCAGGTAGTAGACTTGAAAGATATTTAAGTAAAAATGACAATTATTAACTGATACATATACAAAATACAGTTGATTTTAAAAAGAACATTAGTTTTATTTTTTGCGTTTTCGAGAATTAAATGTAAATAATTTACTTTCTAATAAGGTTAATTTTAAATACGAGAGATTTGTTTGTTAAAATAACTTCATCAGATTTCTTTTTATTGTTATAAAAAGTACAGATTTGATTTTAAGAAAAACTGTTACACACAGCCCGTATAAATAGAAGAATACAGTTATTCAGTTCAATTTTATAATTATTTCTCAAGAAGAAATATATAATTGAAAAAGCGCATATATTAATTCTTATGTATGTCACAAGGAATCTAAATAGCTGATTTTTGTATTAAATGAAAGCGTATAGCTTTTAAATTTTTGAAGCATGATTGGAAAAGTTTCTTATCATTCTAAATCGGCTTTTCTAAATGTCTATGGAGATGAAGAAAAAACTTGATATTATAATATATCTGAATAAGATTGTATACTAAATATAAACTTTAAATTGTTGTAAATAAATATAATCTGTTAATTAGAAATCATGTAAAAACATAGCATCTTCATTAAGATGTTATTAAAAATTATCAATGAGACTTACACTTATATTATTTGTAGCAGTGTCATAATTGTGATATACATTATATCAGGATATTAATATTATGTGAATATTTAAAGAATTATTTTATAATTTTATTAATTTATGTGTTAGATTTTAAATCAAATTGGAAAATTAAGCATGATTTAGATTTTTTTGTCTAATCAGAATATCAGATTTATAATTAAAATTAAAGCATAAGCTTTATTATGAAAGAGGTAATCCATAAAATACTTGTGGATCATTTTATTTAAGATTTACATGTCATCATAATAAATTGATTTCTACTTAATGAACTTTTTTAAGACACAAAAATCCATAAACAAATAAGGAAAAAAGTATGAGAAATATATCAATGATATTATTAATATTAACTCAACTAACATCTTCCTCTCATAAAAGATAAGATAAAATAGATAAAATATGTTATATGATTACCTATTTCATTTCTTCGGAACAAATGTGATAATAGAAAATCTTAACAGCTAACAGGTTTACTAAGAATGAGCCATTTGTAGCAATTAAAGCGATTTTGTCAGAGCAGTCTTGTCTCCTTTTATATAATTTCTTGCTTAAAGCATTTGCCAAAGACAATTCAACATGCTCTTAATCTTTTAATTAAATATAGTTGATTCAATATTATATTTAGAAAAATAAAATAGAAATAAGACTGGATAATCATTAATTTTTTCCCTGCGATTCAAAGTTTCTTCAAGGACTTTACATAAATGCAAATGTGCCATTCGGAAAATATAAAACGATATTGCAAATTTTATTTTAGAACCTGAAATTTTTAATTCATGTATGATGTTTTTTATTTTATCTGAATATACAAAGTAGCAAATGTAAATGCCAAGTTAAAAATAAATTTCTCATTCTTAAAATGATATAAAAAACTTTTTAATTAAATCAAGAATTAAAAATACTTGGGATAATATTTGCAGGGTTTAAATGTAGTCGAAAACACTAAAATTGAAAAAAAAGTTCTTTTTACAGTTTCTTTTTTTCAGTCCTGAGATGTTAAAATTGTTAAAATTAAGTGTATTTTCCAACTCTGAGTTTTTATTTTCATACAAAAAAGGCAACAATTGTATTAAAAAAAAACTTACATTACTGATAAAATATTTATTGGCTACATAGTTTACTTAGGCAAAAATATTTTGACACTGTTTGAATTTTTTAAATAGGTGAAGTGTTTTAATGTATGATTGCCCAAATTGTAATTGTAGATATTTTGTCAATCTTGGCAGCACTATTTGGTACTTTATTGCTCGTATTAGCAATTTGGTAGTACCATTAATTCTTATTATGAGATTATAAGCCAACATAAGATTCACAAAAAATTAGTGTCTATTGTCATACATTATTTTTCGACTCTGAATGGGTTTATTATTTTAATGGGACTTATTAGAATTAAATCACTGATAATATTCCTAAATTATGGGGTACATAACAAGTTGTGATTAATCTACACTGTTATACTATTCAAGAATTTTAAATTACACTTATACTATTCAAGAATTAAGACAAATTTTCTGTCTTAATGACAGAAAATTTGATCAAAAATTGCAGCACTATAATAGTAAATGAATTAGACTAAAATAATTAAGATCAAGAAGTATATATTTACATCTAATAAAAAGTTAATTTCAGCTTCACAGAATAAAAAAAATTGGAATATGCGATATCAGCGTACTGGATATTTATCTGGGATAAGAAAAAGTGTTGATCAATTACCAACAGTAAAATTTTACCAACAATAATATACCAACAATAAATGGGGTGAGAAGAGCACTCACAATAATAAGTAAATTGTCAATCCTATGTCTTAAATATTTATAAGAGGCTTGTAAAGTGAAGTGGTAGCCTAGTAGTTTGGGAATAGGCCTTCCGTCCTGAAGGGTGGGGTTCGATTCCGAATTCCGCCAAAGACCCACTGAGTACATGTGATGTACGTGCTCATTAAATCTGTGGAATCAAAATTACTGTGGTCAGTAGTTGAGCAATTACCATGAATGTAATGTTCTGGTGAAAATTTCCTCCCCCTTCAGATCAATGTCAAAATTAAGGGAGTGAATTCTCTTGTGGTGCTATCTATCGGAGGAGCTTATACTAAAGTCGTATTTCACTTTCGTGGTGCTCTTTGTAAACAAAAAACGCATCCTACTGACTTAAATTCGCAAAGCCTATGGCATAGTGCATAGGCTTGTCCAAGTGTCATAAGTAACAACAACTACAAAAATTTGTATTTAAAGATTTTTTATTTATGTTTGAAAATTTTTTATCAAAATAAATTTACCACAGTTAAATTTTAATTTAATTTTTATGAATAGTGTTTAGTATTTTTGAATAATATTTATTAATGTATCTAAAATTGAAATGTAAGATGAAACAATAAATAAATTGAAAGAGTTTTACTCAATTTATTACATTTGATGAGTATTGGTAGTTTTTAACATCAGAAATTGACTTCTTCTTTGTCTTACTTCTGAAATTTTTAAATCAGTCAACCTACTTAATTATAATCTTGGTGAGAATACGCCTTTTAAAATTCTGGAAGGTATACCGCTGAGAAGAAAAGACTACCAACTCATTGTCTACATTGTCATTCAGTTATCACTATTTCGTTCTAAATGGTTAAATACTGGATATTACAAAGGTTGCAATCACTAAAATTTTATTGCTTATTTGTTTTTGTAGCAGAAATATAAAAATTTAAAACTATATTTCTGCTTCCAGATATGATAAAAATTTGAGAACACTTTGGTAAAAATATTAATCATACTTTTATTTTAATCATTCAATGTAAACCAATTAACAGCTAACAAACAGTTATCAGTAATATATTAAAAATGTGGGGATCAATAACTATATTTTTACTCATTTTAACAACAATTAATAGAAGAATTACTTTATTTTAACTATAGTAAACAACTATAAATTTGATTTTTAAAAATTAAGTTTACTTTTAATAAAATTTAAATTTTTAGAATTTGAAATATACATTTAAACGAATATAATTCCAATTTTTTACAATTATATACACTATGGAAATAAAAAGTATCATAAATATTACTACTTTAAGATTAGGAGGATTACTTTAATTGCAAGAAAGAAAGAAATTTTATATATGATTATCCATTGCTGATTTTGTAGTCATGCAGAGAATGAAAAAGATTTTTAAATTTAAAATAATTATGGCAGAATAAGGATATGTAACACTTACATATTTTTAAGACTTTCACATTACGAAGCATATGAACATAATTTAAAATGCTTAAAAAATTACTAACCAATTTAATTTTGAATAAAATTTATTATATGACAAAACTCAGTAATATTTCTTCCAGTGAATTGTTTTCCTGCAGTTTGTGTGTTCCTTTCTTAGGAATAAAAGTACTTATTAATAAGAAATAAAAATGACTAAACTTAACATTATGGTAAAAAAAGAAGTAAAAGATCTTTAAAGAACAAAGGCATTCACGATTTAGTTCATTATCGGGATATGTTTTATTAGTCTGGAAGGGTAAAAAATATATCAAATTCATCACCTACCTATTTTTAATGAGTTATTATTTTTTATGATTATTTTGCTTATGCTGAATATAAAAGAAATACTTACAATATTTTTTTCTCAAATACAAGATGTTTTACACACGGGTTATGAACGTGGATTATGCTAACCGTTTTGTTGATCAAACTTAAAAGATACTAATAAAAGCTACAAAATGTTTCCATTATTCATTTATCCTCGCACTGTGCATTAATTCCAGTTGATGACTTAAATTGAACAAGTTAAACTAAGTTAATACTTATCGTTAATTCAAATAATTTTTTTAAAATTTATCTTATAGTGTGACAGAAATATACTATCACATAAATATTTATTCACTTAGTTTTTACAAAATTTCCTAAAATAACACTGATTTAATTTAAATATACGAATTAATCTTTTCAACAATATCTCTTCCTTTAATTAATAAAAAGTTAGTTGACATTACTTACATACGTATTTGTTTATTTTGGAAACAGTATATTCAAATTAAATTGTAGCACATGGTTTTAAAATATATAAAAAATACCATACAAATTACTTGGTCTAATTAGATGAAATTCAAAAAAATAAAAAGCTATTTATTTTGGAAAGGTAATCTTATAATATGTTAGAGTGCTCTTTATTTGGTAAATGTTAGTATTTTTTCTTTTACTTAATATAATTTTTTGAATTTCTTTTTAATTTTGAGAAGAACATTTTATCTCTTTTTTTCTAAAATTTGAACTAAGTTGTCACCTTAATGGTTAGCTCTTTGGTTTCCTGTCCAATTATTCATGGGTTCGAATTTGTCATCAGTTATTATTTTTAATAGTATTTTTTAATTCACTTTAAGCTATCGGGTCCAGTCGGATTCACTTTTGTGTCGGATCCGTAGCACGATAAACAATCTAGGCCAAATCATCAAACATTGGATTTCAGACTCCCTAAATACCTAGTGGTAGAAACTTGTGTATATAGCCTAATATTTGCTGCAGTTTGTTTGTAAGTCAAATGCGGTTATTTTTTCTTTAATCTGATATGTATCCTGAATAAACTAAACTAAAGTATTTGAACTTCAATAATAGAATAAAACTAGATTCTTAATACAAAGATTAAGCAAAAAGGTTCGAGATAAGAGGACTAGATTAACTTACTATTAAAAACTTGGAAGGATGAAATTTATCTGAATAAAGTTATTGTCTTAAAATTGAAATAGTTTAAGTGTATAATGCCTAACTAATTAACCTATAAAAATCCCTCGCTTAAAATTGATTTTAAAGCTTTACATTGGAGTTAATTATTTCAAATACATGGGATTATTTGATTTCTCATAAGGATTTGTATCACGTTAAAATTTGTGAGATATCTTTAATTTCAAATTCTTAAACAAACTAAAATATTTCAGAAAAACAATGTAGCAAAATGTGGCATTACAAATGCATAAGTTTAGTAAAGATAGTTTTCTTCTGTAATGTTTCTGGTAACTCTTGAATTATATATTTCATTTGTTTAAAGATTATACTTTTATTGATTCCCCAAGGATGAATTTTAAAAAATATAATTAGTTTGTTAACCATTTTTTTTCAAGATTTCTTTTAAATGCTTAATTTATTTATAAACCTTAATATATAAATGTTTAATTTCCTTAGAAAGTTTGTGAAATGCTTGAATTCATAGTTTGGAATAACTGCTTAGTGAATTTTCATTGACAAAGTATATAATTCTTTGACTCAATGCTTTGAATAATTGTATTTTATATTGCATTGGAACTAATTATTTTAATAATGATTTCATTCTTTTTACTAATAAATACATTTTTTTCCATTTAACTTTGCATTAATGTTATTAATATAACATTAAAACAGACTGTAAAGAATTTTTCATCTGAACATTTTTGATTTCATAAGTATTCTTAAATAATTAATGAGTTTATTGATTATTTAGTTTATTGATTAATGAATAGCTTAACATGATTTTATTTCATGACTTGAAATTGCATTTAATGATTTGCCTTCAGTATTTCAGCTTAATAAAATCCCTGATTTCTTTAATTTCAAATTGAATTTTTTATTTTATAAACTGCTTTCAAAATAAATTAAAATATTGGGAAACAAATGGTAAACACAAAAGAAATGAGTTTAAATATTTCAGGGCATGGTTTTATATCAATGCTGTGTGTTTTTTGCGTGTGTGGAAAAAATTGATTCAATTACAATATAAAAAATTCATTTTATTCATAATATAAATTCATGTACTGAGTAAAATTATTTGAATTTGATATTTATAAAAAAAACTATAATTCATAAAATGTATCTAAATTATTAGATTATTTCTTTTACTGAAATAAACTAATTTTCATTTGAAGTACTTTCCTTAAAACATAAATTGAAACACATTTTATCAATATAAGAATTCACAATTTGAGTTGAATGAATAATGTGTTGAAAACAAAAAAAATATACAACAGATGGAAATTATTCTCCTTTTTTGTAATTTAAGAAAAAACTAGACACATTTCTTTTTTAAAACAGAATGAGTATTTAACTTTTATATTAATTATAAGGATTATTACGTATTGATGAAATAAAGCAAAAATTGATATTTTTAACGTTTAAAACTTTCGCCCGTTTCTTCTTGTCAAATTCCCAAACAAAAAAGTCTTCAGAAAAAATTTCTCAAAAGATAAAGTGATCCACACATCAACAGTATATCCCAAATGTTTCTAATATACCAAGCGTATTAAGTTCAGGGTGATTTTTAAATTACGTACGATCAATAATTAGTTCCAAAAGATTAATTGCACTTCCTATGCCTTCCTCTTGAGTTCTTATTTTTTTGTATAAAGCTTTTACTCTTTTTTATCTTTTTAATTCATTAAAATAAAGATGTGGTGGGATTCTGAATAGGGATAAATTAAAACTTTGATAAGTTCTGGGAATTTAGTTTCTCTTAGATTTCTTTTTTTGATACAGTTATTTCTTTTTTCCACAATTTCTTCGAAAATCTATATACGAATTTCTGTAGATTATTTCATCCGTTTACTAATTACAGAAATAAAATAGATTTTGAAGGAGAAAAATACAGTATTTAAATCTGTCTTAATAATTAGAGATAAGTCCTATGCAAGAGCACAGATTTTACTAAGTTCCCCAAATTTCATGTATTTTTATTTTAAATATTTGTTGTTACTTTTTGTATTCTTGACAATTGTAGCTTAGCTTACTTACAATTTTATTGATTATTTAAAATGCTTTATCTGTTTTAATGCTGTAAGACTACCAAATAAAGGACACTTTTTTATTTGAGAACTTATTACGCATTTAAAAAATCACTGTGTCTTAAAGCTCCTTTGGAAGAACTTTGAAGTAGAAGTGTTGTTTCGATTACTGTTAATTCTTGAGAAATTCTTTCAAATATCAGTATTTTTGATAAAATATGTTTTTGTGAAATATAGATAAAAACTGTTTTGACTTTTTGCGTTAACAAGTCATGTACTTTTGTAAGCGGATTCAATAATTGTTTGAAATATATATATATATATATATATATATATATATATATATATATATATATATATATATATATATATATATATATATATATATATATATATATATATATATATATATATATATATATATATATATATATATATATATATGTATATAATATATATATATATATATATATATATATATATATATATATATATATATAATATATATATATATATATATATATATATATATATATATATATATATATATATATATATATATATATATATATATATATATATATATTATATACATATATATATATATATATATATATATATATATATATATATATATATATATATATATATATATATATATATATATATATATATATATATATATATATATATATATATATATATATATATATATATATATTATATATGTATATATATATATATATATATATATATATATATATATATATATATATATATATATATATATATATATATATATATATATATATATATATATATATATATATATATATATATATATATATATATATATATATATATATATATATATATATATGTATATAATATATATATATATATATATATATATATATATATATATATATATATATATATATATATATATATATATATATATATATATATATATATATATATATATTATATATGTATATACAGGGTTAGCAAGAAATAAGTTTCCCACGTCAGAGGGCTGTAGAATATGTTCTATTTGTCCAAATGAAATAAAATTTGAACTACAGATAATTCAAATGATGCGCTTGACATTTATTAAAAAAATAAGTAGTACAAAATTGCACCGATAGATGGCGCTGTAATACACATAAAACATTTGATTTGCTTTATAAATGTTAAATAATAATAATAATAAAGTAGCATTACAACTGTTAAACATGCCCCCCTTCATTTTCAACAATGTGTTCTAATCGCAGAACCATATTTTCGACAGCAGACCGGAGTGAGACTGTCGGAATATCAAGGAGATGACGCCGAATACTGTCCTTCAGATCTGGTACAGATGCTGGCCTTTTACGGTAGACATTGTCCTTCAAAAAATCCCACAACCAAAAGTTGCAGGGGGTTATATCCGGTGAACGAGGAGGCCATGCCATAGGGAAATGACGGCTGATAACCCGTGCCTCAGTAATTTACTGTGTTAGCAGTTGCTTTACACGACGATCAATATGAGGAGGTGCGCCATTCTGCATGAAAATGATGTCCTGAAGGCATCCACGCTGCTGTAGTTGTAGGATTTTAAAATCTCTCAGCATATCTTGGTACCGTTGTCCTGTGATCGAACAGGTTTCGATTCCATTTGCAGTTATCTCTTCAAAAAAAATACGGTCCAATCACAAAAGTAGCCGTAAACCACCATACTGTCACTTTTCAGGATGCAAGGGTTTTTTCTGGATAGCGCGAGGGTTTTCCGCTGCCCAAATTCGACAATTGTGGGTGTTGACTTGTCCATTAAGTTGAAAGCGGGCTTCTTCAGTCCACAGAATATTCCATGGCCAAGTGACGTCAACCACCATTCGAGCAAGGAACTGAAGTGCAAAAGTTTTACGAACCTCTAAGTCCCCGTTCTGCTACAAGTGCAGAGAATTGATTTTGTAGGGATAAAAATGCAAAATCCACCGTAAGATTTTTCGTACAGGGGAATACGGCATATCGAATACACGGGAAACAACTGGCACACTCACACTAACATCCGGCGACTGACTGCTGGCTTCAACGTTCGCGGTAGCCACATTTTAGACGCTAGAAGACTGGATTGGCTTTCGTCCTCTACCGGGAAGAATTGCAAGTTGTCCAGTTCTTTCAAATTTCTGTATCATCTTGCATAACGCACATGGAGACACTGGACCTCTTCGTATCTGCATCATGCGGCAAAATTCTTTTACAACTGCAACGGAGTTCTGCTGGTTCTTGTATAACAATTTTACAAGTAGCGCTTTTTCTTGTAAAGATGGCATGATGTGCAGAGAAGTAACTAATGCTCGTTCAGAATTCACCTTCTTTTTACCCAAAGATAATGCTAATAGGGTTGCGCTGTAAAGCAAATGACTTTTCATATTTTCAGTATATGCAAATAAGTAATATTAGTATTACAGCGCCATCTATCGTCGAAGTTTTGTACTATTTTTTAAAATAAATGTCAAGCGCATCATTTGAATTATCTGTAGTTCAAATGTTATCTCATTTGGACAAATAGAACGTATTCTACAGCCCTCTGAAGTGGGAAACTTATATCTTGCTAACCCTGTATATGTACACACATATATATATATGTACACACACACACACACACACATATATATATATATATATACATACATATATATATATATATATATATATATATATATATATATATATACATATATATATATATATATATATATATATATATATATATATATATGTACACACACACACACACACACACACATATATATATATATATATATATATATATATATATACACCTTTTTGCCTTTTTGTGTGTATGTATATTTATGAAAACGGCATAGTATCAAAGCCGAGACTGAATGGAAATACTTATAGTTATGAATGTTTTTAGGCAAAACATACAGAAGAACAATACATTCTTTCCTTGGGTATTGTGTGCAATAACTATGTAATTCATAAAATGACAAATGTTATTTAACTACAGTATGAAAAAAGACCTGAAAAAGCCATTACATAAATGACGCGCTGTTCTCAAAAACTGAAATGTTATTCTAAAACTATTAGGAAAGTACCATAAAATATTCAAAGTAAGATAATAAAAAATAAAATTGTATTAAACAAAATTTATGCCTTTCTTATTATGAGAAACTAAGTTTTTTTATATAAAAGTAAGCAATTAAAGTTAATCTTTGTATAACAACATTGAAGGATACTTTGAATTACATTTCATTGCTAAATATATTCTCTAAATTGTAGGCTACTTCTTCCCATTTTTAAAATTAGGGACTTGATAACCATGAATTTTCTGAGATGGTTTTGGAACATTATAATAAATTTGCATTCTTTATCAATAAATGAATGTCAATAAAAGCTTCCTAGC
Source organism: Latrodectus hesperus (assembly GCA_037975125.1). Classification (NCBI taxonomy): domain Eukaryota; kingdom Metazoa; phylum Arthropoda; class Arachnida; order Araneae; family Theridiidae; genus Latrodectus; species Latrodectus hesperus. The sequence continues at coordinate 64,610,014 of CM075862.1, forward strand.
AATGGGAATTAAATTAGGAAACTTAAAGGTTGGATAACAATGTTTTTTGAATACATTTTTCTTTTTCCTGGAAAGTTACATAAATGTGGATGTAAAGTTCTATATCATGAAAAGTAATTTTTTATATTGCAATTTCTTTGAACATTTGACATAAAGGTGGATGTAAAGTTCTATATCACGAAGAGTAAATTTTTATATTAAAATTTCTTTGAACATTTTACATAAAGGTGGATGTAAAGATCTATATTATGAAGAGTAATTTCTCATATTGGAATTTCTTTGAACATTTTACATAAAAAGGTTTATGTAAAGTTCTATATCATGAAGAGTAATTTTTTATATTGGAATTTCTTTGAACATTTTACATAAAGGTGGATGTAAAGTTCTATAGCAGGAAGAGTAATTTCGAATATTGGAATTTCTTTGAACATTTTACAAAAAGGTGGATGTAAAGTTCTATATCATGAGGAGTAATTTTTTGTATTGGAATTTCTTTGAACATTTTATCACTTACTCCTTACCCAAATGCCAAATAAGCTTCATGAAGTACCCAAAATAACTGAGTCCGAACGTAGTTCTGTATAAGACTGTTATCTTCTTTAACAGTATAAATGTGAGTTGTATTTCGTTTTCTACAATAGCTTCATCACACTAATTCAGCAACCAATATTCTGCTTCATTCTTAGTAGTCATATTTTGGCTTTTTGTTCATTATTTATTAACTTCTGCTAAGTATATTCGGTTATTGAAAACACTATTTATTTTGCAACATTAACCCGAACTTTCAACAGTTCATCGTCGAATCGTTATTTTTTGCATATGTCCCCTGAATCCTTCTGTAATACTACAGTTAGTTGCTAAATTTTCAGGAATCATCCAAAAAAGTAATTGTTGTTGAATGAATGTAGGAAAAACTGAGCAACACTTCTGAACAAACAAAAGAGCAACTGTATAAGATTGATAATATCAGAAACCTTTTTCCTAATGAGTGCTTTTCAGGCATATGCAGTTGCACTTCGACCTGTGCTATTATAAGATTGAAAAAAAGTGGTTTCGGTACTATAAATAATTTTTAAGGTATTATAAAAACATGTATATCTCATTAATGTTCAAGGGATTACCAGTAACTTTATCTCAAGTCCTGATACTTCGCATGAAATAATCAAAAATACATAGTAAATTGAAGTATTAGTTTCTGATGTACTAACTTGATTTCTAAAACAATATTTTATTATATTCTTAGTTTTCTGAGTTTACAGACGTTTAAAACTGAAAACAGAATAAAATGAGAAATTTATTAAAAAAAAATCAGAATGTTGTGATGGTAATATAGCATTAGACTTTTCTTAAACTGACACATAATTTGCCGCACACAAGTCATTTAATTAATTAAAAATTAAATATTGTACATTAATTTTTTTTAGGTAAGAAAAAATATAAAATTTAGTTTAAAGTTGTTTGAAAAAGATTACCTCTAAGTCATAGTATCCAATAATTTAACTTTTTAAGAAGTGTAATTTTGAAAACAGGAAAAATTGAAAATTTTTCCAGCTATTTCTTCAAAATATTTATTTTAAGTAATTATGAAGTATAATTCTCGTGCAACTGAAGGAAAGCATTTCAGATTTTAGAATTTTTTCCTTAGTTCTGAAATGGAATACGTTTTTTAATGCAAGTATCTCTATAAATTCCTCAGATATTACATATAACATAGCTTTCATACAGAAATTAAACGGCATTCTTTAAGAGGATTTACAAATTAGATAAGAAAAGTTATTGTTGTTTGCCAGCTAGTCTGGCATTATGGGGTGCGCTGTTCCCCCACTTTTCCAACTGAGCCATATTTTGGTGTAGAGTCCAACTTCCTCTGTACATACATGCCATAGGGACCCGTTTATGGAGTAGGCAACCATTCACGACCCTTTTATACAAGGAAAGGACAAATACAGGATAGATAAAGAGAGAAAATAAATGCATGCCCGTACCGGGATTTGAACCCAGGACCTCCCTATTCGCAGTCAGGCACGCTAACCACTAGACAAGTTGAGAGGCAAGAAAATTTAATAAATGTAGTTATAAGTGTCCGTCTTATGACTATGATTTTATTACACCTGCAGAATCATTTGCAAATTTTTTTAGCCATAAACAAACAGTTGATACGAGATCTCTTTTAGCTTCAACATGATGCCTTAAAAAATAGGAATTACAAAAATATAAAATGAAATACAATTTTAAGTAAATGAATTGTCTTTATGTTATTAAAGTTTAGCTTAATAGTGGACATTAAATTTGGAGCATTTCACATTCTTATGTGAGTCCATTAAATTTAATTTCATTAAAGAAGAATTTCAAGACCTATGATTTTTATTCATTAGTCTTTAAATCAAAATCAAATCAAAATTTAAGGCTTGGTTTTAATTATTTTCTCACTTGATTTCTTATTTGCTACCAATAAAACTAGCTGGAAACTTTGCTTTCCAATAAATATGTTTTGACTTAATTCTTTTTTAGAATTTAATGCGGAAGGAAAAATTGCATTGTAGTCATACGTTGCTGTTAGTGCAACAACTTATTCTAGAAATGTGGTTTATTTTAAATTATTAGCTTATTTATGACTAGTTGCTTATTAGTAGTAATAAAGTCGTACTAACTGACTAATTTTCTACTTAATTGTTCAATGAAAATAGTTCTTTTAACAATGATATTGGAAACATTCTGTGGTACATCCTTGATGAATTAGTTTTGAAAAATATTTTAAATTCAATCAGTTAACATATTTTTTACCCGGAATATTTCATTTAAAAATTAATACATCGGTTTCTGGTTTTAAAAATAATCGCTGTAATTTAGTATCAGTTAATTTTCTTAAGCAACACACGCTCTGTAAAAATAAAAATGTATTTCTACTTGAGTGATATCTTAATTTCAGTCACTGTTCTAACATATAAAGGTAAGTTAATTATAATTTGACTGCCATTAATTTCTCAAACAAATAATACAAGAAATTAATTTTTGAATTTTGAAAAATAATTGCATTTAGAATATAGCATTTAAAGAACAAAATACTTAAAATGTTCTTAGAATGAATAACCGCAAATTAAATACGAATGTAAAATTAGAAATTTCTTTTAATTTTAATTAACTTCGTTTGCTGCAAAGTATGCTAATTAGTATTAAGTTTTTTATAAAAAAATCTCTAATTAAAATTTAATTCTAAAAGCTTTAGAAAACTAATTATTTTTAAGTTCAGCTGAAAAAAATGTTAAAAGTGTACATAATTTTAATTTACTATATTTTCAATTATACTCGTTAATGCACAGAAAACTCATATTGTTGTTTTACGGCAATGAGTAAAGTTGATTAGATTTTACTGTTTCGTAATTTTTACATTAAAAAAAGTAGAATTTTAATTTAATATAATTTAGAGTTAATTACATACATTTTATTTCTTTTTTGAGAAATTGAATAATTTAATTATATACTATTCACAGAAATTTATCTATCATATTTATGAACAAAAAATTACGAAAAAAATTATATTTATTAGAAAGCAAATAATTTGGAAAATTTTATGTTTATGCAACGAAAGATTACTTTTGTAAGCACTTTTCATCTTCAGTTTGAAGGATTAGAAATCCTTTTGTTTTAAAAAAATTGTGCGATATTAAAATCTAAGATGGGGAAAAATAGAAATGCAATTAAAATTCCTCCTCTAAATCAAATTTAATTGGAAATTATTAGTTTTGAAATAAAAGTGAAACTATCTCAACTTTCTTTCACAATGCAAAATTATGGTTATTTTTAAAATTATCATCTACATTAAATTCATTTACACACATAAAACATAATTTTTAATTAAACAAGGATTTAAAAATATTTATTCCTAAATGATTTTAAAATCTCACATTTAAAATACATTAATTTTGCTATTGAGGAAATATTCGAAATAATCATTTAAAAATTTATGAGCGCATTTACCCTTATTTATTTTAGCGCAACGAATTTTACTTTAAGAAAAAGAAGAGAAATTTTAATATGTGTTGAGTGTATTGTTAAATTCATAAATTGTACAATAAACGGTTGATGTGATAATTATTGTAAAAACTTTTAAATTATTCTGCTATCATGCAAAACACAATATAAAATTGTTATAAATATTGACTTTTACAACACATTTATTTCTTTCCAACAAGAAACAAGCAAATTAAATACCGTACATTAAATTATGTTAAATATTTTGATATTAATAGTTAAATATATAATAATTCAGGAAATTCTGGACAAAATTTCTAAAGAAGAAGAGACTATTATTTGCTATTTTCCAACATAAATGTTTATAAGTTGAGTATTGAATAATTGTGAAGAGAAACATTAACAAAAGTAATCGAAATTTGTTCAAAACCCACGCAGCTGTGGATTAGCCCATAATATATTCACAAATATGAATTATTAAAAATTGAAATATTCGCATGTTCGTCAACATTTAATTATTCAAATTCTTTATCAAATGTTTTCGAGAAATCATTTATGCACAAGTTTTATAATTTTATATTTAAATTAATTATTTATCATTTTATTTTCATAATCATAACATTTTCTGAATCAATATTTTTAATCTTAAAATTTCTATATTGAAAAAAATCAAATAAACTTTTATAGATTAGAATTGCGCGTAAAAAGTCAAAATTTATTTTTGTTTACCTATTCAAACTGATGAAAATATGTTTATAAATAAAATAGTATTATTTATTTAAACTACATTTTTATTTACTATATATTTATTTTAATTTTTATTTAGCAAACTGAAAAGTAAAAATTTAAATTATATTTATTTAAAATTTGTAATTTTCAGTACGCTAATGTTGAATAAGGATTGAATAGTGAATATAAGTATTAAAGTATTATAATTTATTAATTAAAATGCATTTTCTGTATCCACATACATATGAAGACTTAGAAGCGTAGTGCTGGACCTTAGAATTAGTGACGCAAAAATATTTTGTTACTACAAAATATTTTTAATTTTTTCTTTTATTAAAGTTTACTTTATTTATTGCATAATTAACAGTACCATCTGTGTACAAAAATTTATATTATGTTAAGTATTTATCTATCTATATGTATATATTATGTATAATTAATATATGCATATACATTTGCGTGTATTTACATACTATTTGTTATCAATTACTTAAGTATATAAATTAATGAATAAGCAAGTTATTTATTTATTATATCTGAAACAAATGTAATTAAATAAAATTAAAATCTTTATTTTCACTAAGTAACACACTGACTTTTACCTTTTCCTTATATGAAAATTCATTGCGAAATATTGCGAGATTTCGAAATTTTAAATATTAAATTTTAATACTAATTTTAAATTTTAATAGAATTCGGAGCGATTTTATATTTTTAAATATTTAATTTTACAAATGAATTTTCCAAGTAATTACTTGTACTGTTCAAATAATTTAATTTTACTGTTCAAATAATTGTTATTAAATCCTTCTTTAATTATGGAACAATTAGAAGAAATCTCAAAGTTGGGAGAATTATGAAGAAAAGAATAGATTTAAGTGTGTTCCTGACTTTCAATTAACTGAAACCGTTCCAAAGGATACAAATATATATTAACCTTTCTCAGAAATACTTAATTAAAACTTAATTCCACTGGATTTACTTTAAATTATTTTTGTGTTGAGCTAAATAAACAATCCCGAATGCTTTCAGAATTCAATTTCATTTATCAAGAATTTTATCTTATTAGTAACACATTTAAGAATTTTATATCATATACATAACTTTAAAATTTAATATTGAGATTTTATTGAATAAAACTTAATATTAGAATTTGGAATAACAGAATAAATGAATAAGTATTCCACGTAAAATTCATTTATTATAAAATAAGGAAATATAAAAAATATGAAGAATAAGTCTTTTACTTGAGTATTAATTAAGTAAAAGACTTATTTTTAATATTTTATTTTAAGTATTACTTTAGCAAAAAACATAATTTTTAATAAAGAAACATTATTTTTAAATAATACTTAAAATCATTGAATTGGAGTAAATATTTTTGCAGAAGAAACACATGTGCATTATATAATTAATAAGTACGTTATGTAACTAATAATATTTATATATATATTTGTATAAAGTATTTTGTTTGCATTTATATTGATAAAGTTTTAAACTCACAAGTTTTGTTTTTCACAAATTATATGTATATATATATATATATATATATATATATATATATATATATATATATATATATATATATATATATATATATATATATATATATATATATTATTTTTTATATTTTCAACTTCATATAAATCATTTGAAGGATATATTCTGTCATTTAATCATTTCAATTTAAGATAATATCAATAAAAAAATCAATGTTTAAATTCATTTCAGGTATTATATTTTTCTAAAACGAACGAAAGATATATCATGAAATTTTTTTATAGATTTTGGACAGATTGTCTTTATACATTGCTCATTATTATATTTCAAAATATACTCTAAACACACAGTGGACAGTACAAATATCTTATAAGAGACAAAGATTTATGTAATGAAATTAAAGAAGAAATATTTAAGTAATGTACGATAAAATCGTAAAATTACAGGAAATAAAATATTTTCTTGTAACTTTTTTTCTTAACCGCAGTTACATTGAAATTTGTATGCATCAATCAACCAAACTTAATTCACACATTTTGTTTTATTCCTTTTAATAAATGAAACAAGGCATTGCATTAAAATTGTCATTAAAATTAATTAAAAATGTGGAAATACAAATTAGTTAAGCAAAAATCTTTTCTTTAACTTCCTTTAATACTATGATATTTTCATTAAGATATCTTTTACATTTTACTAGGGTAAATTAGAAATGTATGTAAATTTATCACAATTGTCAAACTGTCTTTATTATTTTTTAAATTATGACATTAATAATACTGAATTATCAAGCTCAAAAATATTAAATTCTGAAATGATTAATAATTTATTAAAACTTTCTAAGGCCCTGATAAATATAAAAAAGTTAATTATAATTTTATATAAGTATAAAAAATATTAAATAATAATACAATCAATTATATACATAAAATTTTGCATATATTTTATGAGAAAAATTAATTAAAGAAACATATTATATAGTTAATTATCTCACATAAAATATATTCAAAATTTTACATTTATTGTTAAAATAAAGAGGGCAATAGTTTAATAACTCTTTTATGAATTTAAAATATTTTCTTGAAAACTATAAAGTATTTTCTTGAAATTCTGCTTCATTTTGTTAATTGTTTTCTTTAATAAACATTATAAAACACAATTTTTTAATGTCACTAAAGTATTGTCATTGGTAAAACGATATGAAATTCAGGTTTTCATAAAAACGTTATATAATATTATTGTAAAATGTTTGGAGTAGCTTTCTATAAGAATTAAATTTCAGAAATTTTTTTTATGGTGAACAAAACTTGGGTCAAGTGATGTTTTCTCTAATGAAACCTTAAAAAGGATGGAAATGATAAGATTATCAGACTTGGTAACAATTTACTAGGGCATTGATACAGATTAAATGTTTTTGTTAGCTCTTGTTTAACATATTGTAAGATTTTTCTGGTCTCCCTATTCTACGGTAATTGTAACACTCATATGTTATCCAGTTTCTTAGAAAAGATTGAATTAGATTAATTTCGTAAACTGTTCAGTATATTTTGCTGTGAAGCTATGTTTGATGATGTAGACAGGAATTTTACAGCTATTTATTGTTGCAGCGTATCTACCTGATTTTACGATGGATGTAAAAGTACTTTGGAGTGTGTTTGCATATTTCTGAATTACTTTTGAATAATATATATTCCTTTATTCATATTATGCTCTTATTCCTAATTCGATAACCATATTCAGAAGATTTTATAAAAGGAATTAAATATGAAAATTCATAAATGACACAAGACAAAATATTTGCAATGCGTAATTAAACAAGCATTTAAATTTCTAAATGTTAGAGAAGTCCAATGTGTGCAATTATATGTAATCATTTTTTAAATGAAATATTTTATATGTTTACTCAATCAACTGCTACAGTTGTGATACGAAAACAATTAAGTTTCAAAAATAATAACATATTAAATTTAAAACTAATTTATCTTTTTTAAATACAATTATTCCAATTAAAATTTTAAGAAATTTTATCTTTTAAATACAATTATTCCAATTAAAATTTTAAGATTCCTAAAAATTTTATTATTAATAAAATTTTTTAGGAATCTTCTTTTAAGTATTTCTTAAAAATTTATTAAAAGTAATATTTTACGGATTTTTAAAATTAGTAAGACTTACGATTAATTTTAATTTACTTAATCAAAAGAGTCTATCTCACTAATAGTTAGGAAAATTATTATTGATTTTTATAACTTATATTAATAAGGTACTTACTTAATAATCATACTGACAGTAGAATATTGTGTGTTTCAATAACATATTATTATTATTATTTAATAAAATATATATAGGTTTTTAGCTAAGATACAGCAGCAATTTTAACAATGGCATAATATTATTATTAAAAATGATTGAGAGTATTTTTCTGTTCTGTTAATGTCATCATTGAAAGAAATTTGCATAGTAATATAACAAATATCATAAAGAAGCTTACTATTTTTTATACTGTTTAGTCAAAACAGCAAGGTTAAATCTTCAAATATTAGATTTTTATTACAATGCTTACATCATTTATAAATCACTAAAGTTCAAAATTAAGAAAATTTCAAATAGATTAAAAAAAACTAAAAAGATATCTATGTTTCAATACAATATTAATTATTATAATGCTAACAAATATTAATTAATATTAGTCATTTAAAATAATCAATAATTATATTAAAGCATATTAGTTGTTTGAAATACTAACATTTTTCTATATTAACTAGTTAAGTTCTATATAATATTAGTGTGTATATACTGTAAAAATTTATCTATCATTTTTTAAAAAATGGAGCACGAAAAACTAAACAATTGCTTAGCTTACTGCTTCACCTTTTTGATAAAATTTATTAATTATTTAAGAGCATATAAAAGCAGCTTCTAGTGAAACTTCATTTAAGTGTTTCCATTAATTTTGTTTTCTCGTTCACTAAAATCTTTTTTTTTTCAGTCGCATATTTTGCATTCAAGTGATAGATCTAATATCCGATACTCAGAGAAAATGCATTTGCTTCTTTAAGAATTTTCCTAAAATACTTCCCTTCTTAAAATTAGGTCTTCAATTAGACAGTGATTTAATCTTAAAGAAAGAAATGAAAAAGCATAAAAAATTGCTTAAACCATGGAAATGGTTCCATTAGAAAGTTCGTCGAATGTTTTTATTTGAAAAAGAATTTCTGAAAGGTAGAGAGCGGCTCCCTTTTTCTCTCTCTTAATCTTTTTTATAAAGAATTGAAGAATGCATTGAAAAGATTAAAAATAATGCATAAAAACGAAAGAAAAAGTTTCAAACTGTTATTTCTTCCAAGGAAATAAATCTAATGGGGTTGATTTTTGTGTAGATTGTTTATTGAAATCAATTTAAAACTTACGATTAATTTAATTTTCTTAATCTATCAGAAATGCACAAGACAATACTACACACAAGATACTCCTTATGTTTTTATTTTATTTTATTTTCAATTTTCTGAATTGTATTTGAAAAAAAAAATAGCAAATCATTTTACACTTGATTAAAAAATACTTCTTATTTGTACATTTGTCCAATCTTATTACGTAGGCAAAAAAAAGCACATAATTTTAAATTTTATTTCTCATGAAAATTTTCTAAAAAAACTATAATATTGCTGTTACAATACAGATTAAACGTGTGTACTCAATATTTTAAAAGATATTAAAGGAAATTAAGCATTATATGTTTTATGATAGCAGCTCTTGCCACAAATGTGTTTTTCTTTTATTTTCTTTGACTTCTGAGGATTTTATTTTAAAAAATAACAGATCATTTTGCACTTGATTAAGGATATTTTTTTATATGTATATTTGTTAGAATTTATTAGCAAGGTAAAAAGAAGCTTAAATGTACCAAAACACATAATTTTAGATTTCAATTTAATTTCTCATGGAAATCTTTCCGAGAAACTAAAATATTGCTGTTATAATGTAGATTAAAGGGATGTACTTAATATTTTAAAAATATTAAAGATAATTAAGCACCATATGTCTTACGATGGTAGTTCCTACGAAATGTGTTATAAGTAATATTTAACTCTAATTTGAAGTTCATCTAAAGCAATCAGTCTTCTAAATGTTATTTTTATTGCACTTCTAATTAATAAAACTTAACATCATTTCTTTGTAAGTGAATATGATTTTTCTCATATTATTACACATTTATGTGAATTTTGGTATTTTTTTTACAACTTTAGGAATAATGGGAATAGTTTTAAACATTAAAATTATTTACTGATAAAAATTTAATTAATATAATTTCCAAAACAATAAGAGAAAGACAAATTTCAAGAAACATCTGCTGGCCACAAACACATTAATTTCTGACATGTTTCTCTCTCTCTCTCTCTCTCTTAACTGTGTGGTGCATTTTAAATGCAAAATACATTATAATAACATAATACTTTGACTAATGTTAGTTGGAACAGATATTGTATTGCATTTTGTATTTCCTATTTAATATTGTATCCTATTTAATATCAAATAATGTATTCTTTTTAATATTTAATATGTTTCTATTTAGTATCAAATATTGTATTTTCTATTTGATACTAAATAATAAAGAAATTATTTTTATTACTGGAGAATAATTTATAGTAATAAAATAATTTCTCTTTTGGGTTTAATATTTCTGAAATAATAATACTATTTGTATAAATTAATTATTGCATTTTAAGAGTTAGGTAAAATTTTCTTTGTTTTAGCGTTCTAAGAGGAAATTTGAAAATATGTAATGATACTAATTTTATATATAGCCTTAAAAAGAATTAAAGTTTTTAATTTAAATTATGTAATTGCTACAATTTGTTAAATTGATTTAATATAATTTAACTAAAAAATTATTAAAAACACGTACAATTTTTAACTTTTAATGTTATGAAATCTAACAATAAACATAATGTAGATCTTTGTCAAGAAAAGTTGCTTAATACAAGTGAAAACAAGGTTTCGTAAGCACATAAAACATTTATAGTATCATTTAATTTGTTATTTTCTAGTTAGAGTTTCATCATTTAGTATATATATATATATATATATATATATATATATATATATATATATATATATATATATATATATATATATATATATATATATATATATATATATATATATATATATATATATATATATATATATATATATATATATATATATATATATATATATATATATATATATATATATATATATATATATATATATATACACACATTGTTAAAAGGGCTTATAATGTTCAATTTCATGTTCTAATTTTAACCATAAATAGGTCTTCATTTAAGCAACATAAAATCAAATTTTCTTTAAGAAGCAAAACAAAAAATTTTAAAAGTCTGTTATGTTCTTTGTATTAAATATTTCGCATTGTTCAAAAATAAAGTGGAGAAAGGAGATTAATTTTTTAGAATATTATTAAGTAAATTACTTCTGCAACACAAATTACTGCAAACGGAAAACAATTTAGTAGTTTTTTAAAAAAAATCAAAAGAAGGATTGGATATTTATTAATACAAATTTTTTCAAAGAAAAGTTGAATTCAAATATTCAATTGACTTTTTGATTTCATTATTTACTGCATTCCTGTTTCTTAAATTCAATATTTTATTTTAATATTGTTAATCACGACGTAATATATTTATCTGTTACTTGTTTAAAAGAATATGAAAGAATATCAAAATTTATAGTTTTTTTAGTATTAATTGTGTGAAAACATAATTTTTCATTTTTGAAGGAAATTTTCGATAATATTTGTAAGAAAAGATAATATTCTAGTGATAATTCAACTTATTTTTTATTTTTATGGAAGGCAAAAATTTGTTTTTTTCTTATGTTATTTTAAGGAATATTAACATTAAAATACCTATGTCTCCAACATTCTAGGAATAATTATTGATGGAAAAATTGAAAACAATTTAAAAGAAATTAGAGAAAAACCCATAGTTCTTTTTAATTACATACAATGATTTGAAAAAATATATTCTTTAAATACAGTAGAAGATTAGTTAAAAAAAATCACTTGTCTATATTAAGTATACTATCACACTGTATTAAACATAGTTTGCATTGTAAAATATTTCTCCCATATATTTTAATTAACTGTGATTTTATGAATATTGTTGCAAAGAAAAACCATGTTCCGCAATAATCTGTTTCTTAAATTGCATACAAATATAATGTAATATTTTATTTCTAAGAATAAAATAAATGTACGTAATAAACTAAACGGATATGTTACTTTTAAGATAAAATCAGTGTATATAAAAATCTGGTAAATAATCAAAATTAAATTTTTCCGCACAAATTTAATATTTTATTTAATTTTATATTTATGTGCATCTATTACAAAGAAATGTATAATAAACTGTACAGTGATGTGAATAAACAACATTACTGAAGCTATTTGTAACTGTAACTTGCATTGATATGTATTTTTAATACATATTTACTAGAAAAAATAAAGATTATGAGATCATAAATGATTAAATGATAATTTTTGTACTATCAAATTTTTTATAGGAACAAAATATTTCACAAAGTAAATGATAACACGATTAACTACAGAAATAAAAGCTTTTAAAATTGATTGCAATATCAAAATTTTTTATATGAATACATATTGACTAAATGATTTACATATAATAATTTTGAGAAATTATATTACATATAAAAATATCATAATTTCCAGAAAATTTCCAACTTTTCTGCAATAAGAACAGACATTTTGAACTTTAGACTTTTTTAATGTTAATGGCTTTATGTTATCAGACAGTTTCTGATTTTATTTTTCTGGTTTTTAATTTATTAGATATATCATACTTTAAATAATCTTTTAGCACTAAGATAATTTAAATGTTTTTGAATTTCATAAAAATAGTATAATGTAAAAAACGATAAAGAGAATATACATGAGATTTGTTCTATTCTTATTATTTCAATATATTCAATTCTATTACTCCAATTTCAAAGATAATTACTCCAAATTCAAAGATAAACAATATAAAAATGTAAAAAATTTCCGTGAAAAACTGAATCTTCACCAAAAAACCTAAAAGTAAAAAGACGAGGTTCTTAAAATGGGAGTCTGATTTTTCTGTAAGTGCAATCACTTTCCAATCTTAATGGTGGTCAGGGGAAACGGTAAGATAATGTTTTATCGCAGTAATCAAATAAAGAGGAATTCGATGACCTTAATTATCGCATTTGCAACAAAAAGTCTACAAATCTTTCTGCTGATTGGGTACATTGCGATATTTATTTCTTTTACTTTTTGTCTTATATAAAAATAATTATTTTCGATATCGAAATATAGTGTCCTTGAGAAGGCATATTTTATATAACAAAATTATTAGGGTAAATAATTATTAAATATAATTTACTGGTTTTTTATCTTTAACAATATAAAAAATGTAAAAAAACAAATTTTCTTATGAATTTAGTGAGTTAGCATTTAAAAATGTAAAGTTTTTGAATATTATTCCTCGGTTTACGGTAGATAGTCTATTGAAATTTCTTAAATTACTTAAGAAGTTTACAAAACGCAACTACATTTTTTAAATTAGTTAAGCAGATCATTTATACATTGGAGATCATTAAAAGTATTTAACATTAAAACAAAGAAAAAATATTAAGAAAATATATCTTATTCAAAACAAGTTTAAAAAATGTTTAAGATTTTAAGCATAGAATGATCTGACATTTAAGAGATTTTCTTCCATTGATAAGATTCCAGACTTTTCTCCAATTGATAATGACTAATAATTGATTGATTGACTTACAAAACAAAACTGTATTTTTTAAATTTGTTTAGCAGACCATTAAAAATTTTTAACATTAAAACTAAGAAAAAAAGTAATAAGAAAATATATCTTATTCAAAACAAGTTTGAAAAATGTTTAAGATTTTAAACATAGAATGATCTGAGATTTAAGATTTTAAAAGTGACTTTTCTTCCATTGATAATGGTTAATAATTAGGGAAATAATGCAACAGATGGAAGAGGATACTCTGCTTAAAGTAATTACAGATTAAGTGTAAAGTTAAAAATAAATATAAATTGATTTAATAATTTATGATTTTATTGGTGAGTTTCTATTCTTTCACAATGATTATCATTTATAAAGTTAATATAAGAGATTAAAGACATGTGTTTGATAAATATGATGGTAAAACTCCGAGTTAAGTTTAAGATTCTTATTGCGTTACATTTCGGTTCGTGATTTTATTCATTAATAGGTTCTATTGTCTTTAATATTATATTTTAACAGCCTAATATTAACAATCTTACAGCAACAATTTAACAAATAACAATTTTCATAATTAATTTTCACAAAACGAGTTCCACACCATTATATACTGGTGCCAATACGGTCTTCATACGACAGTATCCAAATAGCAACTGAGTTAGATTCCCCATCGGATAGGGAAGATGTGCTTCTCAATCCCTTTTTAGGGATTTTCTGTGGCTGAGTTGCCACAATTCTGAGTATGAATTGATTAAAAATTTAAGAATTCAAAATTGGATTTCTGTCTTGATAATCAATAATTTTGGCAAATAAATAATGATTGCATTTTAGAATAATTAATAAAATAATAATCTTTATAGGAATACATATTGACTAATTGTATTCCTATAAAGATTATTATTTTGATAGGAATAATAATCTTTATAGAAGTCTTTCCACTTTTATATGTTGAAAGACTGTGTGAAAAGCGTTAATAAATAATTTTTTTTTCGAATTTTAATAAGATTATTTTTTACTCAAAAATAAGAAGTGAAGCAGTGGAACAAATTGAAAATTCAAGAATAAAACATTGTGATTGATTAGTTGCTAAAACGTGTTTATGAATTTCGTAAGTATGTGATGGTTTGAGTTTATAGATATGAGACATGAAAGGTTTGAGAACATTTGGTTCATATGCTTAGATATATATTTATAGATTGTTCTTAGTTCATTAATTTTAGTTTTTAACCTGAGACTTGTGCATTTGAGTATTCAATGTGATCCAAACAATATAAATAAAAGACAATAAACTCACACTAAATTTATATTCAGTTGAAAATCATACAGTAAAGAAGATAATAAGTATTCTTATAAATATGTGCTCCCAACACAAAGTATTCAAAATCAAATAAAAAACCTTGTAATATTTATAATAATATAATAATTAATGGTTACTCATACATCATGAAACTAAAGGATTATAGTCCCACAATTATGTAATTGCAACTTAATACTAATTAATAAGTTTCTGTTTATTATTTACTAGAAACCGTTAATTTTATTTTTTTGTTAGACATGGATTATTCATGTAAAAAGTTTAATCAATATGTATTATTTGTCTCTTTGTTAGAAAGACAACTGAACGAAAAAAAATTTTAGATGATTTTGAACAGACATAGAAAAGTATGCTTTAATCTTAAACGCATTCTTATTTTTAAAACAAAAGCAAAAAAATAAGTTTAAAAGAACATTTCAATGAATAATAATGAACCATGTATTTTACAGAATAAAATAAGAATATAAATCCTTCATAAGTAAAATTATGATTTTGATTATTTCTGTAATTACAAAGTATAGTTAAGCTGTTACATAAATGCATTGTCTTCATTACTATATAAATATAATTTTCACTACATAAAATATCGTTAAAATTAATAGCACAAATTTTCAAAAAATGTTCTATTTTTATTTTCTTGTTATATAATGTTGCGATATTGTTATTAAATAGATTTTGAAAGAAATATTTAAATATCATGATGTATATTCAATATAGTCACGAAAAATACAAATGTAATAATAAAGCAAATCAGTCTTTATAATGAAGTTTACTCAACAAATCTTAAGTATGTAAGTGAAAATGATGTTTAGAATCTTTAGTCAAATGTAAAATAGAAATATAGAGACATTAATTTTTAAGCACTATCTTGAAGATAACTCTTAAAAATTATATTTCTGAAACTAAATTAAGAAAATTTATTCACTATATTCTTACTTTTACGCTTAATTGAATAATTATTTTCCAGCACTGTTTTAAAACAGTGTGCTTTTAAAAATTTAATTATACCACAACATCAAATTTGCCAACTTAGAAAAGAAATATTACTGTTTGCTATGCCAATTTTTTGAAAACCAAGTAAAAAACTCTTTTATTTTTATTGTACATTATGTATAGTATTCTTTTTATATAAAATTTACAGTTTACTTACTTTGAAGTTGATGATTTTAATTTTAAATTCTAATTTAAATTTAATTTATTCTGGGTTTACTTTTCCTTTAAATTAAGAAATGAATTCAGGAGTATTCAGTACATATATATATATATATATATATATATATATATATATATATATATATATATATATATATATATATATATATATATATATATATATATATATATATATATATATATATATACATGTATGTATATATACACACACACAGACATATACACACATATATAGTTATAAGATTTTGTTTTTAAAATTAATAGCAATACTTAATTAAAAATTTATTATATATGAATAATTAGCCTTACATAATTATAAAAGTTTTTAATAAACCCCTTAGAAAATTATTTAAATCTGAAAATGGATTTTCAAAATTTAAATGAGTGAAAAATGTAGCATATGTATGATGAATGAAAAGATCATTCTGTTTTTTTAATTAAGTATTGAATCAAATGGTATAATTGATTGACATAAAATGTCACCATTACTATAAAAATCATACGATTGTTTTTCATTAATCATTATTATTATAAAAATATGAGTGATCCTTAGCTTAAAGTAAGTTAATAAAGAGAGGTAATAATTTGTCCGTAATATCAAATACATTTTTAACTAATTTTTTATAAAGTGGATTGTGAATTTATAAAGAATATCAAGTTACAAACGACATAACTACTGGTATTACTAAAAACTTCTCTATATGCTTTCACATCTTTACTTGATTAGTACATTCTTCTGTAAGATAGTTGCATTTTTTTTACTGACAATGCATAATAAAACTTCAAAAAAATTATAAAACACTCATGATTTTTACTGTTTTATAATCTGAAGAAATAAGCTGATTTAAATAGAATTGTTAAAATTATACTTTAAAAAATAAAAAGATAGTTACCGAAGTTATTTTTATTCTAAGAACTATATTAAGTTCAAGATTAACATTAAAACTAATAAGAGCACTAGAAATCATAAAATATATTTGAAAAACCACTTTATAATAGAAATAAAAAACTACTTAATTATAAGATACTCAAAAATATTCTAAAAATTATTTGAAACACATAATATAAAAAAGACACTTGCGATAGCTTTAACTGCAAAGGTTGTGAACTACACTACCGCCCATTAAAATTGCTACACCAAGAAGGAATGCAAATAACAGAAAGATATTTATTGGACACATACACTATAGTGGAAAGAACAAGTGATTAGATTTACAGGAAATTAGGATGTATAGATCTTGAGAAATCAGTATCTAGAGCAGCCACCTCTGGCTGCAATAACAGCATTTATCCGCCTAGGCATGGAATCAAACAGAGATTTTATGGCATGTACGGGGATCTCAGTCCATGCAGTTTCAACACTATGCCACAGTTCATCGACAGTAGTGGATGGTGAGTGATGGCGTGCCAATCACTCTGCAACCATTGACCACACTTTCTCAATTTGATGACAGATCTGGAGAACGTGCTGGCCAGGATAACAGTCGAACCTGTTCTGTGTCAAGGAAGTTCAGAACAGTACGGGCAACATGCGGTAGTACATTATCCTGTTGAAACAAAGCATTAGGGAGGCCTCGAAGATAGGGCAGAGTCACGGGCCTTAACACATCGGAAATGTAACGATTGCTGTTCAAAATGCCGGTAATGCGAACAAGAGGTGATCGAGACGTGTATCCAATGGCACCCCATACCATCACTCCAGCAGAGGGGCCAGTATGGCGATGTCCAATGCAAGCTGGCAATGCGCGTTCTCCACGATGCCTCCAAACACGGATGTGGCCATCATGGTCCTGTATACAGAACCGAGATTCATCTGTAAAGATGACGTGATGCCATTCCCGCGTCCAGGTTCGTCGCTGATCATACCATTGAAGGCGCTCCTGGTCTGTGACGCAGCGTCAATGGTAGCCGAAGCCATGGTCACCATGCAGACAATCCATGCTGCTGCAAAGCGTCGTCGAACTGTTCGAGCAGAAACTTGTTGCCTTGCAAATGACTCCATTTCTCGACTCAGGGTTCGTGACGTGGCTGTACGATCTCTTGTGACCATGCGGATAAGATGTCTGTCTTCTCTGCTGTTAGTGATAGGGAGGTCACTGAGATCCTGCATGTCGTTCCATATCATTGTCCTGAACCCATCGATTCCATATTCTGCTAACAGTCATGGGGTCTCGACCGACGCGAGCAGCAATATTGCGGTACGATAAACCGCAATCCCGGTAGGCTATAATCCTTCCTCGCTCAAAGTCAGCCACGTGCTGATAGGCATTTCTTCTTCTTACACGAGGCATTACAACAACTCTCTTTGCCGAAAACAACGTTGAAACGGAAATTGAGTATGAGAAAACTGCTGTCAAATTTCTGGTTTTATACACATTGTAGATGTCGCTACTGTCGCCTGCTTTGTATGAATGCGCTGAAAATCTAATCATTTGCATATCACAGCAAGTTCTGCCTGTCATGCATATTTCACGAGTGTGGTGTGCCGCTTTCCTGGTGTAGCAATTTTAATGGCCAGTAGTGTACTTATATGATATCTTATTTGTCATCCTGACAAATTGATATTCCATGAAAGCTCATTTATAGATTCTTTAGCTTATTCTTTTTCTTACATATTTATGACGCTTATGTCACATTAAATGAGCCATAGGGTATTTAGGGCCTGACTACTGTCGTAGTGTAATGCACATTACAAAACCCTGTGAAAACCGATCTTTTTATTTTTTATATTATTTATAATTTATTTGCACTTTAATTTTAAGAGTTTTCCCTCGTTCCTTTCAAACTATGTTGTTAGAAAATAAAGGAAAGGATGTAATAAAAGTTGGGACAATGAGACTAGTTTAATAAGAAAATAATTTTTTTCTTATGGAATGGATGGGTGTTCTTGAGAGAATTTCAAGAACGTTTGTGTTTTATGATGTCTTTTATATGTAAATATGACCAGTCAGGATTAAGGGGGAGAGATTTCTGACCTATCCCATAGAAGTATAGGAGGTACTATAGAACTTTAAGAGAACCAATGGTGTAAAGAGGAGGAGCCAAGATGAGAATTATGAGGAATTTAAAACGGCATCTAAAAAAGTAGAAGACACAGAAAAAAGGGGTCCACGATTGAGGACTGTATCCTCATTGAGTAGATTGAGAGTACCTGAAAGATTTTGGTTGTACACGGAGTACCCTGTATAGTCGAAGCCCCATCTCGACTCTCCTGAAAGGAGCCAAAGATGTCCGACAAATTCTGATGAGAGACAGCAAAGAAAAAAAGAAGCTCATGAGGAATGAGCAAGCTAAGCGAGATACTGAGCAGTAAGCCAAGTGAGATGTTGAGATATCAGCCGATGGAAATGAAAAGTGAAGATGCCTAGTATAGAGGACAGGAAATGGATGAGAAAAGAGAATCATCAACACCGGAGAGCGAGTGATGTCATTGACGATAGCAGACACTACACTACTAATTCAAAAAGGGGTGAGTCTGATCTCTCTTCCCTTTTTCTTCTGGTCACACTCTGTTATGATATATTATTGTGTAAATGAAACAAAAGAAATTTAAAATTAGAATTTCATCAATTATTGAATCTAGAATCATTTAATTATAAATATAAACTTCTCTTGTTGTTAAGTTGCTAAAATAAATTATTAGGTTATATTATATTTGTTTTGAATCTTTGTCTCTGTCCTTCAATTATTAAAAACGAATATGGGTTTTCCTCGGAGTTTTTCTAAAATTACCGAGTTTCACCACAACAACAAGTCTATTTGCAGTGACTTGTTGACTTTATGGTAATATATACAATATTGCATATATTACCATAAAGTTTCTAATATGTCAATTGAAATAAAAATTGTTAACAAAAGGCAGAATTGGTGGTAAATACTGAATCAGGTGAACATACATTATCTACTCTGACGTTTTTGATATTTCGTGCCTTATCCACTAATTTTAATAGATAATCAAAATAATTTCTTAAAACACAAGAAAAATTTATGAAGCTCTGTTGTTTGATAGTTTAGTATGAATTTTGTATCTGTAACGAATATTTTAAATAATACTCATGAGTTTTCATTTTTATCATGTAAATAATAAGAAAATATTTTAATATCAACTATGGTACATAAATTATCCTTTATGTTGTAGCTGTAATTCAAAAACCGTTAGTAGATGTTGAATGAGGTTCATTTCCAACAACTTCATTCATTATCAAATGATCAATGTTATATTAAATATGATAAAAGTAATTTATTATTATACATCAAAATATAATAACTATGATAAAATTACGGTCTACAACTGCTTATTTTATTAGTATATAATTTATTTATTAAATTATTATTTCCTGGAAAAAAAGGGTTAAAAATTTATCGAACTCTCTTTCGGTAGTTGTTCCGAAATTTTGCAGTTGAAATTAATTACAGACATGACAACTGCAAAATTTATTTGAAGCCTAAAAGCAAAGAAATTCAAATACTTTATTTAAAATAATTTTTCAATAGAATTTACAGCAACTTCAAAAGATTTTCGCATTAGTAATGAAAAAAAATCAAACATTCACGATTTGTTGATAATCTCATTTCTTTTTTTTTCATACAAAGTTAGAAAAAATAGATTACCATTATGCAGATTTATCTCGGATTAGTATCTAAATTTTTTCAACTTTTTTGGATACTAGAATATTAAACACTGGATTTTCCTTAAATTGATAATTCTAAGTATTCGATATTTTAACACTGAAGAAGATAACCTTATTTATTATAATTTCTCTATATAGTTTTTATTCAGAAAATAAGACAAATAATTAGGCTCCTAATTAAGGGTATGTGAAGATTGATCGCGAGATGTTTTATGTTAAGAAAGTAACTTGCAAAATAGAATTCTTATCTTCCATTAAGATAATCTGCTAGATTTCTTTTATTTTTCCCAAACTTTCTTCAAAATAAAAAATATCTTTTTTCATTTATTTTCAATGGAAAAGATTAAAAGAAATGCGCATGTGTGCAAAAAGAGTGAGTAATAAAGAAAGTGTAAATGAAGTATACCTAAAATAAATAGAAATAATAAATCATGTGAAATTAAAATTTCAGAGATTATAATTGATGGAATAAATTAAAAAACTTAACTTAATTTTATTTTTACTTAGTATACAGTAGATATATTCGATAAATTAAGTAGAAAAATAAATCACGTTGTTCTGTAAATTTTATTTTATTTCTTCGAATTCAGTACAGTTATTTTAAAAATTTTGAAAAATTAAATTTAGAAAATTTATGAATGTTAATAAGTTACTATTTCTGGAATATTTGTAACAGATAATACCTAGTGATAAGAAGCTGGATTTTGAAATTACATCTTCATCAGAATTATTTTATTATTAAAGACAATATTGTTGTAAATAATATAATGCAAGTCATCGCAAAGAAACACAAAGTAAGTCTATTATCGTCTGTAAAACTGTAGTCTTCTAAGACGTCCGCAATCGTCTGCTGCGCTGCCTTCTGATTGGTGGTTGTGTTTAAGCCGTCCAAAATCTATAAATACACAATGTTCTGTTCTATTAGTTTAGTATATGTATAATTTCTTTCTTTGTAACTTGCTTCATTAAATATTCTTTTTGCGATTCATGGACTCTTGTTCGTTTAACGAATTTCAACAGCAGAGCGTGATTTTCACTGTCATAAATTGAAAGCAGTTTCTAGTTTTAATTTATTGCTTGATAGAATAAATTTATCAATAAGCAATGGCTTCGCCGCATGATTTGTATGGAGTAAATCCATTTGATGGGAAGAACTTTCCTGTTTGGCGGCGACGAGTGGAAGCCGTTTTGTCTGCGAAAGAATTGGAAACATACTTAGTTAATGAGCCCGATGTGAATAAGGAAGCAGAAGTCGTTAAAGGAAAGAAAGCCTACCATTACTCATGTCACTCTTAAGTGATCAAGTGCTCGTATCAATGAGTGGTGAAAATACGGCGAAGGAATTATGGGAGAAACTTCATGCTGTTTATGAAAGCAAAGGAGCGGTAAACCAAATACTAACTAGAAAACGTCTTGCTACACTTAAGAAAAACAGAGATGTTCCATAGATGAAGTTTCAAAACTTGTCGCCGATTTACGAATGTCTGGAGCGGAGGTTAGTGATATTGATACTGTCGTCAATATTTTGAAGTCTCTCCCTCCAGAATTCGGAAATGTTAAGGTTGCATTAGAGAATCAACCGAGTGAGAATTTATCGTTAGATTTTGTAACTCAGCGTTTGATAGACTCAGAAACTCTTTTGAGAAATAAAGAGAAATAAATTCGAGAAATAAAACAAGTATTCGTTTTATGAAACAAACTGTGGATACTGCGGCTTTTTCTACGAGAAAAGAACTCACATGTTTTCATTGTAAAAAGAAAGGACATGCTTCTAAATTCTGTAAAAAGAAAACGTGCTATAATTGTGATCGTGTTGGTCATTTTAAAAAGGAATGTAAATTGAAATCTGAATCTAAGACTGATGAAAAATATTCTTCTGCTCTATCTTTTGCTGCTGGCAATTTGACTTTCGGAAGTCCGAAAAAGTTCATTATTGATTCCGGGGAAACATCCCATATGTGCTCTCCGAAAGATTGGTTTTCATTCATTAAACCGTCTTTAGGAACTATTCAATGTATATCCTGCTCCACTGCACTGGAAGTGAAAGGTATTGGAAGTGTAAAAGGCAAAATATCTAATGGAATTGATATAACTTTAGAAAATGTCCTTTTAGTTCCTGAACTCAATGGAGAATTAATTTCTGTAAAGAATATTGAATTAGGAATAGTGTTATCTTTAGAAATAAAAAAGTGTTCATCGAAAATGAGAAAGAAAACATTTGTTTGAGTTATCGTGATGATAGTGGACAATATATTTGTGATTTTGTTCCAAATTGTGAAATTTCCCTTACTGCGAAAGAAAATGACTTGGATTTATGGCACAGAAGACTTGGACATTCCTCTAATAAAGCCTTAAAAGAACTTGGATTGCCCACCTTTGATAAATTTTGTGAAGTGTGTACTTTTTACAAACAAAGTGCTTCTTCTATAGGAAAAGGTCCCAGACGAAGGGCATCCGAAACTATGACATTGATTCACACAGATGTTTGTGGCCCTATTGATCCACCTATGGCTACAGGTGAGCGTTATTTTATGACATTAATTGATGATTATTCACGTTTTATGGAAGTTCGTTTGCTGAAAAGAAAAAGTGATGTTGTGAATGAGTTAAGATGCTTTTTAAAAGCAAATCCTTCAGTACGGAAAATTAGGTGCGACAATGCAAAAGAATATGTTTGTGGTGAACTCATCAAATGTGCTAATAAATTTGGCGTTACAATAGATCCAGTTCCTCTGTACACAGCATCTTTAAATGGAGTTGCTGAGCGTGCCAATCGTACATTGTTAGAAAAAGGGCGAGCTTTAATATTTGAAGCAAAACTTAGCAAGAAATTTTGGGGATTTGCAATTTTAACTGCTGCATACCTAAAAAACAGAATTCCTAGTAGATCCATAGAAAACTGTACTCCTTATAAATTGAAATATGGTAAAGATTCTGATCTTCAAAACATTCGAGTATTTGGATGTGATGCATACGTGTTGGTTCCTCCTTCTCAAAGGAAGAAGTTAGATAAGGAGTCAAACAGAATGATATTTGTGGGATATTCGACTATGGGATATCGTTTAATGGATCCAGATTCAAAGGGAATAGTGATATCAAGGAACGTTGTATTTAACGAAGAAAGAAAAATGGATTTAGAAGATAAAAATATTCTGAATGTGGATTCCATTATTTCGGAAAATGAAGATGATGTTGAAGAAAATATTACGGAAACAATTACAACAGAAGAAATTTTGGAAAGACCACAAAGGCAAAAGAAACCACCAGTTAAATATCCTGAACCAGAAGTTTATGAAGCAATGGTAATTTTTGAAGATTCGTTGTCGTTTTAAGATTTATCTGCACTGCCAGAGGAAGAACAGAACCTCTGGAAGAAAGCAATGGATGAAGAAATGCAGTCCATGGAAAAGAACGAAGTTTGGTGTCTTGAAGAATTACCACATGGGAAACGTGCAATTTCATGCAAATGGGTTCTACGCGAAAAACGAGATGGAAAATATAAGGCTCGACTTGTTGCTCGTGGTTTTATGCAAAGAGAAAGAGTGGATTATGATAAAACATTTTCACCATTTATCAGTATTCCTGCATTACGTATAGTGTTTACTATTATTCTTCAAGAAAATTTAAAAGTTTATTCACTGGATATTAAAACTGCCGTTCTCAATGGTGAATTAAAAGAAATTATTTACATGGATCAACCAGAAGGATATGATGATAATAGTGGCAGGAAGTGCCGGTTAAAGAAAAGCTTATACGGACTTAAGCAGTCACCTCGTCAATGGTATGTAAAATTTTTAAATTTCATTCTCAAATTAAACTTTAAGCCATTAAATAATGAACAATGCATTTTTATTCGTCAGTCAAAAGGTTAAAGAATTCTAATGGCACTTATGTGGACGATTTATTAATTGCGGGTAATGATGATTGTGAAATCAAAATTATAATTGGATTATTATCAAAAGAATTTGAAATGTCTAAATCTGGAACAGTTTCTGAATTTTTAGGAATTAAAATTACATTTACACCTGATGGACTGTATCTAGATCAAGAAACATATATTTTGAATTTATTAAGCAAATTTAAAATGTTTGATGCTAAAATAGTCTCTACTCCCATGGAAGTAGGAGCAACAGCAGCTGATTTTGAGAAAGGAAGTGCTTTTTGTGGACCCTACCGAGTACTAATAGGATTTTTAATTTATTTAGCATATACATCTCGTCCAGATATTCTTTATGCTGTAAACTGTTTTAGTCAACTTCAAGAACACCCTACTGATAGTGCTTGGAGTGCATTGAAAAGAATTTTGAGATATCTGAAAGGTACTTAAACTTTAAAACTGGAATATAAAAAGTGTGTGGATAAAAATTCATGCTTAAATGTCTATGCAGATGCTAACTGGGGTGCAAACCCAAATGACAGAAAATCCATTTCTGGTAACATAATTATGTTTAATAATTGTCCAATATCTTGGTCTTGTCGAAAACAAAATTGTATTGCTTTATCTTCCACAGAAGCAGAAATTATTGCCCTAATTAAAGACATTCAAGATGCATTGTGGTTGAAAAACGTTATTTTGGAATATATATTAACTGATATTAAAGAAATCATGATTTTTGAAGATAACCAATCTTGTATTAAGTGTGTAACAAAGGAAAACAACAAAGGTCGATTAAAACATGTAGACATTAAATTAAAATTTATTCAACATATCTTGAATTGTCATGATATAAAAGTTTACTATATTTCATCTAACCTACAAATTGCTGATATGTTTACAAAATCTTTATCTAAGTTTAAATTAAAGGAACTTTTACCAATATGTGGATTAAAATTGTATTAGATTATATCATGTTAATGTAAATATTGTGTGGATGGCTTGAACGTTTCTAATTTCTTAATGTATACTTACGTATATAATATTGATTTATATGATTTTATTGTGCATGTTTCTTTGTGATTAAGGGCGAGTGTTGTAAATAATGCAAGTAATCGCAAAGAAACACAAAGTAAGTCTATTATCGTCTGTAAAACTGTAGTCTTCTAAGACGTCCGCAATCGTCTGCTGCTTCAAATCGTCTGCTGCGCTGCCTTCTGATTGGTGGTTGTGTTCAAGCCGTCCAAAATCTATAAATACACAATGTTCTGTTCTATTAGTTTATTATATGTATAATTTCTTTCTTTGTAACTTGCTTCATTAAATATTATTTTTGCGATTCATGGACTCTTGTTCATTTAACGAATTTCAACAAATATAATGGATAAAAATCAATAAATAAGTACTATACATCGAAATCATTAGTAAAAAATGCTGATAAGAGCATTCCTAAGTTTAAAAATCAATTTGGATTTAATATATCGTATTCTTAATAACTATATTATGAGATTTCATTCAAGAAATCGCACAGTCTATGAAATGGTTCTACAATACTAACTTAAATTAACAAAAGTTAATCAATTATATTTCGTATTAGAAAATATAAATATGTTGGAGACGATGAGATCACTAAATCACTTACTGAATATTTACATATTTCCAAATGAGGATACTAGCCAGAAAATGGGGTAAAGTCATGCAAGCTTCTTTTTTATGACAGTCTATCAAAAGTCAGAACATTCATATTTAATTATTTTTCCCTAAGAATTGTAACGAATTCTATATTAATAGATTAAAAAACTATTCTTCACAAAATGAATTCTTTTATAATAACATTGCAACTTATATTCCGAAAAATGTAAAATGCTGTAAAAAATGTCTATTTATCATACAAAACAAGCAAATGTAATCAAGTTACAAATTTGGATCAAGTTGATGTAAATTTAGTTTACACTAAATATTGAGTACATATACATGTGAATATATATACACATACATACATACATACATACATACATACATATATATATATATATATATATATAATTTAGAGATTTAATTTTTAAAACAACAAAAGAAAGTTTTATCAAAGGACTAATTTTTTTTTATAATATATTTTTCGGTAACAAATTCAATTACCAAAAGAAATCAAGTTGGAAGAGAAAACTTACTCTTACCTTATTCGTCTCGGAATTCGTTCAGGAACATTCCATCTATACACATGATCAAAGAAAAATTCTCCAATAACAGTATTTATTTATCATTAAAAAACATTATAGGAGGACATATATTTACAAGATTTAGCTTTGGCGTGCACGTATCTACATTCCTTAAGGATCAAAACATAGTAGCATTCTGCTTACATTTTTTCGCGTGGGAGTATGGGATCTCAACATGACGTTATCAATGCTCAATTGGCAAAGAGGGTTACATTATTTTTTGATAATCGCCAAGATTTCCAACAATATTTAAAACACTAATTATTAATATGCAAAATAAAAAGGCCATTTTTAAAAGCAAATATTATTTTAATCAAATTGCATCCAAAAGGGGGTTAATATTTTACTAATGCATCTTTCATCGAAATATATTTACCATTTAATTGTTAATTTTATTAAAGAATAAAAATATTTCAGAATTTTATGAAATGATCTTCATATCGTATAATGAACACTGTAAAGGTCAAAGTTTTTCGTAAGGCCAATATACATCAGTACTCATCATTACTTTACGAAAGGACTTTGCACGGACACTGAAACATATTAAAATGTTACGAGGTTGGGAATCCAGAAATCTCCTATGTATCCCCTTCGATAAGTATGATGATAGAAAAAAGGTGAAAAGATCATTTTTGTTGTTTGACAGTGATTTTTTGTTGTTTACCAGTCCAGATGACATTTCATTCGGAAGATATCTAGCCCACAGTATCCTGCAGTATGCACAGGCAATGGAAACTTATGTGCACAATAAAATCCTTGGCTATTTACCATGAGCTGTTGGAGTCGCTTGTTTCCGGGTGACAACTGGACATAACTATCTACAAAGGCATCTGCATCGAATAGGTGTAATGGACTCTGCTCGTTGTCCATTGTGCAATCATGATGATATGGATGCTGCTCACCTCAAGAACTGCCCTGAAGTTTTAAAGTTTATGACTGGCAACTCTTTTGAAGTTACTAAAGGATTTTATTCTTGTTTTTATACTTGTTCATCTTTTTATTGGGCTGCTCGTTGATTAATGGCAGAGATGCCGAGGACGGGCGTAGGGTAAAAAAAGTATCCTGCAGTGATATTAAACTTAAGACTTCTGCTGCAAATTCAGTGTAAAATAACTCTTAGTATGATACATTGAAATTATAGAATATAACTGTAAATTTTGCTCATCCACATGAGTTTGTCAGTGGCAGCTAGTTTTGGCCGGGGTAAATTGCTTCGCGTTGATGTTCTTTATAGACAAATAGTTTGCAATTGTATGTTTTATTTTTAAAAAAATCCGGCTTTATAGGGTTTGAATTAGCATATTTAGGTTATCGGAGAGCCAAATATTATTCTTTTTGAGCATGAATCCATTTAAAATATATTATTTCAGAAACTACATATTCATAAAGTTTCACGAAAAATAAAGGAAATAAGGTAAAAAGAATTTAACACATCTTGGTAACGAAAATGTACTGGGAAAATTTAAAAAATATTGGAAAGAATATTGAGGATAATTTTCATACTTTCATACCAGAAAGTGTAAAGTAAGAGGTTAATGCTTAAAATTAAATTTTTTTGTAATGGAAATGCTTTTAACGAAAAACATCAGATGAATTAAAAATAATATATTAATGTAATTAAATAGGAAAATAAATGAATTTTTAAATTATTATTAAAAGAGACAAAGCTGATATATTTTGATTCTAAAAGTGAAAAGCTTAAGAGAAAAGAAGTAATTTTAAAAAAGGTTCGATTTTATAAGTACTGTTCATTTTAAATAATTCCCTATATTCTATTTTCAGTACGCCAAGCTCTGAATGGTAAAACTCACAAATTATTTGAATTTGAAAGATTATTTGTGAAAAATTTAATAAAAGTGATACAAATAAAATATTTTCTTATGGTTTATAAAATATCCATAATTATTACTTAAGATGATGCAAGTTCTCCTTTTAAATTATTAGTTAAAACAAGTTTATAAGATTTAACATTTAAGTATGTATTAAAATGTATTCATTTGCCTAAAAAAGATATAAATCCATATTAAATTAACAAAAACAAAACAATTGTTTTTAAATGCACCACTTTTAAATGAGTTCATTATGATGTTAAATAATTACTAATTTTGCTAATAAGTTTTTTTAAGAGAGAAATAACTTACACTCCGAGAAGCATGTTTAAAGCGACATATTTTGTATTAAAGTAAAAAAATAAGAATTTTCGCTTATTAAGCAGTTTTTGTGTTAAGTACATCTGTTTTTTATCCGAAACATAATTAAGGTAATATTTTAGTTGATGTCATAAAACTAAATTGGATTCTCTTGAAAAAAGTAATCCAAATGAATGTTTAAAAAGTTTATAAACTTGAGCAAATTATTTTCTTTTGAATGAAAGAAAATTTGTGAGTTATATTAATGAATTCTGATGAACTTATTTTTATTATTTGATTACACATTAAACATTAATGTAATAGATTTTCAAATCTTTCGTTCTTTCTTTACTCTTATTTAAATCTGAATAAAATATTAAAATTTCATATTATTTTTTAAATATAAATTTTAAAATTGCAATTCTATTTATAAGTAAGGCATAAAGTATTATAATTCTAATGTAAAATTACTTATAATTTTCTTGTAATTAATTTATATATTGTATTATAAATTAGATTCAATCTTTTAATCATAAAATTTTTAAAGTAGTTAAACAAACATTTTGCTTAAACAAAGTTTCTTATTAGCATAAATTTTATTTTTTATTAAAATTTCATAATAAAAATTTTATTTTTAAAATAAAAGGCTTAACTATTAAAATAAAAAGCTTAACTTTTAAAATAAAAAGCTTAACTTTTAAAATAATCTTACTTATGTCACAATGCTATGAAATTTTAAATTGATTTTTCTACAGATTTTTTAAAATTTTGTACAAGATTACGGTTATTAAATGCTTATGTATTATAATAACTTATTGTGAGAAAATTTCTATAAAAAATTAAATGAGGATAAATATACTAGACTTTACAAATAATAATTATTTACAAATAATAATGCAATGAAATATTTAAATTTATACATTTTTCATTTATATCAGTAAAACAATTCAATAAACATCGTTTTTACGATGTTTATTGAATTGCATTACTAACTTAAAATTTAATTTCTGAAAAGTCAATGACATCATTTTTAAAGCGCTTAAAAATATAGTTAGACACTATGTAGTGATTAGCCTAATAACTGAAGTCTGTTTTAAGGGATCTGAATAACAACCTTATGTTTGAAGTTTGAATAAATGTTCATAGGTAACTAACGTTATTTAGGTATAACAAGGCAGGAAACCCAGAAACTCAAAATTTTCCTTGACAGTTATACATGTGAAAACGCTAAACTCATCTCTGGTTGTTCAATAGAGGTTGGGATCAAATTCATGGCCTTACACTTCGATGGCATTGATTTTGGTGAGTTTGTTTTATATTATAGCTTTTAAAAACTAAAACGAAATATTAACAGAGACTGCTTTACGCAAATTTATTACGTGAAATTTGTAAACACTATATAACGATAATTCTCTACAGAATAAAATGGTGGCGTCTAAATTGGATTTCGGAAAATTGAAATTGGAATAAGATTCTGGCTTGTTTTTTTTAAAACATGCTTGGATATTAAAAGTTTGCTCGTGGTACATCTCCTTATTAAGTTATTTACATTAATCTTATTGTGTTTATTTTATAGAAAGTGGAATTGTGTATCTGAGATAATTAATTGTGATAAATAATTGCGTAAATCTCATAGCTTTTTTAAATTGAAATTTGTCAAGATAAATTACTTTTGAAGGTATATTTTTTTAGAAAACGTAATTATGAATAGAAAAAGAATTATGGTTTAGCAAGACTCAAATCACTTCATGTGTTGTGTCATTACACACTCCTCATTTTGGTGAATTTCTTAATAATATTCCTGTGTTTGATGGTAGTTGTAAAGAAGTATCAATATCACAATTTTTGGATAGAATAAATGAAATTGGTGATCTTCGTTTATAACGCCATATAGATAAAATATTAGCTTTAAAATTAAGAATTTCACGAGAAGTTGATGAATATTTGTCAAGTCAAGTTGACTTTAAAAAGAAAGGATCAAATGTTGACTTACGCTACATCTTCATATCTCTCATTTGATAAAAATATCCAATTACCGTATTCTGTGATGTCTGAACTTGTAAGTTATAACTGTGTTGATGTCCAATATGCTGGAGAGTTTGGTTCTACCTTTGCAAAATTTTTTCAAATTGTTAAAAGTAATTTAATAACTGCGGCAGAGAAAATCAAGTACTCTATCATCGTAAGACTTCAGTTGATAAACAAATAGAAATAAGAAACCTAGTATACCATCCCAAAACAAAATCAGGGATTTCAAGAAAATTAATTAGACCAAATGTACGTCCCTTCAGCGTCTTGAATAAACAATCATTTGTGAATTAAAAAATAGCAAAAGTAAAAGAGCCCTTAAAATTCAATAGGTTCATGTTGATTGAATTAAAAAAATTTATGACAGAATTATATTCCCGACTTTACCTGAAGTTAATTCCCCACCTCAGCAAACCATTGACTCAAATAAAAACAATAAAATTACTTCCCTTGTAGTTAACAATAGCATGTGAAATAAAGGAAAAAATAGCTTTTGTTTTTATCCCAGTAATTTATTCTCAGAGCAATAGATCAAAATCAACTCCAAAGGAAGGAATTTCTTTTATCCCAAAATGTGATTCTGGAACATCTTGACAAATAAAGTATGATTTAGATACTTGTTCTAATCGAAGGAACTGTAACAAGAATGTGAACTGAAAATACAATGTGGATTAATAAACTGTTTAATAGGAACACTTATAAAGGATTATATGGAGTATATTCATTGCTATAAACTATTGCACAGTTTTATATATAGATATTTTTTATCTTAAATTATTAATGGTTTGGTTTGTTTGTCACTCAACGATCATTTTTTGCACACGAGGGCTAATTAGACCTGGACATACGGTTTAAAATGTATTCCGAACCACTACAAACATCCATGCCCAAGGTGGGATTCGAACCCATGAACTGTTGAACCAAAGGTAAATTATTAATGAAAAATACTGACTAGATATAAGAATAATATTATTCAGTAAGAATTATTTTGTATTTTTTAATTTATTTAAAATTGTAGTGTATTTGAATAAATAATTTTTATTTTATTTCTAATTGGAAACCTTTTTGTAAGTAAAATGTAGTATTGTAAATTTTATTATTGTAAGTAGATAATAATTAATAAATGTAATATTGTAAGTAAAAAATGGTAATGCACTAAATTAAAAAAAATATGTAAAAGAAACCCATACAAAAATCATTTAAGTACCATATAAATAGATGGCATTAATTGTTTGAAGTTTTGAGCATGACATGTTACAAAATAGATAAAGATTGCATTTTCTCTGCAAAGTCGTAATTGTCAGAAAAGTGTTTCCTATTCAGAGGAGAGGAGATTTGCGACCACTTCTCTAAAGATGTATTCTAGATTGTGACTGTTCTTAATTGGACTGCAAGTGTGGGAAAAAATCTTGAGATTTTTTCCAGGTATATAATTAATGTTGTATTAACTAACTGGTAGTTTTTTGTAAATTAGTTAAATTCTACTTTTTGACTTGGTTGGAAATCCTTTTTATACATCATTTTCCTTTAATACTGAATCCCGATTATTCCCCTTTCCATGAAGTAGTTTGTTCTAGAGATTGAAGACTGACGGGGTTGAAGAGGATATAACTAATTTACAAAAAAAAAGGCTTGAAATCCATGTTTCTAGAAAGGACTTGCATCGTTTTTCAAGTCTGACGTTCTACTCGAATATAGAGGCTGTAAAATCACGAATTTGAAATAATCAAATCCCATGAGTTTTCAGGCTGAAGAAGGAGAGGTATACTCCTGTAATACGAGTCCAAATAAAGAAAATCACACTGAAGAAAAAAAACTAACAGGTTTTCAAAGTACTGAAAGTAAACCGGCTTAGTAATAGGAATTTCCTTAGTAAGTCCATGTTTTTATATAAATTGTTTTTTCAGCCAGTAGTTTTTTAGTGTTGTACCACCTATTTTACTACTTTAATTAGTTAGTGCAGATCATGAACTCCACATGGGTACTTAACCATGTTGTTAGTAAGGTCTAAGTTTTTTAAATAATATAAGTAAATAAATTTTGTATGTATGTAAATGGATTTATAATTTTATGATTAAATTAAAAGCAATTTTTAATTACAAATTATCAAACCAACTTCTGCTTCTATTTTCAGGATTGAATCTAGAAATAAATAATATTATATGCACAGTACAATTTTAAAAAATAATATATTTGAATTCAAAATATTACTTATAAACACTATATGATAATGGTATAAATAAGTGCACAACATCGATATACAGCCATGCACCATAATCATGCGCCCTTACTCATAATTGAAATATTTTAAAAAATATTATAGGTAATGCAGTTTCCGTCACCTATTATGGGGCTTATGTAAAAAATGCGATGTATGACTAATAATGTATTAAGTAGAAACTTAATTTTACAATTTTTACCCTTTTAACAGATTTTTTCTTTGTATACGTCAGTTCTATTTACGTTGCCCGACATTGAAAATGCTACACCATGAAGGAATAACTGAAAAATTACGCAAATTTCAGGGTTGACACACCTTACCGAGTTATACAAATGATGTAAGGCTACAGCTCTCCAGCGCCCGAAGGATAAGACATAAGGTGAAGAATGGCAGAGTGGGCAGTATTCGCGTCGTTATTATGGCTTGGAAAACAATCGTTGAAAAATTGTTCTTGTCACAAAGAATGCATGTAATAGCAGAGAATGCCTGGCCATCGTTTATGTAGTCAGTTCCAGCAGATAGACGAGTTTAAGAGGACCATGATGATCGGACTCAGAAGGGCAGACTGGTTTTTGCGGCAAATCACAGCTGACAGAACTTGAATGCGTCCACAGTGCACCGGCTGTGGAGAAGATGATTGGAACAAGGAACTGTGGAATGTTTGCGGTGTGCCAGTGAAACAAGAGTGATGTCAGCATGCGTGGATCGACGCGTCTGATGGGTAGCAGTGGCGGCTCTGCAAAATATGTCAACCGAAATGTGCAAGACACCCTGAATGCTCCTATTTACGGTCCATTTACGATAGAGCAGAACCTATTAAGGTCGACTGGTTGCTAGTGGCCTTTGCTCATGGAGTTCATTAAGAAAACTGCCTTTGATCCCACAGCATAGACGCCAAACTCGGGAATGTTTCCTGATTAGAGCGATATCAGCGACGGAGTGGCACACGAATGTCTTCTCAGATGAGTCACGTTTCTGTTTCTTCAGTGATTGTCACCGCGAAAGATTGTGGCATTGATGTGGAGACAGGTCAAATAGTGCAGATATTGTGAAACGCCCCACTACGTGACAACGTGACATCATGGTTTGGGGTGCCATTTCGTACGGTTACAGGTCTCTTCTAGTTCGTATTCACAGCTTACTGTGGCCGGTGACACTACTCAACCTTCAGGGGGTGACCAATTCTCTTTATCAGCAGGATAACGCCCGATCACACGCTGCTTGTTGCCAATGCGACTAACAAGTTGTACAGCTGCTTCCCTGGCCACCGTGCTCGCTAGATGTTTTAACAATCGAAAACGTTTGTGATATGATTGGATGCCATTTAGAGAGCCTGCCACTGTCTATTTAGAAGATGAACTTTGGCAAATGATTGCCAGGGAATGCAGAGCGTATCTTCCGGATGTCATCCGTACTCTCATTGATTCTGTAATTAGAGGTGTTGGTCCGTGTATCGCCTTCCACGGTGATATGACAACTTACTGATTTCACTCTGTTCTCGTTCTGTATTATGCATTAGATCACTTATTCCTCGTTTGTATCTGTCTTTATTTTTGTGCAGAGTTTAATCACTTTCTGGCAACAGCTCCTTGATATTGCATTTTCAAAGTCCGGCAGCGTATATATAAATTCGTTTTTTCAAATTAATTACCTAGAAATAGATAAAAATTATGATGAAGGATTTTAGGGTCTTTGAGTATATGCAATTTTGGACCGCACATTTTAAAATATAAATGATAATAATTCATTTAAAAATTTTAATGAAATCTGCAAGAAAATAATGTATAAAATGTGAGAAAAGGAAAATACTAACATATATACAATCGTAAAGTTAAATTATTAATGTCTATTTATTACATTATCTTCCCCAGTGAGGAATTAGACCAAATTCAATGTGACCACCGTTCTCAGAAATAACACCGTGCATTCTGCGCACAACGTTCTCCACAGCCGAACGTAATTTGTCACGAGGAATATTCCGCACTGTCATTCGTTATGTTGTCCTTTAGAACAGACAAATTTGATACTCCGCCAACATAAGCGCATGCTCCGGTAACGTGAGAGGCATGGCCACTGGGTCTCGTTTACTTCAGCTGAGATTATTTATCGGAGTTGTCTACTATTTACTTTTATAGCCCCTATTACTGGTACTGTCATCGAACAATATTTGCATTTTGCTTTGACACCCGTGTTTTATGCTAATTCTCTTTATTGTAAGCTACAGCAGCGCCACAAAATGCAGTAGCGGTGATTTTTGGAACTAAAACTTTTTTATACAAAATGTTTCTTTTGTAAAAATTTGTTTTGATTAGTCTAAATACCAAGTTTGGTATCATTTCGGCTATTAGATCGCGCTACAGGACGCTCCAAACACTGTCACTTTAAGAAAGATCACCCTATATTTATAGACTTTCTAGTTGTTCCTCCAGACGAAATATTTCCATTTCTCTAGTAATATTGAATAAATAAGGGATTAGATTTGATTTTTCATTCAATGATTTCGACGAAACAGATTTCATTACTATTTGGCTTATGTGATTCTCAGAATCTCAATTCCCCATGTTATCGAAATATCTTCCCTGGCTTGCATTAGTTTCAAAATAGAAAGCCTAATTTTTCATTTCTAGGAAGAGGTTTAATGTAATATTATGGAATAACAAGAATCGCTTAAATTGAACGATTCAACTCATAGCTGTATATATATATATATATAGTTCATTAAATGAGCCATTTCATTAAAACTGTGTACAAGTATTTTCTTAGATTCTGTATTTTTTTCATGAATTTATGTAGGAATATTACGTTGGTGAAATAGATATGAAAAATTTGTTTCGTATTTTTGGTCTTGTATTTAAATATTCTGAAATTTAGAGTTTATAATAAATGTGTGAATTATTCTGTTATAGTAGAAAAATCCTAAATCCAAATGATTTGATTTTTTAAAGAATTTAAAATTGAAACTTATTATTAGTATACCTCGTTTATTGAGAAAAACAAGTATAAAAAAAGGAAACCTTATTAAATGCATGAAATTACTATATCTATCATCTATTACCGATTAGATTTTTAGTATATTAGAAATATTATAAAACAGTACAGTGAATGGTAAAATTAATCGTCAAACAACAAACAAATAAATATACAAGTTTAATATAATTAATTATTTATTTAAAGGTCCATGATTACAATGTTTGGATTTGGAAAGTAATTATTGAAATGATGTTAAAATTACTTTGAAAAAATTTAAATCTCTTTCTAAACAATGCTTTTTTTAAAAATGTTTTTATATATCTTAGTAAAATTCCATTAAATTCGAATTCATGTAATTAGTTTCTTGGATATAATGTGTCATGAATGTTAGTCAACTATTAATTTTAAGAAATTGCTGAAAAGATACATTACATGCGATAAAATCCTGGAGAAAATAGTGTAAGTCTTTCCGAGTAAACAAACACACACAGTTGAATACAAGTCATTAAAAAATTACGACCTATAAAATATTTTATTAATAATTTTATGAAATAATGAAGTTAATTATTATGAAATTATGAAAAATGAAATTACAAAGAAAAATGTTTAACATTATATATTTATGTTACACAGTAAAATTTCTCCTAGACAATCGTCTATTCTATAAAACAATGATGCCATGCTTCCATAAAATAATTCTTCTTACCAATTAATTTGTAACTGTGTAGTATTTTGAAATTAAGAGTTTGAATTTTAATAACAAATGTAATTATTCTGTAACAGTAGAAAAAATCAAAATAGGTTTCTTTAACTGAAACAATTTAAAGCACATTAATTTTAACCTCTTTGTTATCGAAGGTAACGCACTTCATATTGTTTGACAAGGAGCGGAAACTATTGTAATCGTTCGGTGCAAGATCCGGTGTATACGGCAGATTCTAAGGGACCTCCTGTTCGAGATCTTGGAGTGCGGCTTTAAAGATTTGTGCAAGATGGAGCCTGGCGTTGTCGTGAAGGAGTATGATTTGATATTGTCGATCAGGTCTTTTCAGTCGAATAACCTCATTCAAGCAGTATAGCTGGAAAATGTAGAGCTCCTTGTTGATAGTGGCATTTTCTTCGAGCATTACTAGTCCACCAAGAGGTCCAACAACTTCTTTGACACCAGACCAGGTGATTTTTGGCGGAACGACATCAAAAAATTGTTCGATAGAT
This sequence comes from Latrodectus hesperus, assembly GCA_037975125.1. NCBI lineage: Eukaryota > Metazoa > Arthropoda > Arachnida > Araneae > Theridiidae > Latrodectus > Latrodectus hesperus. The sequence goes on from CM075862.1 coordinate 64,647,780, forward strand.
GGGAAGAGGTTGTAAGCAGCAACGGCAAATATATAATTGATTAACTTATTGATATAATTATTGTTTTTTGTTTAAATAAAAGTCTTTTTTAAAAGCGCTATGAACTTATTCTCCAGCATAATATTTTGTATTAAATAAAAAAAAAAAAACTAAGTGTATACAAATTGTATATTTTCCTTATTCAATTTAAAATAAGCATTGATTTTCATCATTGCATATAAAATAATTCAAAAATGGTTTCCATATTTTCATCAAAAATATTTTGTTTGATATTTTGAATGAATGAGTTGAATATTATGATGAAATGGGAAAAATATTCATTTTTGTTTTTTATTCATGAAGAAAATTATTAAATAAATATTCTCTTCGAGATACTCTCAAACAGCCCAAACCTAATTTGATATTCTGGTGTGAGATTCAGTTTCACGGAAGAGTAAAAGGTAATTTAGGTATGAAATTCATTCGCCCTGCCTTTCTGGTTGAGAGTTAGTTTGTAGAAATCACGTCTGTTGTGTATAATTTTTATCTGCATTGCCGAGTTTTGGTAACTAGCTGTGATGATTTAGTACTTCATTATGAAAAGCTTACATACATTTTAGTCTTACAAAAGGGCATTTCAGATTAAATTACACAAATTTCAAAGTACAAATTAAAATTGTTTAAAATGTTAATATCTGTACTAGATTTAAATATTTAATAAGTTACTTGATTTAAATGTTAATTAATAATTCGTTACTACTTTTGCTGTAGTTGAAATTATAAATGTTAGAATTGTATTATACTTAGAAATAAATCAGCTACCAAATTTGCAAACTTTTTTCTCCTTTATTTGATGGATAAAATTATTATTTTATTTTATATTCAATACCAATTAATTTTGAATTAATTTGTGTAGATACAAAATCACTATCACACATTGGCAACATAAAATTAAAAGATACATATTAAATTACTCAAATAGTAATTTTTATAACACAAGCATTTATTTTACAATGCATAGTATAAATTTACATTTCTAAATTCATTATTTGTTAAAGTCTCTACATTTTCTAGTCTGCTTATAAAGTATCCTTATAAAGTGCCCTTTGTTTCAACCTGAACTCGAATTCTTTTTTTATAGCTGTAGGGAGAACAAACCACGTTAAGAATAATTTTCGGTGAAAGGCATTCTCTAATAAGCTGTCAAAAGACTTTAACTTAAATTTCTGTGCTAAGGAATTACTGAAATATTTGGATATGCATTTTTTAAATAAAACTAACCAAATGTATCATAGAATTTGCACTTGTGCTTCTCTGATGCACTAATTTTTTTAAAAAAACATTCGTTTGTTAGTTCAGTTTTTTTTTGATAAATTTATAATGCTCATAGACAATGTGGCAGAGATACGTTCCATTTACTTTCATAAATATGTAGAATTTCAGCCTAAATATCAACTCAATACGAAATTTATTAAAGAAACCTCTTTTCATTCATCTTACAAATAATTACTAATCTTATAATTTCTTAAATTCAAAAGAGTTTGCATAAAATAAATTAAGAAAATTAGAAATCATTATTTTAGTAGGCCTTATTGTAATGTATTTAGTGAAAAATATTATAAACCAATATTTTGTTATAGAATATTCATTGGACTGCAAAACTTAAGGATTTCCTCTGAAAAGTTTAAGCATTCATAAGTTTTTTCTAATATAACTCCACAAGAAATTATCTAAGATTCATAAAACACAGAAATAAGAGAAAATTTTATTCTTAAATGATGACGAAATCACAGTTCCGTAAAAACGCTTACAGAAATGCTTTATTAAGCACGTAGTTTAATTGCCCTGGTTGTCAAAGATGGGGCCTTACACATATTCCATGAGATTTAATTCAGGGGGAATATGCTGACCAATCCTTTTAAGTGATATTTCCTTTTTAGAATAGTGATCTATCCGGTTATAAAACTTCTGTTTAAAATGTGTGTGAAGCTCAGTGCTCCAATTCAATGCAATGCACTCTCAAAAAAAGTTTTAGAACAATGGTCCTTTCCGGGTTATTATTGAGTTGAAACCATGTCCCGACCTCTTTCCAAATCAACTTTCGATATCTTTCTAATTCAGAATCACTTGTAGGAGTGAGATATGTGACAATGATTGTATCATCTTGTATCATGCATGAAAAGAACGCGACTACATTGATGAGATGTACAGTTTTTGCGCTTCTTGCACCAATCTAAATAAGGGTGCTGATAGTTAACATTGTTCTCAGGACGTTGTCGAATAGGACACCTTTGCGAAGCCGTCTGAATACAATATACAGCCACAATTGTCACTCCGTTGCTTTACACAGTTACTGAGCAATAGTGCTTGCTGGTTTTTGAGTTCTTTTCACGTGCAAGTAGATATATCAATCATCTACTGCAGCTGTTTTGCTGAGACAGCCGACTCTAACCTTTCTAACAGCTGTATCCTTTGCTTGATAGGCTTTCAAGTATGAACAAAAGGAACACTTTAATGATACAGAACTCTTCAAAGCTAACTTTTCACACTAAGGTTCATTGCCATATCCTCTTGTGGATCAGTTTTCCAAGCGTGAAGATGTCCAAATGATTTCTTCTGGAATTTACACTGAAAAACTCATTTGTAATTGCAGCGAATGTCTTTAGTTGAGCCTCCGTCCTTTTTTTATTGAAGCTCTTAAGCTTCGTTCACCAACCACACACGTTTTATAACGTATTGTTTGTGCCAGTTTGTTTTTAACATTTATATACGCATGTTTATACCAGTTTGTTCCTTTACATTTATATACGCATCCCCTTTCTACTGAATTGCACGTTAATTTTACTAATCGCAAGAACCCTTCTTTTGCCAGTTTATGGCTATCCACTTAAATTGACATTGTTGCTTAACCTTTGCCCTTAGTGTAATATGTGATAAATTTTGTCTATCATTTGGTAATTAGATGGATCACTTTTGAAGAAAAATTGGAGTTAAAAGTTTTTATTTTCTAGAGAATATTTAAATAGGAAATTACCACTAAAGAAGCATTTTAAATTCTGTTCAAAGACATAATAACCGAATATTACGCTTATTGGGCAAGAAAATGTCGGTAAACGATCCATAAAAATGTTAAAATTTGTTAGAAAATTAACGCGATCTCGTAACGAGTAACTTGACTTGCCGTTGTTGAATGATAGAAAGTAAAATAAACACCAGCAGAGGTCCCTGTACCTGACCCTGAAAGGGTCTTACCAGATTTGATGGACCCGCTGGAGAGAAAGAAAACGGAACACAGTACATACAAGACAATAGAATTAGGCTTGCAATCATATGTAGATTATTCATCATAGATTCATCATCATGTTATAGCAATCATATGCAATCATATGTAGGAAATTATTACTTTTACACAGTAAAGAGGGTTTGTAATGATAGAAAGTTAGTGTGTTCAAAAAATATTTGAACACAATTAAAAATATTGAAGTAGCTTATATAAATGTAACTTTTTTAAAGAATTAATCAATATGCAGATACCAGAATAATTACTAAGTAAACATATTGTATCCTAGCATCATATGAGAATAATAAAAAATCAAATTAAAAAATATTTATTTTAATTAAAGAAACATTTAACATGGTTACTATAATTTATCATTTGAATAATCCAATCACCTGGACAGAGAGTTTAATTCATTTAAATTTGTTTAAATTTATTATAGAACTTTTACAATGAATTTAAGATTTACTCTAAAGAATAAAATTTCCGAAGGCATGCAAATGTGGTATGCTTGAAAGATTTGCAATTATTTTTAATAAAAACATAAATATTTTACATAATTCTACATAAGTTGAAAAGAAAATTTTTGTCATTTTATTCTGTAATAGTTATTAAAAACTGTTGGTCAAGCATTTAAATTGATATATTTTCAAATGATTGAAGTAAATAATAATATAAATGTTAAGTTTTGTGTTCACATATTCATTTTTTATATAAAATACACTTTAATAATGATTTTTAAATTTTTTAATTGACTTCGTATCATCTGGACAAATGAATTCATATGTAATGATAGAAGTGAATCTTTGTAAAAACCATCGAATCTCAAGAGGATATTTTACAGAGAAATTCTAACACATAGATTAAATTTCATCTGAAATTTACAAATTATTAATGAAAACTATTAATATTTTCAATTCTTAGGAATTACCTGTATAAAATTGAACACAAAATCAACACTGATCATTTGGATGTCAAATCATTATCTTGAAACAATACTACATCATTATGCTTACAAGATTTTATATATGTTTTATTTTTCCATTCATATAAGTTCCATTTCTTCTATTTTTGTATAACTTTTCTTAAACTATATGTAAAAAAACTCATTTCATGAAAGTAAATTATTCTACAATTGATAGGTTATAATTATATAAAGCTCTCTGATAAAAAAAGTTAAATACATAACTTTTCTCTAGAAACTTTTACAGTTAGACAAAAATCAAAATTTATCTAAAACATCTATTTCATTTATTTTTTAGAGTCATGCACACAGAGTGATCATACACAAAGAGTATATACATTCAAGTAATTTGTAAATAGTCTAGCCAAAATTGAAGTTTCTATAAATTTGTCCTCAGTTTTTCACTATCTCATTTTGTTTTCATTTTTACACAAACTTACACAGTTTTAAACTTAATTGCGTTAAATGTAAATAAGATTTCTTATGTATATATAAACATTACTTTTAAAAATTAAGTAAAATAAATAAAATCTTTAGCTACGGAGCTATTGATTTTGAAAAAGTCGTAAAATATGATTGTATAGGAATTTAGACAAATTTTGGTTAATAAGTTTGTGGTAAAATAAAACCATTGTTTTACTTTTGTTGTTCTGTTTGCTTTTAAGCTCCGAAAATACAAACGGGTAAAAAAAGCATTTAAGTGTAAATTGCGATTATATTTTGTAGGTAAAGTAATCACTTACACGCATTGTTAGAGGGAAGCAACAAAATTGATTTATCCTAATAACATTTATTCAATAAGTTGGTAACTAAGTCTATTATGTAAACCTAAATGGGTGCTAAATGTGGGTTAAGTTAAGTCTCTTAATTGTTTTAAAGTGAAGTCAACTAAGCTGTAGTTCAATAAATATGCTCATTAGAATACTTATTAAAAATGCCTTTTAATGAGATTTGATTTTTTTCACAAACTAATGTATGATATATAGGAACAATACATGTTAGGATGAAAAAGGTATCTACTAAGTTGTTATAAAAAAGGAGATAATTTATTCAAGAATGTAGTTTTTCTTCTTAGATGGATACTTGACAAAACAAAAAAGTGTAATTATTCAGATATCTAATTGATTTATATGGAAATGATACTAAAATTTTATAAAGACCACAAAAAAGAAATAAATTCAAAAACTTTCCCTTAAAAAAGAACATTTCAAAATGACTTTTAAAATGAAAATAAAATATTTTCATTCAATCAAAAACTTTTTTTTCAAGAAGAGTACAGTATCACTATAAAAAATTATTTTTTTGAAAGCTTACACATCACATCTTATTACGTCTTACATCACTTTACATCATTTTTTTCTGAAGGCTTACATCACTTTAGTATCTTTACATAAAAATTACAAAAGTTTGAGGTATTTAATTAAAAAAAATTATACATATTTTGTTGTATTTAATTTTTTATTTAATTGTAAATAATTAATTATTTTTCATAGCTCGTTAAATTAGCTACATATATGATAAAATTCCGTAATTAACCATTCATGAAAAGTGAATCTTTTTCGTTATTAAAAACTTCTGATTACAAGTTAATGCGCCAACATTTTTTGCTTAATATAATAATAAGGGTCATACTTAAAAATATATTTAAAGATAAGTAGTTTGTTATTAAAGAAAAAGATATATTTCTTAAGTGTTCATTTAAATAAATGTGTTTCTCATCGAAAATATAATTAATGTAACATTTGAAGAAACAACTTATAGTTATTGCATTGTTTAATAAGTGGATTGTTTAGATAAGTGGATTTTGTTCGCTAAGAGTATTTTAAGTAAATATTACAAAAAAATGCCAATTAAATTAAAATCATTTTAATGAAATGAATATAGTATTTACTTTATATATTAATGAACTTTCGTGTTAATTTGCGTTAATTATTTAAATTTATACTTAAGTATCTATCAAAAAAAAGATTGCTCAACTTTTTGATATTTTAAAGTTTGTAGAGCTTTTATTTATAAAAAGTAAGTATAAATTTTGTCTATGTAAATAAATTTTTTTAACAAAGTTTCAAGAACTCTCTTTTATATTTCTTTTTATAGTAAAGGAAAATAAATATTTGTTTATTACGTTGAGCAATTTCCTTTTAAGTTGAAAATTTAATATAAATAAATTTTTCTTGAAATCAAGCACAAATTTCTTATTTTATTGAAACTTTATAGTATTTGCTTAAACTATCGTAAATACGTAACTAAAATGATGTCCTTTAATTAATAAAATTGTTATTAGAGGAGATTTAATTTAGGTGAAAGTAGAAAAAATATAGTCACTATGACATCAATGGCGGAATAGGAAGTTTATTTTTAGAGTCTCACTTTAAGAGATTTAAAACTGGATTTGAAGTTTTGACAACTTAAGCAACAAAAGCACATTTGATGAGTTTATTTTCAGCTGAATATAGTCAAAGAAACAATATCAATTATTAATTTTTTATATGTGTGTATGTTTTTCTCAAAATTCTTATACTATAACATTTGTTATATTATTAAAAATGTCAACTGAAAAATATTTTGCTTGAATATACAATTAAAGCACATAAATATGCCAGTTATTATTGCAATGTTGGTGCACATAATAGAAGCGAAATTGTGAGTTTCAATAAGTAATTATGATATTAAAACTCAACTGAACCTAAAACTTTCTTATATATTTAAAATATACATGTAATAAAACTTTTAATTTTTCTCTTTTAAGATTTTTGATAACGTGTCTATGATGTAATGGTATTTTGATGATTATAAACTTTCAAATTTCTTCCTTTTTGAAATAAAATTAAAAACTATATTTTAGTTGAGCTTTTTCTGTAATAATGAACTCTGTCAAATGAATTTTTTTTATCTATATACGGTATTAAAATTTTGTTTGACGCTTCTCTTGTATTGGATAAATATATGCTTATTCTTCTAATTTGTTCTAAAAAAATTCACAAATTTCTTACTTGCGTTTAGGAAAAACATTTTGATCTTTAATTTGGAAGCACTTTTTCTTACAAGAAGTAATTAATTTCTTATGCATTAATAATGATGACACTTAAAATGACATTATTTATATAATAAAACCCTTCCTTTGGCATTCATCTATTACAGATTACATTGAATAATTTTCTAGAGATTACCATGCTTTCCAATGAAATAGTAGAATTTATAAATTCTCTATATTGTATTAGGATAGTAATTTTTCAGATAAATTTTTTTCAAATCCTTGAAGTGTTTAATAGATTTCAGAAGTTTTTCATTCTATTAACCAAAATGAAACAGTGAAACTACTCGTTTAAGTTTTTTTAATAATCTGCAAAATGCATAGTTTTGTGAAGTTATCTGAAACCATTCTCATGGAGTTCTTATGTTCAGCACTTAATGATCTGTTAAAAGTATATCTTATATAGGGAAGATTATTTTATTTTTGCATTAAGTTTGTTTTGTTAATTAATAATAAGTATTTTTAACTATAAGTATTAATAAACTAATAATAAGTATTAATAAACTAATAATAAGTATTAATAAACTAATAATAAGTATTAATAAACTACTCTTATGAATTTCGGAGAAGGGCGGTCTATCATTTTTGCTTGATGCTTAACTTCTGAATTCCTATTATAATTATTGTTGAGGTAATAATATTGAAGTTTCTTTAATGCAATAACTTATTTAATGTTATAAGTTGTTAAAGTCAATATTATTCATTTACTCATTCTTGTATTTTTCTATTAATAAATTCGACATTTCATTTTTCTTCATATTATTTACATTTTATTTATTTTTTATATGGAATTATTTCTATTATATGTTTCAATATCATTCAACATAAAAGTTAGTTTAATAAATTCATGGAATTTATGATTCCAAACACTTGCTTTGTAAACACACGCACTGCTGTTCCATAAAAAAATATAAAAAAATTCAAATATGATTTCTTTTTTTTTAATTTGATTTTATGATATTATGTGTTATCAAATATCAATTCATCAAAACTATTTACAAAATTTGTTTAAATAATATTTTATAAATAATTTTAAGTAATTTGTTGCACAATATATTTTCTACATGTTATTTTATAAAACATAATGCAACTATTGAAGTATATTTTTAATATAATAGATATCAATTGCTATATAATTTTTATACAAAAATATGTAATTTAATTTGCAAAATATGATAGAACGATAAAAAATATTTAATAAGAGGAATTTTAAGGAAAACTAATCTTATTCTTAAGCATTGATTAGCTAAAAATGTAATATTTTTAAGAAACATATCAAGCAATTGTAACTGAAACATTTCATAGACATCAGTCTATATTCAATGTCTCGAGAGAAAAACCATTAACCCCCATTTCTGCAGGTACTAAAATAGAAAAGCAACGTCCATCTCATTTAGTCAAACATTGGCTATGATATATCTTGGGACATTCCAAAATGATACCTGGTTTTATACCAGACCAATTTGTAAGTTCTCTGAGTAAACTTGTATTTCTTTTGCAGAGTATTTTTATTCATGATTTCAAAGTATTTGTTGCTTGCAATGCTTTTTATCCTTATATTAGATAACAGGGTTGTTTCAAGTTTCTTTATTACAAGGGGTGGAATTTAAGGTTTCTTACATAGTGGGACTTTGAGTGTGTCTTGCATTACCCCTTAAAAATTAGATGGGTTCTCGAAATTTAGCAGACATCATTAATTAGCTAATAATTTGATGTTACAGCTCTGTCAAAGTGAGTTTGGCAATCTGAAAATATAAAATGATTAAGATAAGAAAATATATAAAGATTGAGGAAGGTTCCATATAACATAGAAATTTCCTTATTTACAAAATTCTAATGACAATGAATAAAATTCTTAGTTGAAACAATGTCATTAATTGGAGTAGTTATTGTAAGGGTTCCTAAAGATAGATAAATTGGTATACAACTTAACGGGGAACGAAAATACTGGTTTTTCATTAAATTATAACATTACAATAATAAATTTAATATTTAAATATGCATTGTTTAAATAAAACTAACCAAATGTATCATAGAATTTGCACTTGTGCTTCTCTGATGCACTAATTTGTTTTTAAAAAAATTCGTTTGTTAGTTCAGTTTTTTTTTTGATAAGTTTATAATGCTCATAGACAATGTGGCAGAGATACGTTCTTTTTACTTTAATAAATATGTAGAATTTCAGCATAAATATCAACTCAATCCGAAATTTATTAAAGAAACCTCTTTTCATTCATCTTACAAATAGTTACTAATCTTATAATTTCTTAAATTCAAAATAGTTTGCATAAAATAAATTAAGAAAATTAGAAATCATTATTTTAGTAGGCCTTATTGTAATGTATTTAGTGAAAAATATTATAAACCAATATTTTGTTATAGAATATTAATTGGACTGCAAAACTTAAGGATTTCCTCTGAAATGTTTAAGCATTCATAAGTTGTTTTCTAGTATAACTCCTTAAGAAATTATCTAAGATACATAAAACACAGAAATAAAAGAAAATTTTATTCTTAAAGATGACTAAATCATAGTTCCGTAAAAAACGCTTACAGTTTGGAATCTAATCAAAATGCTTTATTAAGCACGTAGTGTAATTGCCCTGGTTGTCAAAGATGGGGCCTGACACGTATTCCATGAGATTTAATTCAGGGGGAATGTGCTGACCAATCAATTTAAGTGATATTTCCATTTTAGAATAGTGATCTCCTGTTATAAAACTTCTGTTTAAAATGTGTGTGAAGCTCAGTGCTCCAATTCAATGCAATGCACTTTTTTTAAAAAAAACGCTTAAAACAATGGTCCTTTTCGGGTTATTATTGAGTTGAAACCATGTCCCGACCTCCTTCCAAATCAACTTTCGATCTCTTTCCAATTCAGAGTCACTTGTAGGAGTTAGATATGTGGCAATGATTGTATCATCTTGTATCATCCATAAAAAGAACACGACTACATTGATGAGGTGTACATTTTTTGCGCTTCTTGCACAAATCTAAACAAGGGTGCTGATAGTTAACATTGTTCTCAGGACGTTTTCGAATAGCACACCTTTGCAAAGCAGTCTTAATACAATATACAGCCACAATTGTCACTCCGTTGCTCTACACAGTTACTGAGCAATAGTGTTTGCTGGTTTTTGGGTGCTTTTCACCTGCAAGGAGATATATCAATCATCTACTGCAGCTGTTTTGCTGAGACATCCTACTCTAACCCTTCTAACAGCTGTATCCTTTGTTTGATAGGCTTTCAAGAATGAACAAAAGGACACTTTTAATGATACAGAACTCTTCAGCTAACTTTTCACACTAAGGTTCATTGCCATATCCTCTTGTGGATCAGTTTTCCAAGCGTGAAGATGTCCAAATGATTTCTTCTGGAATTTACACTGAAAAACTCATTTGTAATTGCAGCGAATGTCTTTAGTTGAGTCTCCGTCCTTTTTTTATTGAAGCTCTTAAGCTTCGTTCACCAACCACACACGTTTTATAACTTATTGTTTGTGATAATTTGTTTTTAACATTTATAAACGCATGTTTATACCAGTTTGTTCCTTTACATTTATATACGCATCCCCTTTCTACTGAATTGCACGTTAATTTTACTAATCGCAAGAACCCTTCTTTTGCCAGTTTATGGCTACCTACTTAAATTGTCATTGTTGCTTAACCTTTGCCCTTAGTGTAATATGTGATAAATTTTGTCTATCATTTGATAATTAGATGGATCCATTCTGAAGAAAAATCGAAGTTAAAAGTTTTTATTTTCTAGAGAATTTTCAAATAAGAAATTACTACTAAATAAGAATTTTAAATTCTGTTCAAAGATATAATAACCAAATATTACGCTTATTGTGCAAGAAAATGTCGGTAAACGATCCATAAAAATGTTAAGATATGTTAGAAAATTAACGCGATCTCGTAACGAGTAACTTGACTTGCCGTTGTTGAATGATAGAAAGTAAAGTAAACACCAGCAGAGGTCCCTGTACCTAACCCTGAAAGGGTTTTACCAGATTTGATGGACCCGCTGGAGAGAAAAGAAAACGGAACACAGTACATACAAGACAATACAATTACGCTTGCAATCATATGTAGACACTGGAAGTTATTACTTTTGCACAGTAAAGAGGGTTTGTAATGATAGAAAGTTAGTATGTTCAAAAAATATTGAACACAATTAAAAAATATTGAAGTAGCTTCTATAAATGTAACTTTAAAGAATTTAAAGAATTAATCAATATACAGACACCCGAATAATTACTAAGTAAACATATTATATCTTAGCATCATATGAGAATAATAAAAAATCAAATTAAAAATTATTTATTTTAATTAAAGAAACATTTAACATGGTTACTTTAATTTATCATTTGAATAATCCAATCACCTGGATTTCATTTAAATTTGTTTAAATTTACTATAGAACTTTTACAATATGAATTTAAGATTTACTCTGAAGAATAAAAGTTCCGAAGGCATGCAAATGTGATATGCTTGAAAGATTTACAACTATTATTAATAAAAACATAAATGTTTTACATAATTCTACATAAGAAAATTTTTGTCATTTTAATCTGTTATAGTTATTAAAAACTGTTGGTCAAACATTTAAATTGATATATTTTTAAATGATTGAAGTAAATCATAATATAAATGTTAAGATTTGTGTTCACACATTCATTTTTAATATAAAATACATTTTAATAATGATTTTTAAAATTTTTTAATTGACTTCGTATCATCAGGACAAATGAATTCGCATGTAAGTGAATCTTTGTGAAAACCATCGAATCTCAAGAGGATATTTTACAGAGAAATTCTAACACATAGATTAAATTTCATCTGAAATTTACAAATTATTAATGAAAACTATTAATATTTTCAATTTTTAGCAATTATCTATATAAAATTGAACACAAAATCAACACTGATCATTTGGATGTCAAATCATTATCTTGAAATCATTATGATTACACGATTTTATGTATGTTTTATTTTTCCATTCATATAAGTTCCATTTTTTCTTTTTTTGTATGACTTTTCTTAAACTATGTGTAAAAAAAAACTCATTTCATGAAAGTAAATTACTTTACAATTGATAGGTTTTAATTATATAAAGCTCTCTGATAAAAAAAAGTTATATACATAACTTTTCTCTAGAAACTTTTACAGTTAGGCAGAAATCAAATTTTATCTAAAACATCTATTTCATTTATTTTTTAGAGTCATGCACACAGAGTGATCATACACAAAGAGTATATACATTCAAGTAATTTGTAAATAGTCTAGCCAAATTTGAAGTTTCTATAAATTTGTCCTCAGTTTTTCACTATCTCATTTTGTTTTAATTTCTACATAAACTTACACAGTTTTAAATTTAATTGCGTTAAATGTAAATAAGATTTCTTATGTATATATGAACATAACTTTTAAAAATTAAGTAAAATAAATAAAATCTTTGGCTACGGAGCTACTGATTTTGAAAAAGTCGTAAAATATGATGGTACTGGAATTTAATCAAATTTTGGTTAATAAGTTAATGGTAAAGTAAAACAATTGTTTTACTTTAGTTGTTCTGTTTGCTTTTAAGCTCCGAAAATACAAACGGGTAAAAAAATTATTTAAGTGCAAATTGCGATTATATTTTGTAGGTAAAGTAATCACTTACACGCATTGTTAGATGGAAGCAACAAAATTGATTTATCCTGATAAAATTCATTCAATAAGTCGGTAAACTAAGTCTATTATGTAAACCTAAATGGGTGCTAAATGTGGGTTAAAAGTCTCTAATTATTTTAAAGTGAAGTCAACTAAGCTGTAGTTCAATAAATATGCTCATTAGAATAGTTACAAAAATGCCTTTTAATGAGATTTGCTTTTTTCACAAACTAATGTATGATATATAGGAACAATGCATGTTAGGATGGAAAAGGTATCTACTAAGTTGTTATAAAAAAGGGAGATAATTGATTCAAGAATGTAGTTTTTCTTCTTAGATGGATACTTGACAAAACAAAAAAGTGTAATTATTCAGATATCTAATTGATTTATATGGAAATGATACTAAAATTTTATAAAGACCACAAAAAAGAAATAAATTCAAAAACTTTCCCTTAAAAAAGAACATTTCAAAATGACTTTTAAAATGAAAATAAAATATTTTCATTCAATCAAAAACTTTTTTTTCAAGAAGAGTACAGTATCACTATAAAAAATTATTTTTTTGAAAGCTTACACATCGCATCTTTTTATTACGTCTTACATCACTTTACGCCATTTTTTTCTAAAGGCTTATATCACTTTAGTATCTTTACATAAAAATTACAAAAGTTTGAGGTATTTAATTAAAAAAAATTATACATATTTTGTTGTACTTAATTTTTTACTTAATTGTAAACAATTAATTATTTTTCATAGCTCGTTAAATTAGCTACATATATGATAATATTCCGTAATTAACCATCCTTGAAAAGTGAATATTTTTCGTTATTAAAAACATCTGATTACAAGTTAATGCGCCAACATTTTTTGCTTAATATAATAATAAGCGTCATACTTAAAAATATATTTAAAGATAAGTAGTTTGCTATTAAAGAAAAACATATATTTCTTAAGTGTTCACTTAAATAAATGTGTTTCTCATCGAAAATATAATTAATGTAACATTTGAAGTAACAATTTATAGTTATTGCATTGTTTAGTAAGTGGATTGTTTGGATAAGTGGATTGTTCGCTAAGAGTATTTTAAGTAAATATTACAAAAAAATGCCAATTAATTTAAAATCATTTTAATGAAATGAATATAGTATTTACTTTATATATTAATGAACTTTCGTGTTTATTTGCTTTAATTATTTAATTATATACTTAAGTAACTATCAAAAAAAGATTGCTCAACTTTTTGATATTTTAAAGTTTGTAGAGCTTTTATTTATAAAAAGTAAGTATAAATTTTGTCTATGTAAATAAATATTTTTAACAAAGTTTAGACTCTCTTTTATATTTATTTTTATAGTAAAGAAAAATAAATTTTTGTTTATTATGTTGAGCAATTTCCTTTTTGGTTGAAAACTTAATATAAATAAATTTTTCTTGAAATCAAGTACAAATTTCTAATTTTATTGAAACTTTATAGTATTTGCATAAACTATCGTAAATACGTAACTAAAATGATGTCATTTAATTTACAAAATTGTTATTAGAGGAGATTTAATTTAGGTGAAAGTAGAAAAAATATAGTCACTATGACATCAATGGCGGAATAGGAAGTTTATTTTTAGAGTCTTACTTTAAAAGATTTAAAACTGGATTTGAAGTTTTGACAACTTATATCAACAAAAGCACATTTGATGAGTTTATTTTCAGCTGAATATAGTCAAAGCAACAGTATCAATTGTTAAATTTTTTATATGTGTGAATGTTTTTCTTAAAATCCTTATACTATAACAATTGATATATTATTAAAAATGTCAACTGAAAAATATTTTGCTTGAATATACAGTTAAAGCACATAAATATGCCAGTTATTATTGCAATGTTGGTGCACCTAATAGAAGCGAAATTGTGAGATTCAATAAGTACTTATGATATTAAAACTCAACTCAACCTAAAATTAGCTTATATGTTTAAAATATACATGTAATAAAACTTTTAAATTTTCTCTATTAAGATTTTTGATTACGTGTCTATGGTGTAATGGTATTTTGATCCATAAACTTACAAATTTCTTCCTTTTTGAAATAAAATTAAAAACTATATTTTTAGTTGAGCTTTTTCTGTAATAATGAACTCTGTCAAATGAATTTTTTTTATCAATATACGGTATTTAAATTTTGTTTGAAGCTTCTATTGTATTGGATAAATATATGCTTATTCTTCTAATTTGTTCTAAAAAAATTCACAAATTTTTTACTTGCGTTTAGGAAAAACATTTTAATCTTTAATTTGGAAGCACTTTTTCTTACAAGAAGTAATTAATCTCTTATGCATTAATAATGATGACGCTTAAAATGACATTATTTATATAATAAAACCCTTCCTTTGGTATTCATCTATTACAGATTACATTGAATAATTTTCTAAATATTACCATGCTTTCCAATGAAATAGTAAAATTTAAAAATTCTCCATATTGTATTAGGATAGTAATTTTTCAGATAAAATTTTTTCAAATCCTTGAAGTGTTTAGTAGATTTCAGAAGTTCGATATTCTATTTACCAAAATGAAAGAGTGAAACTACTCGTGAAAGTTTTTTTTAATAATCTGCAAAATGCATAGTTTTGTAAAGTTATTTGAAACTATTCTCATGCATTTCTTATGTTCAGCACTTAATGATGTGTTAAAAGTATATCTTATATAAGGAAGATTATTTTATTTCTGCATTAAGTTTGTTTTGTTAATTAATAATAAGTATTTTTAACTATAAGTATTAATAAACTAATAATAAGTATTAATAAAGTACTCTTACGAATTTCGGAAAAGGGTGGTCTATCATTTTTGCTTGATGCTTAACTTCTGAATTCCTATTATAATTATTGTTGAGGTAATAATATTGAAGTTTCTTTTATGCGATAACTTATTTAATGTTATTAGTTGTTAAAGTCAATATTATTCATTTACTCATTCTTGTATTTTTCTATTAATAAATTCGACATCTCATTTTTCTTCATATTATTTACATTTTATTTATTTTTTATATGGAATTATTTCTATTATATGTTTCAATATCATTCAACATAAAAGTTAGTTTAATAAATTCATGGAATTTATGATTCTATACACTTGCTTTGTAAACACACACACTGCTGTTCCATAAAAAAATATAAAAAAATTCAAATATTATTTCTTTTTTTTTTTGAATTTGATTTTATAACATTATGTGTTATCAAATATCAATTCCTCAAAACTCTTTACAAAATTTGTTTAAATAATATTTTATAAATAAATTTGAGTAATTTGTTGCACAATATATTTTCTACATGTTATTTTATAAATAATAATGCAACTATTGAAGTAGATTTTTAATATAATAGATATCAATTGCTATATAATTTTTATACAAAAATATGTAATTTAATTTGAAAAATATGATAGAATGATAAGAAAATATTTAATAAGAGCAATTTTAAGGAAAACTAATCTTATTCTTAAGCATTGATTAGCTAAAAATGTAATATTTTTAAGAAACATATCAAGCAATTGTAACTGAAACATTTCATAGACATCAGTCTATATTCAATGTCTCGAGAGAAAAACAAATAACCCCCATTTCTGCAGGTACTAAAATAGAAAAGCAACGTCCATCTCATTTAGTCAAACATTGGCTATGATATATCTTGAGACATTCCAAAATGATACCTGGATTTATACCAGACCAATTTGTAAGTTCTCTGAGTATACTTGTATTTCTTTTGCAGAGTATTTTTATTCATGATTTCAAAGTATTTGTTGCTTGCAATGCCTTTTATCCTTATATTAGATAACAGGGTTATTTCAAGTTTCTTTATTACAAGGGGTGGAATTTAAGGTTTCTTACATAGTGGGACTTTGAGTGTGTCTTGCATTACCCCTTAAAAATTAGATGGGTTCCCGAAATTTAGCAGACATCATTAATTAGCTAATAATTTAATGTTACAGCTCTGTCAAAGTGAGTTTGGCAATCTGAAAATATAAAATGATTAAGATAAGAGAATATATAATGATTGAGGAAGGTTCCATGTAACATAGAAATTTCCTTATTTACAAAATTCTAATGACTATGAATAAAATTCTTAGTTGAAACAATGTCATTAATTGGAGTAATTATTGTAAGGGTTCCTAAAGATAGATAAATTGGTATACAACTTAACGGGGAACGAAAATACTGGTTTTTCTGTAAGTTATAACTAAAAAGTATAATATTTTACATGAAAAAATATTTTAAATTAAAATTTCATCATTAATTTCATAATATTTTAGTTTATTTGTGCTAGAGAAACATTAAGTATAAACGAAACACAAAATTTACAATGTACTACTTATTATCTTTTTTTCATATAGCAATTCTATATTTTTATTTCCTTATTTTCTCTTAAATCTAACACATAAAATAATTTTTAAGGCAATGATTTAAAGGAAAAATATAACTAGAGATGGCCACAATATTCAAACATGTTTAAATTAATAATAAGCAAAGAAACATATTTCAAAATTATTTTACGCAGGATATACGTTAAAATGATTACAAATGAAACATTATTTTTTATGAGTTGTAAAACTCTTACTGATTTATTCAAGTAAATCCTCATGTGTTTGCAATTTTTTTAATCTATAAGTTCGTTTTGTAATGAAATCATAAAAATAAATGTGAATTTGATTTATTTGCAAAGTTTAATTTGCTAAACACATTATTTGTTTGGTTTTTCTGCTTTTACTATAGTTTACTCTGTTCGTATGATGTATCATTATTTGTAAATATGATTCACATGCATGCAAATGACAATCTTTGATTTGCATCATGTAAAATTCATGTTTTCAATAACATGACGATTTAAAAAGTACAAAGTGTATTTAGCATATGTTTTATAGATTGTATTCAAGCAGTTTGATATTATTGTAAATTTAATTAAGCTAGAGAACGTTAAGTAATAAGGATTGATGTAAACTAAGTTAATGTGATGCAATTTATGAAATGCAAATAGTGTTATGATGAATGTTTATCAAAGATATTAGATTTAAGGTATTTAATCACTTAACGTGTCCAATGTATAATTTCATATATATTAATCATAAATTTCCATTACTAAACACCAAAGTACATGAATTCAATATGTTTATCAAATCTAGAATTTCTCTTCTCATTGCGTAAAACAATAGAATACAAATATGAAAATTTAACCACATAATTCATTTTTGCAATCGATTTTTCTCATTTCCCTTTTAGAATATTTGGGTTATTATTTGATACAAAACATTTATATTTGAGTAAATAGTTAAATCATTGTAACATTTATAGTAATATTCATTAATCACCTTTTGATAACAATTTAAACAAAGATACGTTTTGATAAATAGGCTGAGAAAATTACGTTAAAAATGTACCAAAAGTCAGTAAAAAATCTATGAATAAATAGTTCAGCTTTAAATTCCTAAACATGTCTTTTTTACAACCTTGTAGAAAAATGAATTATTTAATGTCTTAGTTAATATTAAACATAAAAAGTGCAGAAATTCTTTCCTTCTTTTATTATCCGACACACTGATGATTTCAAAACCTTCATTTCCATTGTGTACTTGATTTTATAAGTGATAATTCATTTCAAAATTAAATTTTCTATCATTTTAAGGGCAAATAAAGTGTATATTTTCTGTGTCGATATAGTTAAGTATATAATTTCTAGAAAAAATGACATTTTTTCTTAGTGATGATAAAAAAGTTGATGATAAGCTGATAAAGGTAATTTTTTCATCGAAAAAGTCAAGAAATTTATAAAAAGTGATATTAAGATATATGTTATTAAGAGAAGATGTTTTAATCAAGAATATTTTGCAGCAGCCTATCTTGGAAAGTAAAACTAGTAATATAATACAGAGTAATATTAGATATTGTTTTTTCTTACTAGCTCGATACGTTTTGGGACAATATTGTCTTTTTAAATAAAAGTAACGCTATTTTCTTAAAAAATTAATTTTTAAAGCAAAAGATAAGATACATTACAATAGAATTTTAAATAAAATATTATGAAGTGACCTAATATATAATAAATTTTTAACTTTTTGCAAAAAAAAAAGAAATATTTTTTGACATATTTTAATGAAATGTCTTATAAATAATGGAAGCTGTATGCATTTTCACTTAGAACGAAGTTTATCCCAATCAAATGCTTCCTCTGAAAAATTAATTAAAAATTACTTTTGGTAAGTTTGTTCAAATTTTCAAAATTTGCTTAATTTATGATTACCTTTTTTGGATTTCTCGGAATATTTAACATCATGTAATCCAAGTTAAAATAGGATTTTTAGTTACTCGTTTAACAACTTTAAATTTGAAAATTAAAATGTAATTTGAAACTTTGAGAAAACTCAGGCAGATTATCTTTCTTTTTATTATTGTATACTTATAATGATTCAGCATTGTGGTCATTTTTGCTACAAATGATCGCTTTTTAGATATCACAGCCCACTTCACAATACCCCTCAGTTAACTTTCACTGAGTTTCTTTTTGTGTTCACTAATTTATTTTGCTTTGCTGCACCTGTGATGCCATTAGACGTTACCTCTAGAAATATCAAAAAGTTGGACTGTTTCGGTCTTATTTAGCTCTATTAGACGGTTTTCTACAATTTGGTCTATTTGAAAATCTGAGAGGTTAGTTTGTCCATGTTTTTGAAAATAATTCAAGACTTACAGAACTTCAATTAAACTACCACATACTATCATATATGTGATTCTATTTATGCAAAAAATGGTAGTAATTATTCCATTTAAATACATTCGAAATACATTAAAAATCCTCTTTTATTCATAGGTATTTCTGTTATATTGTTAACTGTATGTTTAGTTGGCTGATAATTTGTGAAAGGCTTCTATGAAGCATTTATTGATTTAAAATAGAAGCTGTCAAATTCATTGATGTAGCTTATATTTTCATGCACAGCAATGCGATTAGCTTTATACAATTTTAAAATTAGCTGACTATTTTCTATACCGTTATATAAGTATGAAACAGTTAAATTGTGCTAAAAAATATTAAAATTTAAAGAAAAAAGTAATATAATTTTTATGTCAGTTTTGAATAAATATTTATCAAAATTAAAAAAAAACATATGTCAAGAAGAGTTTCTCTAAAATATATTATTTTCATGGAAGCTAATACGAGGGTTACTCTGAAATATTGAGATACGCGCAGACGAGAATTTACAAAATAAAAATAACGGTTTAATTTTAAAGTACAAAGTATTTTAACACAGAAGGCGGTTTTTTACTGACATCAACTTGTTTAGCGTGGAATAAATTTTAAACAGAAGAGAAAATGGAGTTGACGCGAGAACATTTTCGCGCTATGATTTTCTACGATTTCAAAGCAGGATTAAATCAAGAAGAATGCGTTCAACGGTTGCAATTAGCATTTGGTGAGGAATCTCCAGCTCGTGCTACTGTATTCAGATGGTTTAGAGAATTTAGAAGAGGTCGCAATTTTCTTCAGGATGAAGAACACACTGGAAGGACGCCATCGGCAGTCATCCCGGATAATGTGTCTGCCATACAAAAATTGTTAATGGATGATAATCGCTGTACCTATCAAATGATGCAGAAGGAACTTAACATTGGATCCGCACCCATACACAAAATCAGTCATGAAGAATTACATATGAAAAAAGTAGTTTGGCGTTGGGTTCCCCATAATCTAACTGAGCATCAAAAAGAGGAGCGGGTCAGAATCACTAAAGAAACTCTTAATATGCTGAATGATGGTGGCCACCGCAACATTTCTAAAATTGGAACAGGTGATGAAACGTACATACAGTTTTTGACGTTCCCACACGTCAATTCTTCCATTTTATTGATGTCACTATTGTAAATTCCTTTATTATATATCGAATGCTTCCAGAAAGTAATCCAAACTTAAAAGTACTTAAGTTATTCAGAATGGACATCATCAGTAGCTTGATTTCAATGGGAAATAAAGGATCTGTTCCCAAAAGAAAAATATCAAGCTCCGCATGTATAAAAAGCCACAAATCTCGTATTACAGAACAAAAAAGATTAAAGAATGCTGAACACATGCCAGTAAAATGCAAACCACGGCGGTGCGCATTTTGTAGCACAAAGGAGATACCTCATAGAATAAGATACATGTGTGAAACTTGCAATGTTGGTTTATGCATGTATCAAAA
This sequence comes from Latrodectus hesperus, assembly GCA_037975125.1. Lineage (NCBI taxonomy): Eukaryota > Metazoa > Arthropoda > Arachnida > Araneae > Theridiidae > Latrodectus > Latrodectus hesperus. The sequence goes on from CM075862.1 coordinate 64,668,910, forward strand.
AGATAAAAGATGCTTTGAACAGTTTCACAAGAAATAACTTTTTTCTAATTGACATTTAAAAAAAACTGTACCTGCTAAATGAGGATTCTAAATTCAGTATCGACGTGTTTTTATAGCAACAAAATTATATAAATGTTTAATTTTTCACTTTTACTACTCTTTATTTTGTAAAATATTGTAAAAAATAATATACTGCATATTAAATACAAACTATCTGAGAGGTTTGCAATAATCATCATTTATTGAAAGCGCGTACGAAACAAGGTAAGTTTTTTTCCCCTGCTAACTCAGTAAGTTTCAAGGTCCTAGACGCGTGCTGGCCGCGCCATGCGACCACCACCCACAGATAAATGGGTAAATGTAGATTTTTTTAAATTCATATATTATTTGTATGTGGGGTCATAACATTCATTTTTTAGAGTTCTTTAGTTTAAAATTTAAAAAAAATATTGCGCGAGTCAAATTAAAGTGATCGAACATCCGCCGTATTTACCTGATTTAGCTATGTGCGACTGTTGGTTATTTTTTAATCTAAAAAAGAACTTACGTGGACGTCGTTTTCATTCAGAAAAAGAGATAGATGTGGCTATAACTGCATTTTTTCATCTATTTGAAGAAATGAATGGCTTGAGGCCTTTAATCTGTGGAAAATTCGTCTACAAAAGTGCATTGATGCTGGAGGAGACTACTTTGAACACACCTAAAATTTTATAACTTTATAAAATTTTATAACTAATGATAACTTTAAAAACCTAGTTGTATCTCAAAAATTTCAGAGTGACCCTCGTATAATATAAAAATTAATCTCAGTTTCCATGAAAATGTTTCATTTACCCTTCGCACTAAATTATTATGAATTGTTTCATAATGTAATGAAGCACTATATAAATTCTATCCAGCAAAATAATTCATTAAAAACATAATTTATTGCCATAACTGAACGAAAATAAAAATGTTACTATTTAAAAGCCCTTTAAATTTTGTTTTTTAAAATGTGCATACTTCATTTTTTTATGAATTCATAAAAAATAAAAAAACATTCACAGAGATACAATTTCTGCAACGTTATCTTACATTGATCTTCTTATACACAAAATAACTTAAATCGAAACTTTACACAGGGGTTAATTTCAATATATTTTATGAAATATATATATATATATATATATATATATATATATATATATATAATATATACATATAAATATATATGTATATTGCATATAAGTTAAAAACAATTGTTAAAAATAACTTATTGTGATTATTTTTAAGTTAACCATCAAATTAACAACAATAAAGCCAAAATAATGAAATCTATTATTAGTAACAGTTTAAATATTTTAAATATGATAATAATGTTGAAAAATGTTATCAAAATATTAATGTTTTTATGTAATTAATTCTAACTTTTTAAGATATATTTTTGAAGTATATTATAACTTGCATACATAATAATTGTTAACATAATAATTTTAACTTGGTTACATATTGTCAAAATATTCATAAAATTAATTTTGTTATAGCAAGCGATTTACTGATCTATATTTAATGCAAATTATTTTGTAAAAAAAAATAATTACTGTATTATTTTGGAAAGAGTAAACTCGTTGTTGAAAATGTTAATTTTGTTAGTAATTAAGTAAAAAAATTAAGAAAAATTTTAATTTTCAAGAAATATGTATTTACAAAATACAATAAATTATTAGTATAGCATTAAAATAATCTAGAGTATATATATATATATATATATATATATATATATATATATATATATATGTATATATATATATATATATATATATATATATATATATATATATATATATATATATATATATATATATATATATATATATATATATATATATATATATATATATATATATATATAATGCAAGATTAGATATAGAACTAAAAAGTACAAGAATAGATACAAACATTTATGCTTAGTAATACATTCAGTGCAAAATTAGCTAAAATAGTATTATTAAAATATAATTAATAGTATATTTTATAAAATTACTAATCAAAAATTAGATGGAGAATAATACATTTAAAATACAATGAAAATACCAAATGGAGAATAATAATATAAAGTTAAATATTAGATATAGATAAATACATTGAAAATACCAAATGGAAACCAAAAATACCAAATAGAGTAAATAATTGGAAAAATGTTCAATATATATCTTAAAATTTCAAAGAAAATAGAAAACAATACAAAATATAGTAAATAGTTGGAAAAATATTCAATATTTATCTTAAAATTTCAAAGAAAATAGAAAACAATACGAAATAGAGTAAATAGTTGGAAAAATGCTCAATATATATCTTAAAATTTCAAAGAAAGTAGAAAACAATACGAAATCGAGTAAATAGTTGGAAAAATGCTCAAAATAAATCTTAAAATTTCAAAGAAAATAGAAAACAATACATTGAAAATACTAAATATAATAAATAGTTGGAAAAATGTTTAAAATTTGAAAGGAAAATATAAAATGGAACGAAGTACCAACATGGCCAGCTTCGTAAGGGGGGGTTGACCACATTGGCACAAAGTATGGCAACTATTTACTATATTTCATTTTTTCACAATGTATTGTTTTCCATTTGGTATTTTCAATGTATATCTAATATTTAACTTTATGAATATATTATTATTCTCCATTTGGTATTTTCATTGTATTTTAAATATATTATTCTCCATCTAATATTTGATTATTAATTTTATAAAATAAACTATGAATTATATATATACATACATACATACATACATACATATACACACACACATCATATATATATATATATATATATATATATATATATATATATATATATATATATATATATATATATATATATATATATATATATATATATATATATATTTAAATAGCATTTAGATCTTTTTCCTTTTACTTAATAAAGGATTAAAATCTGATAAATATGATTTACACGCATATTAATTTTCATTTATCGAAACAAATTTTAATAAGTTTGAAGAATATTGAAATTAATAAAATAAGTAATTATTTCCATAGCAGCTTTTTAATAAATGCATTTCCACTTTTTCAATATGTTTCTTTTAAAGGATTAAAATTTTCTAATTTATTACAAATTTTTCTAAGCTAATGAGATTTCAGGTATAAAAAAATGTGTCTAGACAAATGCTTAGAAAAATTTTACATTCATTCCAAAAGGATTTGTTTTACACTGAATTCTGTTAAAAAGTGATCTTACTTGACAAATTTGATAGACAATTTATTTAGATTATTATAAAAATGTATAAAATAATGGTAAAACATTTGCTATCTTCGCTACAAGCAGATAAAGTAAATTCATTATGTGTAGCAGTGATGCATTCTTAGAATAAAAAATTTACACAAAGCATGTTATTAAAAATAGGATTTGCACATTACAATAATCATGTATTCAAGAGTCATGTACGTGGTGAAATGAAAAATATGTCTTAGTGCAATAATCAATATTCCACATATAGATAATGCATAAAAATATCTCATTGTATTTAGCATACATCTTATTGTATTTACTTGAATATTTTCTTTGTTTCAAATTGTTTTTTTAAGTTTAAGACAAAATAGATATTCGATGTATACTTTAGATATTCTTATAAAAATCCTCAATTTTTTTTAAAAAAACTTATAATTAAGTTAACTAGGAATAATGATTTTCAAATTCATTAAACGTTCTTAAAATATTACTTAAAATTTGCAATTTATATTTAGATACATTCTATTTTACTTTTTACGAGGACATTCGAATTATTTGTTGGAAAAACATTACTTATTTCAAAAGGTAATATTAATAAATTAATAGCGAAAATTGTGATACAACTGGAAATCGCATACTTACTTCAAAATACATTTTTCCCCCAAGAGGCAATTAGACCGGAACATACAGTTTAAAGTGGATTCTAAACCACCACAAGCATTCCTGTCTAAGGTGGTATTCCAACCCCCAAACTGTTGAAACGAAAACAAGATCGCTATTAGGCTGACAGCAAAGTATATATGAGTATTTAGAATGAAGAAAAGTTGACAAAACATCTCAATTATTTACTAGCAGTACCAGTTCTTAAATGTTTAAGTAAATATGAAACTTTTAAAATTATATTTTCAAACAAATGAAACTTAATTGTATAATTATATTACTTAAAAGAAACGTTTTTGGAAATATATCCCTCCTCTCTGTCAGTCAAATACATATATTTAGAATTTAGGAGATGTATAATTGCATATTTTTATTAAAAGGATATTAGTTTTATATATTTAGTTAATGATTTGATTATTTAATTATTAATGATGTCATTTAAAAAGTTATTTTAACATTTCGCTTTTTCGCTTCATGATAGACACTTCGTAGAGACATTTGCTATTTATTTAAAGTAGATTTCCAATTATCCGAATCAACTGGGACAGACATCTCTCGGATTATAAAAAATTTAGTTAATTAAATTTTTTTACGATTTTAAAGAAAAATAACTTTTAATAATTTGGTAACATTTTACTTGTTAAGGTATTTACAAGTGCTGTTCAATAATACAATACATGTGTCCAGTACTGTAAATAAAAGTCACTGTTTGCTGAACATCTCGGTTTGTTACCTGTTTCACTGTGGGGGACCATTGCTTTGGAACATATACTTTAATGATTTCCTTCTCCAGAAATGGCCAAATAACACATCATTGCAAGCATTTGCCGATGATGCACTGCTCATTGTTTCAGCAAAAACATCAGAGCAGTTAAAGCTAACAGCCAATATTGCACTCGCACAATTTGAAGATTTGTGTAAGGAACATAAATTAATTATAGCCCATGAAAAAACTCAAGCCATCTTTTTTGGCAGCGGCAAAAAATGCTTAAAATCATATCCGAAGATTGAAATTTGTGGAAGAAGCATTAAAAAAGTTAAGGAAATGAAATATTTAGGAGTAATTCTTGATTGCAAACTATCATGGCTCCCTCACATCAGGCAACAAAAGATAAAGACTATGGCTATTGTAAACAGCCTAAGATGAACAACGAATAGAAACTGGGGTGTAAATGCCAGAATTTTTAAAATTTGGTATAAAACCATTATTGAAAGAATGATATGCTATGGATCAGCAGTCTGGGCGGAACCAATGACAAGCAGAAAAGTCAGACAGCTATCTAGTTTGCAGAGACATTTCACCTTAACTATCACTAGATGTTTCCGCACGACTTCTACGGCAGCATTAAACATCTTGGCAGGAGTCTTTCCATTACATTTAATGGTTCAACTAGAAGCTGCTAAATCTAACATTTTCCAACATCAAGAAAAAATCACTTTCCTGGATGCAATTTATAACCCAGATGACTTTGAAATTCCCTTCAAAGCATTATTCCACCCAGCAACACAGATGGAAGGGATAATGGTTCACACTTCGAATCCTACACAGTGCCAAGGCACTCACCAACACTTTTTCACCGATGGTTCAAAAATAGAAGGCCAAGTGGGAGCAGCTTTCTGCATTTCCGAAAATGGACAGGAGAGTGGTTATTGGCAGGGACAATTAAGAGAAGCTAACAGTGTTTTCCAAGCAGAATTGGTTGCGATTGATAAAGCATTAAAATATATAGCCGACAATAATTTATACAAGGCAGTGATTTGGTCAGACAGCCAATCAGCTCTTTTGGGAATATATAATCCATATCACAGAAGCCCACTGATTCAGGACATTTAGCAATAGATGGCAAATTTGTCTTCACTGGATCAAGGCTCATGCTGGACATACTGGTAATGAAAGAGCTGACATACTGGCAAAGCAAGCTGCCAAAGCATGCTCAAGCATGCAAAAATTTAATTAAAATGGCCCAAATCATACTTGATTTCTAAATTACGTAACCATTTACTAATGGCCTGGCAACAAGAATGGAATGAGGCAGAACAAGGTAGATGGATAATAGTGCAAATAGTAACAAATAGTGCTTGTTCATGCGGTCAGGTTGGGACCATTGTTCATTACATGTTTGAATGTGATTTCATAAAACAATGGCACCTAAAAGCGCCTAAAAACTCAGAAGAACTTACTCCGTTTCTCCGCTATGCTAGCAAAACTCCTTCTCTTCTGCATAAGATAAAAAACATAATCTCCTTTATCTATGAAAAAGGATCCGAACTCTGTAAGGATAATGCCATAACTGAGCAGCGAATTTCATCATAAGAACAATTTGGTAAAGGGTAAAAATTATTGTAAGGTATTTCTCCACTTTTTGTGATAAAATATTAATAGGTATTGTATTTGCTTAGCAATTAATTTTTATTATTTTGATAATAATAATTATTCAGATTAAGGTGCTGAAAAATATTGATTGACTCGGCATAATGTAATGTGCAATATTAAATATCCTAGCAAAGTTTATCAATTAGTAATTTTAATGTCTAATTTTGCATTATATTTCCTAAACATTGTAAACCATTATAAACTGTGAACAGACAATGCAGGTTTTTTATGTGATAAAATAATGCATTGTAATATTTCACAATTAGTATATGATTTATTTGTGTATATACTATCAATGTATTGTATATATTTGTGGATTTTCTAATACAATCTTCATATGGTATGTCAAGTGATATAACACTTTCCTCTATCTAACCACTATCTATAAAACTAGCGGTTAATATTCAAGTTTGCTCTGAGTCTTCAGAAATACCCTATTTAGCAATTTTAGTGCAATATATTTTCATTATTATTTCTAGTACTGTTAGAATGTCTATAAAACATTTTGCTGTATATTTTATTCACTTTTTTAAGCCCTTTTTATTATTCATTGTATTGTAATTATATTTTGTTGAATAATTTTCTTAATCGTACTAACTACAGTGCACAGACTGAGCTGCTGCAAAATATTAACTGAATTAGCAGATTGCAATCTGTAATACTTTAAATATTCTACTGTTTATCACCTACAGCAAATATTAAATGTTCAACAGGATACCATTCATGCATATTTAAACTTAACTATTAATATATATTTGCTCTTTTTCTAATACAATCTTTTCATGTGATATAATACGTCATGTGATAATATTATACGTCATGTGATATAACACTTCCCTCTATCTAACCACTATATATAAAACTGGGAGCTTATATTGAAGCTTGCTTTGAGTCTTCAGAAATACTTTATTTAGCAATTTTAGTGCAATATATGTTCATTATTATTTCTAGTAATGTTAGAGTGTCTGTAAAATATTTTGCTATATATTTTATTCATTTTTAATTGCTGTGTAGTATATATTGACTTATTATACTTGAAATATGAAACCTACTAATTTATTTAGAGGCATATATTTAATGTAACAGATAAAAAAATAGCAAGTTATAAATGACGAGAGATTATGAGAGATTAGACGTTATAAATAATCTTATAATAATAATAATAAATTCTAATAATAGACTTAAGCTCATAAGTAATCTTCAGCTTAGTTACGAAATAAAAAAGAGTATTTAATGAGCGCAATAGGATAGGGAAAATACCCTTAAAGCTGAAAACATAAAAATGGATAGTTAAGAAATATGAATAATGAAAAAATAAACTTTGAAGCTGATTGTGGAATTTGAAACATAGATAAGTATAATAGAAAAATAGCTGAACATAAATATTATGTCAAATAACTGAATAAGGAACGAGAAATAGGTATGTCAGGCAATATGGTTGAACATGAAAGATTAGATAATAATAAGTGAGGATAAGAAGTAAAGTATTTGTGCGAGTAAACTGTAAAAATATAAATAAAAGAGAAAACATAAGCTGAAATTATTTTAAACTTAGGCAATTCTGCAAAACAAATTAGATCAGACAAAATACTTGTAAAAGGAAGGAGAAAGAATGAAATATAAATTAGCGGAATTGGTGTGTTTTCGTTACATTTGTGTTTAAATAGTATTTAATATAAACATCATTTCAAAAATATCTGAATAAGGTGTATTAGATGAATAACTAAATATGTCAAAAAATATAAATGATTCTCAAGACAAAATTCTTTAAAATATAGTTCAATGAAAAGGAAAATAAACTAGGTGAAAAAACAAATTATCTAACAAAAAATTCATGATTTAAAGTTAAGATATTATAGCTGTTATTTATAGTCGTATAATAGCATAGTTCAAATAAAGTATTAAAATGAACACTTTTTATAACATTAAAGAGGATAATGCAAAGTGATGCGTCACTTTCTGCATTAATAATAATTAATTGTGTTCATTTTCATAAACATTATGCTTATTTTTAAATGATATAATCCTTCAAATATCATTTATTTTTACATGAAATTATTTTTTCAATCTCTTAGAATGTGATGCATGAAAGTAATTCTTTTATATGCTTAGAGTTAGTACCGATATAATGTATTTGTTTTGCTACTGACTTCTTTTTTTGTATAATCTTCATTTGTGATTCATTAAAGAACATTACATTGTAAAATTGAGCAAAACTGATAGTTAATTATTCACATACATTTCCTTACTTTACTAATAAATTGTTAGTATAGTTGGAAAATAGCAAATACTTAAATTTTTAATAATATGCAAATAAAAGAAAAATTATATAAGTTATATAAGCATCATTTATAGGTAATAACAACTTTGGGAATTTACATTTTTATTTTAAGAGGTAACATTTTATTGTAATTAACAATTCTTCAACTTTCAATTCTGTTCATGTTTCATATTTCTACTTTAAATAACAGTATTTAAAGATCTAAATGCTTCACATCAGAACCAATTGAATGCAATACAAATTGACTAAATGCGTGAATTTATTTTACCATATTAATATGATAAAATAATCTAAAGTAAAGAAATTCTTACAATGTATCTTTATCCCCTGCACATATTGTACATTTACGAAAGAAAATGTAATATGTATCAAATTTAATTGAATTGCTGCAACATGTTACTAAAAATATCAAGATAAAAAACTATTTTATTTATAACATGTCATGTAAATGTGACTTATGTTTTAAAACTTTTAACTTCATAATATGAAGTTTTTTATGGTATTATAAAGAATATTTAAGATACCATTCTTAACAGCAACGTAATTACTAATAATAAATTTGATTTTTAGTTTTGGATGAAATCTTGTATTTAATTCTCTGAAAAACAATTTGATTAGTTATAAATCAAAAACTTGAAATTCAATAGTACTATATTTTTCCTTCTTCTCAGCAAAACGTTTTCTTTCGTTTGAAGATTTTTATGATTAATAGAGGAATGGGGATCAGATTTAAATTGAGATACAAAACCAGTACCAGTACATGGAATCGCAGTATCATGAATTATGTTTATTTCCATCAATAAGAGAAACAGCAAAAAACAGTTTATTAAAGAATTACTAAAGGTAAGCCTTTTATAACTAAGTAAAATATTTAGAGATGAATCCTAAATAGTAGTAAACGATTTTGACAATTATTTTTTGCTACATAATTTTTTTTACTAACAATGTGAAACTTGTGTGTTTGCTATCACTGATTAAATTCAAGCAAAAATCTTTTCCCTTATCCTTAAATTATTTCCTATGAGCGCTTGAACAATTGATTTTTTTAAATACGTTTTTAACAGTAAATCAAAACATCTTCTAAAATTAAAATTTTACAAAGCAAATGACATTCATCAAACGAAATTTCAATCCCTAGAAAGAAAAAAAAATCATGGGATGACATAAAATTGTTATTTCAGAATATGTAACAGAAAATTAATGATATTGTATTGAACATTCGTGAAAATTCTCTGTCGAGTGCTTTAAGATTTTAATCACCATCCCTCTCTATATGTAGGCCAAAGTTATACACAATATACAACCAGAGTGATTAGATTAGATTAAACTTGGTCAGATGTTTCAATGTATTATTTTACTTTAAAAATATTTTTGAATCAAATGAGTTTTACTTAAAATGTTTGTTGAAGGGACTTTTATATACAAATGAATTTAAAAGTTAAGACTGAATAAGTGTTTAAAGCATCGAATGTGGAGCTGCTAAAGAGGAAAAGTAGCTTTGGTTACAGTGGTGTTAAAGTGAACTTTATATAATGTGTTTTATCATTCCAAAATTGAATCCTGTTCTTTAAGTACGTAAAAGAAGTTTAATATTTGTCTAGGTGGTTCTGTTTTACTAGCTACTAAAATTATATCAGTCTATTCTCTGATAGTGTTCATTTTAAAACGCAATAAATCTAACATAACGTAAATTAAATCATGCCATGCTCTAGGAAAAAGATAAAAATACACTTTATTGCAGAATTTCAGTGAAGAGGGATTCATAAAATAACTATCTATTACCACATTATTGATTTCAAATAACTTATGTGAATCTTATATTGAAATTAAAAACAGACTAGACCATAATTTATGTACTGAAACCATTCAGAACTCATTCAGAAAAGAAAAAGAAGATTTTTAAACAGTAGGATACAAATTAAAATATTCACCTTTATATTTTTCCCCATAACAAAATTGGTGTACTGTTAGAAGACGCTTGCACAAGGGTATAATCGTAATTGTCTTCTTCGAATTGTAAATCATAAGGGTGGATCTGCCATGCCTGTCTGTCGTGGTTTTCTGTTGGACTCATCGTAACTTTGAAAGGAAAGATCACTGGGAAGAAATGCTGAGAAATTTTAATTAATCTGGCCCTTCCTATGATACAAACTTTGTCTCCTGCAACAGATGGAATTTTACAGTATAATGAGACACCTATTCATGCAGCAGAACTTATCAAAGCATGGTTTGATAAAAATGTGTATGTAGTTAAATATCTAAATCAGCCCACACTATCATCCAATCTTATAATTTAACTGTCGTGGTCTACTTTAGACAACGTTTAACATGGAATCGGCATATCTCTCACAGAATTTTCAAAATATTTCTTTAAAGAACGGTTCTTCCGAACACTTCTCAGCATTTGTATTAATTGATTTTTAGACAGATTCAAGCTGAAATGCATTCCAAAGAGGGTCTTACACCTCACTAATGAAAGATATTTTTTTTATAAATCTAAGGAGTTTATATTATTTTATTAAATACCACTATATATAGTAAATTTTAAACATTAATGCAACTAAACGTTTCAATTTTTAAATAATTGACTTACTTAAAAATATAAACTGTTGAATATATCTCAAAAGTAATTTTTCTATATAGACGGGAATTTTAAATAAAATTTTTTTTAATTAGTTCAAAAGATAACTTGGCATCAATATATACTAAAATAAGACTCTCGTAAATAAGCTAACTATTTAAAATTATATGTAAAATCATCCTTTTTGTTCATGTATGTAGCAATACAGATATAATTATTTTTCTCAACATTATATCTATAAGCTGAAAATCAGATTTAATATTTTACTAAATAAATATTTTTGTTCCAGCTTAAGTAATTTCTTATTATGATTCTAAGTTAGTTTTTTTTCTTTCTGAATGGAAAATTAAAAATTAATTTACTTCGTTTTTTTAATTAAGCTGACTAATAAATTTCCATAAATATTGTCCATAAGAAAAAAAAATTGCCCCTCATTATTAAATGCCTCTGAATTTAAGATCTTAGATTTATGTTTTATATATATATATATATATATATATATATATATATATATATATATATATATTATATATAGCAATTACGCTTCTGAGATATAGGATTCCAAGAGAATTAAACTTTTAACTTTGCCCTGACTCAGACACACTTACAATTTTACAATGATAATGATGTAATGAGAAAAAAACCTGGAAATTTTTTTATTACATGTCATATTTGAGAGATAAAAAATAATTTTTCAAAGAAAAAGTTATATTTTACATTTTATGATGTCTCTTAAATGAGTGGTCTACCAATTAAAACCTTTTAAAATACTATCGAAATTTTAATATAGGATTTCTTGAAAAAATAATTAACATGTAATTTAATAAATGCTAATCAAATAACCAATGATATAATTTGGAAAGTCATAAATATGGGAAACTAATATTTGATAAGAATAAAATGATCGCATGCTATAAAAAATATGAGAATATCAACTTTAATAAATTCAACGCCCATTCATTAATTTATTCACTAAGAAGAGATTTTAATAACATAAGAATTTAGTATGCTGTTGGGATAAATTAAAAGCAAATGGATCTAAGAATAAATCACTTGATTAAGATATTTCTATTGGCAATCATGTGGGCAGGATGTAATTCAATGTACTGAAGAAAAAAGAAATTAAAGGAAAGATTTTTCTCCTGCCTGTTTGCCAGAAAATTCATTTCGACTTTGAAATACTTGGGGCACCTCTTTTAGCTGTAATTGATTTTCTAAGTGAAGCAACCATAATTAATTGGACTTTATTTGGAAGAATTAATGCCTCGGAATTATCTTAATACAATGCCGCGCAATAATTGGAGAAAATAAAAAAATATTTTTTACTATTTTTTTTATGAAAAAAATACTAGTTTGAAATTTCGGACTTGTAGTTTATTTTTTAAAGACCCTAAAAATTTTTTAAGTTAAAATGAATGAGAGAGGCACATTTGTGTTTTCCCTCATTAATACAATACATAATTTATTCAAAATATAATAAAAAAACATTTATAAATTTACGTCCGATTGTTAAATACAGAAACGAGATATTTAAGTGCGAAGACAACCCAGAAACAATAAAAATATTGTAAAAAGACTATTTTGTAAACAAGAATTAAAAAAAAATTTTGTTTTCTTCAAGATGGTTTTTTATTATGAAATTATATTTGAGAAGTTTAAATATTCAAGATTTAACTAAAACTAAAACAAAATATAATTTAAAAATTGAAGAATTTTCTTAAGAGAATGCTCGAAAGCCCGAATAATGAAATAGTTAAGTCATGAAGAATCTTCAGTTGAGAAATATTATGATAGTAAAATAGTAAGATAGAATTTGAAATGTAACTCATTTTAGGTCCAAAAGTATTGCATAGTGATAGGATTAAAATAATGACAATTGTTATTATTTATATTATTTAATAAATACAATTATTTTACGTTATATACATACTTACATATATATATATATATAGCAAGACCAGAGATTTACATGAGCATACTAAAATATTTTAAAGTTTTTTTCCAACGGTGGGCACATGAGGGTTGAACCCTAAGCCACAACAAGGCCAGAAACTGCTATTCATTTGTCATTACCCAGCGGGCACCTGTGAACCAAGTCACGGAGGCGATTAGCGTTACCCGCGTCATACCACCACAAATCCGCTTATAGGGTGGGCCACATTCATACATCATTACGGAAGAGAGGATAGAGGAACACAGAGAGAGAACAGAGAAAGAAAGTAACATCCATGTCCGAACCAGGATTCAAACCTAGGAACCACAGCTTTGGAGTCAGGAGCGCTAACCACTTAGCCATCGATCGGCAATATTTTAAAGTAATAGCTTGAAATATTATAGAATAATAACGTAAATTTCTACTTTTGTAAAAAGAAATCGTTAAAATTTTAGAAATTTCCGCAGAATTTAAAGAGTCCTCATAAGAATACAAGAAAAAATTTTTGTATGCATATTTTATACAAAGAATGGTTCAATTTCAGGTAAATGATGTAAGTCTTTAAAATATTCATAAAAAATAGAGAGAAATTAAATACCACATTTTAACATCTAGTACACATACACTTATAGCAGCTCACATTAAAGTCTTAGTGCCGTAAACTAGAAAGAAAGTTTTGATTCTGATTTTGCGGTAAAATGTGTTTTAAATTCACTTTAAATCTTTTAGTTTGATTTGTGTGAAATTCTTTATTTATAATATTTTGAAAAATATTTATAACTTGTCATATATTTAATACTTTCATTTTACTACATACATATATATTGTAGATTACGTGAAAAAAAACAGGCTAATTTAGTTAAATTATTACATTTAAAGTGAGCGATAGCTTAGTAATATTATCTATCTATAGATCTTCTGATTATATGGAATGAGAGTAACTTGACTTTAAGTCTTAAAACTGGTCAGCGATTTTACGAAAATATATAACACATATTCTTATAAAGAAGGCTATGATGAGGAATATTTTAATTAAATTTCTTATATATTTCCCTTGATTAAATTTTTACGATATTGTGAAGAGTTCAAACAGTATTTACAAGTCTATATATCCGGATAGTTTCATAATTATATAATTTTGATATTTTTGTGTTCTTTCGTATTAGAGCTCGAGGAATTATTGATTTCTCTCAATAGTTAGTACATGTTACGCAAAATTTAAAATAAAATAGGATTTATTTAGACTTCTATGGCGAACAACCTTATTAAGTTATTAACCTTATAATTTACTTACAACCAAACAAGCTATAATCAGGTCATTTCGAAAATCTATATGGTATTTAATTTCTAAAATAACTTCTGGCAAATTGTTGTTTGTAATTACAGACTCCAGCGAAAAAACTTGTAAGTCCTTAAGCACTCCAACAAATATGCATGCAGTTCAAGAAACATTAAGATCAAAATTATGACATTCTACTTCAGAAAGATTTGTCCAGCTACTAAATCATGATGAATTCCAACACTGTGCTTACTTATAGCTGTTGCTTTCCGTTATTGTTTCAAATTCAGATTAATCAAATCAGAAACAAGTAAAAGTAGACCAGACCACACGCATAACTTGCTTTTTTATAATGGAATAGGAATAAATGTATTAATAAGAACATATTAATTTTGAAGAAATTTTGGCCTAATCATTGATGAAAAATTTGTCAAGCATACCACTGTATAGATTTTTAAATTGCTTTTTGTTAGTGTTGAAGCCTCAAAATAAAAAAAAATACAAATAATACGTAAAAAATACAAAAACAAAATAAAGTGTTAAAAAAAGTGTTAATATAACACTTTTTAGCACTATACTTGTATTTTGTTACGAAAATTTTTTTTCATCGGGAAGATAGATTGAATACTTCTATTATACTTCCTAGTATTGTTTTTTTCCTCATAAAAATTTATCAGAATAAATACAATATATCTTAAAAATATATAAAAACTAAAATGATTGGTATATAAATCAGAAAATATAATTTTCATAGGAAAATGCATATTTATTAACAAATAAAACTTGATGAATACATATTATGTCTTAGTGTGGATTTGTCTGCTTTAATTTAATTTTTTTCACAAATTGTTCAAAAACAGCTGGTAAGAAAAGTACCACTTATTTTTTAAACGAAAATATTTTTGAGTGAAAAACAGGACCTTGATATGTTTGGATGAGAAAGTAGTTTTATTTAAGTAGTGCAAAAATTTAATCTCATAATTTATAAATAATTTTATCATCCGGAATCAAAAATAACTGTATGATAATGCTCATATTCAATAATTTTGTGAAATATCAAAATATTAAATATTTGGACAAAAATCAAAATTCCAAAAAAATGTAAAAAACACTAACTATAACCATCAAAACAAAGAGATGAAAATGTATGACAAAATATACTTCATTAAAAAGCTGAATTAATTCTATCAAAGTGTGAAGCCGTCATCACTTTCTATCAAAGTGGAAAAACGAATTCCTTCATCAAAATAATTTAAATTGCTTCAGTTAAACTTTCTGAATTGTATTTAATAAATTAGAATAAACAAACTTTGAAAAATATTAAAAAAAAACCGTTTAGTACTAAGAAAAGGAATGATAATTACTGGAAATATTTCAGAATTATAATTTTTAATTTATTAGATATGATTTCCATTAGCCTTGCTTAATTTGCTGTTTCGTGATCAGCTTTATTTTCTTGAACATGAATGTCAACTAAATAATTGCGTTTAGTAGAAATTAACTCCACCATTTTAAATGAAGATAGTTTAAAAATTTATTACATGTGATTTGGTATAGTAACCAACATCTCAAATAATTTTTACTGAAGCACATTTAGAAGGAAATTTATCAATAGAAAATGTAAGTAATTGAGAGTTATACAGTAAAACAATTTCTTAACTGCATTGTTCTATTAATATATTCGAATAAATATTTTATTTTCTCTCTCAATATAATATAAACTTAAGTAATTTAAATTTGAAGTTCAAAGCATATTACTATAATCGGTGTTAATGCTTTCATTGCTTATATATTTTTGTTACATTTGTAATTATGTTAGAAAGAAAGCAAAATATCTTACCATCAAAGTATCTTACCATAATTTTAAATTGCGCTTTCATTGCGTATATATTTTTGTTACATTTGTAGTTATGTTAGAATTTTTTATATATTTATTACATTACGTATATTCAGACTTATATGCTTCATTCTTGAGATCCGCTTGTAAGTCTTCGTCGATAATAGGACAAATAGCACAATGACAGATGTACAACCACAGAAGAATAACGAAGAAAACACCCAGGGCCACGGTGGGAATCGAACCCACACTCCTACGCTCTCAAGCGATTAGCGGAGTGATGCTTTGACCACTCAGCCACGGAGCGCCCTTATGTAAGAAAGAAAGCACAAAATATCTTACCATCAAAGTATCTATTTTAACTGGTAATTGTGCTTCCATTGGGTATATATTTTGTTGTATTTGTAGTTATGTTAGAAAGAAAGCCAAATGTCTTCATCAAAATATCTTAAAATAACCAGTAATTGCACTTTCATTGGGTATATATTTTTGTTATATTTGTAGTTATGTTAGAAAGAAAGCACAAAAATTCTTACCATTATGGTAAGATACTTTCATGGTATGGAATATCTTACCTTGAAAGTAACTTACCATAATCTGTAATTGTGCTTTATTGTATAAATTTTATTATATTTGTAGTTATGTTAGAAAGAAAGCACAAAATATCTTATCCTCAAATTATCTTATTTTAAACGGTAATTGCGCTTCCATTGGGTAAATAATTTTGTTATATTTGTAGTTATGTTAGAAAGAAAGCACAAAAATTCTTACCATTATGGTAAGATACTTTCATGGTATGGAATATCTTACCTTGAAAGTAACTTACCATAATCTGTAATTGTGCTTTATTGTATAAATTTTATTATATTTGTAGTTATGTTAGAAAGAAAGCACAAAATATCTTATCCTCAAATTATCTTATTTTAAACGGTAGTTGCGCTTCCATTGGGTATATATTTTGTTATATTTGTAGTTATGTTAGAAAGAAAGCCAAATATCTTATCATCAAAGTATCTTACTGTAATCGGTAATTGCACTTTCATTGGGTATATATTTTTGTTATATTTGTAGTTATGTTAGAAAGAAAGCACAAAATACCTTACCATTATGGTAAGATACTTTCATGGTATGAAATATCCTACCATGAAAGTATTTTACCATAATCTGTAATTGCGCTTTCACTGCGTATAAATTTTATTATATTTGTAGTTATGTTAGAAAGAAAGCACAAAATATCTTATCCTCAAATTATCTTACTTTAACCGGTAATTGCGCTTCCATTGGGTATATATTTTTGTTATATTTCTAGTTATGTTAGAAAGAAAGCCAAATATATGTAAAACAATTATATACTTTTCCTATTAGGATATCGATACTAAAATTGTAAATAAAATTAAATTATATGCTTATAAATATTTTTATATAATCAGAATGTAATGCAAAAATTACATAAGCATTATCCACCTAACTATCTACTTATCTATCTATATATATCAAAATGTGTATGCATTAAAAAAAGTAAAATATAAATGCATTTAAAATAAATTATATGTATCAAAATATAAATGTATTATATAAGAAAATATATGAGTAATTCAGGTGGCGCTCCTTATCTAACTAGTACAATTTGGCGCAGTGATGAAGATTAAGCGGCAATAGGAATTTCGAGCTCATTCACTCATTGTATTGCATAATGAATGAAATATATTCCCAAGCTTCCTCCTGCGGCCCAACGTTCGAACAACTGGAATACACACTAATTTGTCAAATTACATCGTGGCTGCTTGGGTTTTTCGAGTAGAGGTAATTTATCAGATGTTCTCTTGTGCATGAGATACATCAGAAGCACCAGAATTTAATTTATTTGGCCTTTTCTTGATACTAAGAAAAGTTGCATGGGAATTGGAAATTTCCTAATTTAGTGGCGGAAGTAACATGAAGTAATTTTATATTTTTATTGAAAAAAAATAATTCTTCATTTTTTAGCTCATTCACATATTTTTGTGCAAATGAATAAATGATTTATGAAACTGTTAGGAATATCATTTTGAATTGGGAAATAAAAGTGTAGATTGATTATATTGTTTCAATTTATACTTCTTTATAAAGTTTTAAGAATTGGTAATGATGATTTTCATCAATTTGAAGCATTTCTTAAATAACTTTATGGATCTATTTATATCATATTTAAGATAGTTAACTGATTATTATAACGGATTCATTCTATGGCACTTTCAAATTATTTGCTTTTTTATAAACAACTATCAAATGACAATAATTTAATAAGTTATTACTCTTTTTTTTAACATTCACACAGAATATCGGGCTTTTTAAAAAGGAGAAATTTTTAGTTGAGTTTGTAAAATAATAGTACTAATAGATGTTGTAAATTAATAAAAAAAAGATTATTGTCAATGGAAGAGAAAAAAATGAACAGTCCTTTAAGATTAAGTCTTTATAACCTATATCTAAAGCCAAACAGAATGCATTAATTGGAAAAATGAACTGCGAACATCTTTGCAGCAGTATTACAAAGTGAAAATACCAAGAAAATAATTTGTACATAACAGTGAAGGTAATAGGCTTTAAATCTGTCTATCAATCAATCTATTAATCATTCTATCAGTGTACCAATGACAAATCTTTAATATATTGTCTATTAGGCTTATCTGGGAGTTGGAAATCCGAAACTGCATGTTCCACAGCACAGTGAAGAAATATGTGGTGGATAAATATTTTCAGATCAGCTAAGTTCTTAACACCACTTAATTAATTGGCCACGGTGCCCTAATTGGTTATGGCATTGTTTTCATTATCAGAATATAGTGAGTTCGAATAACTGCTTAACCGAAGATTCATCGTGTTCGATAAAGGTGGCTCTGGCACGTTAAATAGATCCTGGTTGCAATGTCCACCAAGTAAAATGGTATATCTGGGGTGACAGGCCAAGTATTGGCTTCTTCTTGGACCTTACTTCAAATTCATCAAGATTACACTCAGTTGATTCTGTTTAACTGGAATAGTCTATTTAACTAGTATTTAACCCACTCAGGGCTATATACATACATAACCGTGTGAGGAGACCCCGAACTACTATGCCGGTGCA
The DNA here is from genome assembly GCA_037975125.1 of Latrodectus hesperus. Taxonomy (NCBI): domain Eukaryota; kingdom Metazoa; phylum Arthropoda; class Arachnida; order Araneae; family Theridiidae; genus Latrodectus; species Latrodectus hesperus. The sequence goes on from CM075862.1 coordinate 64,688,198, forward strand.
ACCCCACCACCTAATTATAGCATTCTATAGGTAATTTGAGAGCTAAAAAAACAGAGACTGAGATATGAAGATCATGTTTGGCTAGCTGTGTTAAAAAAAATATTGATTATAAATCCTAGACTTGTGTGTCTACGAACTACATTTATGAACATACAGCATCATTAGTTATAAGAGATTTTATGACCATGCCTAAAATTGTCCCTTTCTTCAGAAGCATGCTGAGGAAATCTTAGATCCTTTGGATCAGTGATTTTATTGTTACAGAAATTTAATTTAGAAACTTTCAAAAGATGTACCCGCATTTAAAAATTATTTGGAATAAAATTTAAAAGCTTATCATTTTTTAATATTAAAATCTTATCTGTATTACAAATTGTCTTCTTTAATTTCTAACAATTGTTGAAGTGTTGAAGTCTATTGATACAAAATGATTAACTTCTAATTTATTGAGAAATATAATCGATCAAACACTTCTCACAATTTTAATATAATAATCTATGTAGCGTTTTATCTCTAAATTAATGGAACCGCTAATTAATTGAAATTTCTTTGATATTTTGATACCTAACAATTATCATTTTTTTCTCTAGAATACCTGTAAAAATATTGTATAAAAACAATTGTTAAATTGTTTGTCACTATCTTTTAGAAGTTTCTTACTCAAGATAAATATATCTTTATGTGCACCAAATCATATCAATATCTGATTAAACTCTTTTCCTGAGAAAACTGGTTAAACTTTGAATATGCAGATATTTTAAGTGACTCAATAATAATCAATGATCCATCTCAAAATATTCTTTTCAATAATCATGAATATATTTAAAAAGCAATATTTTAAAATATAATATGAATTATTTAAAAAAATCATTAAATGAAATATTTTAATTTATCTCTGATTTGATAAGAGATGCAGTTTCCTATTTTTAAAAGCATGGGTTCCAAATCCATCAGGTGCACATCAGAAGACCAATTGGCAGCCAATATGTTGTGAATTTTTATAGGCAACAAGTGTCTCGATAGAGTAACATTTAAAACATAGGAATCTTGCTTTAAGAAACATTTGCATGAAATGTTTCACCATTTTTTAAAAATAAAGTTCTAAAAAATATATTGCTTGAAGCAAAAGTACTGAGCTATAAAAACTATGAAAGTCAAGTTTTTTAAGAATGTTAAGATTTAATATTTCTTAAATTTTTAAGCCACTTTTCCCCAAATTAATTAAATTTTTCCTTTAAAATAACTTGAGTTTATCTTCTGAAAACGTAAGTAATCAATACTAACATGGAAAGTAAATAAAAAGTATAAATTAAAAGTATAATTATGATTAATTAAGTTCCTTTTTGATCTAATTAATATGAAATAATGTGTTAATTACATGTGTTATTTTTAGAAACAAATTTTAGTTGTATTTTTCATTATAAATTATGCAGTATTCAATAAAATTGGCTTATAGAAATGATTTTAGAAGAAAGTTAAAAGCTTATACATTATAGCTAAAAATATTTTGCATAAATTTATTCAATGTAATGAGCAAAATAATTGTTGTAATATGAAGTTACATTATTATTTTTTAAAGAAAAATTTAATTTTAAATTTTATGCATTAATCTCTTATAATTATTAAAGAAACATATTATTTTATAGTATCATAAATTGTGATAATTCGAGCACTTATCACACTTTAAGATTCACTTAATCTGAGATTATCACAATTACAGATAAAGTAATAATTAGTTTCAGAACAGCTGGATTAAAATGTACGTAGATTATCAAGAAGAAGCTTTAAAACAAAAATAATTAAGACTATCCATATTTTTGGTTAAAAAAAAGTTTAATGAATCACAAATAATTTGCAGAAATTGTCATTTTCTGAGTCATTTTTTAAAAATCTACCTTATAACAGTGTTTTCACTTCAGTTTCAGAAAACTAAAGCATAAGATTAAAATTTATTTTATTAATTATTATCTTATATTAATTATTTTTTGAAATAAATAAAATTAAATGCACAAATAATAAGGGCAACATAAAAATAAGATTGATAATATGAAATGCATTTCCAGAGGAAATTATAGTTTGGAATACTTATTCATTCAATACCGTAAAGTGATACAGTATCATTTATTTAATTCTATAAAGTTTGATTAAAATTGAAATTTTAAAACTCTATATATTACTGGACATCTTCAAATATTCTCATATAATATATTTTATAATGGGTCAATTTAAAGAAAGAGTTTCCTAATATGCTCTAACGACCCAGCTATAAAAACGATTTCTCAGACTACAAAATAACCATAATCATTTCAAGTAATACTTTAACACACTCTCTCTCCCTTGTTTAAATGTTTAAAAATTCCTTGAAAACTTTTCTAACTTAATATCTAATTAATTATGCATGTTATTTTTAAAAAAGATTAAACTAATATTTCTCTAAGGAATATTCAAGAGATAAAATTCATATCCACATGAGAGAAAATTAAATTCGATTACATAAGAAAAAAGTACTTATCAAATATTATATGTAACCATCTTTCTTGAATAATATCTAAACTTCAATTATAGGGTGAAATAATAGAATTTTGTTTAAATTAGAATATTTTCGATGTATTACCAACTCAATTAGTCTAGGATTTGTTTATTTTAGGATATTTTATTCTTGATATTTTATAAAGCATATTTTAATTCTTCAAGATTAAAATTTAATATTAAGAAGATTCCATCTTCTCTTCTTATAAATAATATGACAAAATTATTCCAAAATCTAGAAAAAGAAGGTTATTTTCAATGCTATTTGCAGCAAATATAACAATCAGTAAGAACATTAACATTACATTAAAAGTTAAATTTTCATATCAAAATTATTGGATAAATTTATTTAATTAATAATATAAGTGTAGAAAAACACAAATTAATGTATCAAAATTTAGAAATCTTTTTCATGATATAAAAATTTTAATTAATAAAACATGTATAATTTCGAATTTTTAATAACTTACTTTATTTATATCATATTTTTCTTATTAATATTTGTTTTTATCAGTTTTTTCAATAAAGCATTGGAAACTTATAAAGTAATCGAATTTAATAATAGGAAATGCAGCATTTAATTCATGGAAAGTTTCAATATGTAATAAGACTAAAAAGAAATGAATTAACATACTGTTTTTGTTAAAGATAAATAAAGAAAACGACAAAGAATAATCTGATAAATTTATAATTGAAATTCACTTTGTTGTGCTTTAAATTTATGATAAAATTGCTTTCATCTTATCTATCATCAGAAATTCATATAAATTTCTGAAAGATATATTGAAAAATAAAGTACTAATTTAAAAATGGTAATTTCAGTTATACATCAAGAATATGCTATGAATGTATTATTATAAAAAAACATAAAACTATTTAATTTAATTAATTTTATCTTATTTTCGACGTTGAAAATCCCAGAAGGAATTTTACATATTATGACAGTTATGTAAAATGCTGTGTCCCTGAATGGTATTTTTCATAAGATTAGAAGTACTTTTGAATTTTTCGAAAACATTTTATTCAAACATTCGTCTTTATGAAATATTCTTTCTACACAATATTTGAGATATTAAGATTTCTATAAAATGATGAAGTTACAAAACTGGTGCTTCAATAAATTATAGAAATCTGTTTATTTACTTAAAGGAAATCAGAGGATAAATTATGTATTTTGTAAAAACTTCTAACTCTTTGAAAACTTCATTTGAAATGTTTGTGGCTTCTTTGACTGCTGAAACGAGAAATGTTCTGCGAAAGTCATGCAAACAAAGCCTTCTGTTCTCATTGAATTTTAATCATAAGCCTCTATATAATATTTTCCAAATCTAAATTTTTTGATTATTGTTACCAATGTATGATGTATTTTAAAAATTAAATTACAATATATATATATATATATATATATATATATATATATATATATATATATATATATATATATATATATATATATATATATATATATATACACACATACATAATTCTACGAAACAGATTATAATTTTAAATAAATGCCTTTATTACTTTTTAATTTTATCAATTAATTTGTAAATAAAATTTTAAACTCAATAAATGCATGTTAAACCTAATAATTTAATGAAAAACCTTAAATTAGAAATTTTTTGTGCCACACAAATGATAAACTTAAGACATATATATTAATTGATATAAAATATATTGACTGAGTTTGAATTTTATAAACATAGTTTCACCTAACGGGACTTTGAAATGATTGCTATAAAAAAATCTTATCTTTTAAATATGCACACACAAATCAATATAATGACGTTTTATTCCCATAAGTTCAATATATTCTATTCGATTTAGTAATCTGTATACCATCTCTTTGATACAATTATATTTAGGGTGAAAGATTTTAAAGTGAATGTAACAGTGTCTTTTAAGGTTATAACACTAAATATTTAAAAATTATGTCTCAGCCAAACCAAGTGTAAAAAAAAGGATTGTAATTATTCAATGTTTTGCTGAATTTTGCTTCAGTTCTTGGCGAGAAGTGAGTCATATGTTAATGAAAACGACTTAGAGCCATTAGTCACACACACAATAACTCTTATTTTAAAACGTTTAATTATATTTAAACTTTTTTTATGATGAAACATGATACAATATTAAAATGGAGAATGATTTCTAGCTATTATAATTACAATACTGAAAATTTAATTAGACAATATTAGAGACGTCTTGTGGTCTGTGTCAATACATGATTTTAATCGTATTTCATGATGCGAATTTTCTTCTCATGATCATGGTGGGACTATATTACCATGAATTATACGTACAGAGATCATTAAAATGTAGCTAATTTTAGATTAGTCTTTAGAGTGAAAAACTCTCAGAATTTATACCAGCTGAATATATTTTAAGAATATTTGGGTATCTAGAAATTTTGAAATTATAAAGAGATCATACTTTTATTTTGCAAAATAGGATTTAAAATAAATCTTGTTAATTGATATACATACGAGTTACTTTGAAAAACAAATATTGAAACACTCAATATATATCAACAGAAATTGCTGGTATCAAAACATCGACTTTTTAATCAGTCCTTTAAGTGCGCTCAAATCACTTTAATTTCATACACATTTAATTTCAATTTAATTCAATTCAACATATTTAATTTCAATTTAATTCAATTCAACACATTTAATTCAACATTCTCACACATTTAATTCATCACTATGACAGTTAGAAAAAGTCTTAATATAATATTGCTAACAACTGCTGCTGTTTAGAATATCTATCATATCTATCGATAATATAAAATTATATATCTTTTACGAGAAAACTTTGATTATGGCTAACTATATTGGTAGTATATAATATTAAAAAGTATTTATTATTGTAATAAATTATGCATTTTATTTCACTGTATAATTTATCTATTTACTGATAGTTTAGATAGTTTATATAGATCTAATTGTTGTTTTATTTAAATACATAGATAGTAATCTATGTATTTAAATGAAACAACAATTAGATATAATTACTTGATTTTATGATCCGTATGATTATATAATAACACGAGACTGTAAATTTTTCAGTTTTCTTCACTTAACCAAGATTAACTTATTTCCCCTTTGACTTAAATCTATCAGAAAAATAAATTAAGAGGTTAAAATAAAATTTGCATTCCAAATACAGTTTCTATTGGTGTTTTAGAGATAGAGTTGTAAATGCATCAATTGTAAAAAATGCAGTCTATACAAACACTTTACCAATAATCTTATAAAACTAAAATTATTTCATTCATTTTGTACGTTCAGTTACACAGAGTTACGTGCTTGGAAAATAACATTTAATTTTGATGATTGTAAAAACATATAATTAAACTTGGATTCTTTTATATGCTTTTACTTGCAAATATGTGTGTTGAATATGACATATAAAGTGTTGGGAATAATGTAACCATCGATTATTCTCTAATAACTTCCTGCAGGAGAAATAAATGCATACAAACTGGGGACAATAATATAAAATATGTAATAATCCCTCAAGATCTGTCACAGGAGCTGTTCCAGTTTATGCAAATCATTTTATCATCAAGGGAAATGATTAATCTATTACCTATTTACTGTATTGTTGAGTTCTGTTTCATGCAAGTAAGTAAAGCAAGTGACTATATATAAATCACAGTCTCCCTCGCAATTTATTTCTATCAGTGCAGTAAATGTCTTTTAATTAAAACTGATTTTAGATGTGCAGACAAAGTGAATTAATACGATATACAAATAAAACAATCTTATTTGCTGCATAGACTTTTTATTTTCAATATATGCAAGCAACAAATGAGGAATTTATTATATCCAAAGATGGTCTAGTATATTTTAATGTGATATTTTCCTATAATAAATTTTCCTATAATCCTAATGTTATATTTTCCTATATATATATATATATATATATATATATATATATATATATATATATATATATATATATATATATATATATATATATATATATATATATATATATATAAATTAAGCTATTTGAAAATATCTTAAAAACGAATAACTTCTGTAAGCACAGTTTTAATAATTTCTTTTTGTAAAAGCTATCATTAATATATTCTGTTTCTATTTTACACAGTGTATCGTAAAATTGGATATTTCTGTCATTTATTTTTTAGTAGTAGTTATGAATTACATTTGTTTACTGCTGAAATATAAATGTGAATTTTTAGTAACCATTAAAAATTCCTCAGGCATACTGGTTTGCTAAAAATATCAAACTGTACCATAATTATTGGATATTTATTATGTTGTATATTTAGAGAATTTGTAAGTTTAGAATGATATTTTCAAAATGAGTTTGTATCACTGTTGTTAACAATTTGTTAAAACTTAACAAAAATGGTGGCTACAACTAAATGATGATCTTCGGGCTGAATGGATCTAGATTCATTCGAAACTAGCAAGCTAAAAACCTGTATCTCCGTCAATAGTGCCAAGGAGATACAAAATAGATATCAGATTCAATTTTCTCCAAATAAATTAATATCGTTGAAGTGACAGTTCAAATTGAAACCATCTAAGTGTCATGTCATTGAAAAAGGTATTTCAAATTTTATTTGGGCAAAAATAAAAAAGCGCGTTCCTGTAAAAATATTAAAAAAAGGTGATATGATTTAAAACACAAATTGTAATTCATTGATATTTATTTACAATTTATTTCGATATTGATATCTATTAAATTCATTGAGACATTTTAAAGTCTTTTCACTTTTATTGTGGTTTTAAAAGCACATTAAAAATAAAAAAATCGAAGTATTTTCATTAATAATGACGTAAATGTTGACTTTAAGTAAATTTGCAAAATTCAATATTATATTAAAGCGTTATAGTAGTTCTAGGGGATTTGATTTCTGCAGTTTATAAAATGCACATTACTTAAAAGCATTTAGTTAAATATTTCTCTAAAATTGTATACGAAAAATATTTTTGTTTAAAAATAATTTTATTTTAATTTAATTTATTCCTTTTCAGATAAGAAAATAAAAGCTTTTATGTATAATTAATGTATTAAAATAAAAATGAAAATATTCCTCAATCATATATTTAAATAAATAAAATTTTCGGAATGATATAAGAATAAATAATACAATTTGGCTAATATATAACACTTATGTTAATATGTAAAAATGATATCAAATGTAACATTCATTTGATTTCAAAATGAAATTAAGTCATGATTCAGTTTATTCATTAATTCTAATATAATTCATCATCATGTCACATTAACTCTTATGTTTGTCATTCTAATTTTTATATATTTGTAGATAATTTTATATATGGAAAGAACTTTATATACTTTTCTATTAGAGTTTTAAAATTTATTGTTTAATAAACTTGAAACATGTCATATTTTAAGTTTAAATGAGAAGAAAAAATATAAAAATACTTTTCCTTTTCCATTATTGGAGCTTTTAAATTTATTTGCAGAAAAACATTTGTATCTAATAAAAATCCAAGATATTAATTGTATTTAGTGAGATAATTTTTTAATAAACTGTAATATACCTGGACATGAAATGAAACCTTTTGTTGTTGTTACTACTTATGACACTTGGTCAAGGTGTATTTAAGTCAATAGTGAGCATCTTTCATATTTAAACAGAGCACAACAAAGGTAAAAGTACTCTTTGCGTAAATCCTCCAATAGATGGCACTACCAGAGGATCCACTCCCTCAATTTTTACATTGATCTGAAGGCGGAAGTTATTTTCTCCAAACCATTGCACCCATGGTAACTGCTCAACGACCTACCACAGGATTTTCGATGCTACAGATTTAACAAGCAGCTACATCGCATGTACTCGGTGGGTCTTTGGCGGCATTGGGAATCGAACCCCGCCCTACCGGATGGAAGGCCGATACCCTAACCACTAGGCTACCACGGCCTTGAAACTTTTGTAATGTGTACTAATTATGAATGCAAGAGTAAATGAAACAATTATAAAAAAATCACGATTAATATCGCTCACTTGTTTAAAAAATATTATATTAGTGTTATTTAAAAACAACACTCTTAATTTTTTCTAAATTTGGAATTATTTATATTTTATGTTGATAGGACACAGGGTGGTTATGCTAAACATTTAATACGATAATGTAATTAATAAGAAAAGTTATTTGTGCACATGTTTGCATAGTAATTTTACACAGTATTAAATTAATTCATAATAGTTAATAAATTTTACAGGCTACGAACTCTCAATTAGTGTACTCAAAGGGTTTCATTTTTCGTAAATATATTCTAAAAAGTATAGCAAAATTTTCAACTAAAGCTAATTATGATGGAATGTTTAATTTGATAGGGAAATGTAGAAACCGCATAAAATTTTAAACGTTTACCACATAACTTTTATTTATTATCATTAGTGTGGGATTTTTTATTACAATATGCATTGAAATGAACAAAAATTTTTTTAAAAAACTGTTAGTATATAATAAATGTAATATTCTAAAATTTTTAAAATATAAAGTTCCTTTTTTAAAGTTTTATTACAGCTATTCTTCTTTTCTCATCATAACTTTTATTATATCTCACATATAGAATTGAAGCAATTTTTTAAAATTTATAATAGGTTAAACAAATGAAGGCTTATAAAATTTCTCTTAATTGAAAATTTAAATGAAGAATATGGTCAAAGTTGTGAGAAATGGGGGTTAAGAATATGGTAGATTTTGCTAAGAATATAGAGCAGGATAAGGATTTTAATTAAAAAAAGGTTGAAAATAAGGTTTATCTAAATCATTCTATAAAAATCTGTAATGGGCACAACTATTAATTTATTATTCTCTCTAATGTGGATACACAAATGGATAAATGACTTACTGGTGTATGTTCATACATATTCATGTGTGTGATAGACAGAGTTTGTCTTAGCATCATTATCTGAGGATTAGTGGTTTTTTTCAAAGCAAAAAGAAAAACTTAAAAATTTTATTCATGCTGGATGTTTTCTCGTAAACAACATATCAATTTTCCATTTATATATTTTAAATATGTTTTTGAAATGTAGAAAAGTATTCAGAAATTCAAACAGCTTTCAAATATTTAACTCAAAATTTGAAAAATAACGTACCATAATTTTAAAATTTTACATAGTATTTTCATCCTTTTAATAAATATTATAATTGACTGCATGAAATAAGGAAAACGAATTAAACTTTTTATTCCTTAGAAATATACTTCTAAAATGTATAGCAATTCAACTACTTAAAGCATTCGACTGAACTGCATTCTTCTTGTTTCACCATCATTACAAAGGAAATCTTTTCTTTCTCGTTCATAAGATTTTCTTTATGAACGATGGAAATGGTTTCTTTTTAATGATGTTGAAATCTTGTATAAATATTTATTTCCATGAAAGTCTTGTATACATGTTTACTTATATATAAATCTTATATAAAAATTTGCATTCAATTTACGGAGATATATATTCTTATATAAATGTATAAATCTTTTACAACTATGTACTTTTATAATTTATGGAGAAAATGAAAATCATTTTATAAATTGGTAAAAAATAGGATGAATTTAAAGTAAACATTATTAAAAATAAAAACAAGATTATAAATATATATATATATATATATATATATATATACATATATATATATATATGTAATTAATAAGAAAATTATATATATTATTTTTAACTGAATTATATTATTTTTAGCAGAACTTTATTTTTTGTATATTTATTTCTCATCTTTTTATTTGCCGTAAATTTTTCCTTTTTTCATATGCTAGTATTTCTCATGTAAAAATATATATAAAGTGTATTGGCTACATAATGTTTTTTTTAATGAATGGCAAAAGTATTCATTAAAATATTGGATTTTTGTCATGAAAAATCATTGTAATGTAAATGTGTTTATTGATTTTTAAAGTAATTGCTGTTGTTTTCATGTAAGATAAATTTTTTCAGAAATAATTCATAATATAGTAAATATTATGAATTATAATTCATAATATAATAAAACGTTCTTTGAATTTAAATACAATATGTTAACACTGCATTTATAATTATAACTTTTGTTAATGGTTCTATGCCATATATATGGAATATACATAACACATATGTGTATGTGTACCTATTTGCATATGTGAAAAACAAATAAAAAGTTATTGAAAAATTCTAAAATAAAAAAAAACCTTATATTTTAAATAGATATTTAGGATCACCTTTAGTCTTATTTAAAAGTTTTTTAATGACTCTGCAAAACCTGCTTGATAAATTTATATAGCAGTAATAAATTTATCAAGTATAAGAAATAATAATTAGATAAATATTGGCATAATAAATATCGGATAATTGAACGTAAATTATTGAACAGAAATTTTAAAATAAGATTACTTAAATAGGAAAGGAAATTGTAAGTTTTGGAGCACAATTTTTTACCTCAAACTAAAAGTATAACATTAAAATTTAAAGGTCGTCCCAATGTTTATTTTTTTTAATAATTATATAAATTAAAATTAAACAATGTGTATTTTAGCATAAAATGTAAAAGTTATTATAGAAGGAAATTAAAATCTTTAATATAAATGAAGATAAAACTGATATGATTAAAGTTTTCGTGTACATTTGATAAAGAATAATTTGATGATGAAAATATTAAGCTATGCATTATACTCAAAAGAAAGCATTTTGTAATTTCACATTACATGAAAAATATATAAAATCTTCGATACCAAAATAACTGTTAAAATGTTTTTTAGTACGCAAAATAGTTTGAATTTGTATACCACCCATTTCTGAATTTTTTTAACAATAAATTCATACGATGTAAAAGCAAATTATTTAGAAATCTCTTAATTACTTTTTTGTAGAAACATTCTTTAATTTTGGGTAGTAAATAAACGATTTTGTGTGTGTTAATTGAAAGCTCTAATTTTAACTCTCAAAGATTTAAAATTAGAGAATATTACATAAAAATGTTTTGAAATTTATATTTGTAGAAATAACATTATAATTAATAAATGAATAATACAGCCTAACAGATATAATCGTACACATTAAATGAAAAACTTACAATAATGAGTAAAATAGATAGTCTTTTACATAGCGTTTCAGAAGAAATACTTGGATCAAGATATAACTAATAGTTTTTATCATCAAATCTGATTTTTGTATGAAGTATCATTACTTTAAAGTTTTTAAAAATATTTAATTTATAAATTTTGAAAATCTTTTCCTGCTGTTTAAAGGTATTTAAGGGATATAAATTAATTTTCGAATAACTAAAATTTAATAAATTTATAACGGAGAATTTTATTGATATAAAATTACAGAATCTTGAATTGCAACATTCCGCACATTGCATATCAATGTATAATTATGGAATTTTACATAAATACCTTATTAAAGGAAATAGAAAAGTAAAAATCAAGTGAAGCAAACATTTATCTAACATTGAAAAATATATACAAGATACGAACAATTTAAAAATTTCAATTATATATATTATTCTAAAAATTCTAAAAAATGCCTTGAAAAAAAACATTTAATCTTAATTGAACATGATTATGAGGTACTTAATTTAGAATGTGTGAAAAAAATATGATTCACATACTTTTCTTCATTTAAAAAAGAGCCAAAACAACTTTTTATTTCTCTATTCATTTCCGCAAAAGTGATGTAGCTTGTATCACATAACCTGAATGTCACATTTACACAAATTGGAGTATTATAAAAACTTTTCTCAAACAATTAGTCAGTGAATTGCAATACATAACAGGAACATGTAATGATAAAAAAAAATAAAGTAGTTAACTGATATTGGAATAAAAAATTCTATTTTGCTTAAATGCTTAGATAAATATTTTTTTCTTTTCACTCATTTAGTAAACAACGTAAAAAAATCTTCTTTATTTTAATTGCTTAAGTGGAAGAATACCTAAAAAAATGAGAAAAAATTTAAATAAAAATATCGGTAATACCTTTTACATGCATAAAAAAATATGATATTAACGGCAACGTGAGTTAATTATTAGTAGAAAATATACAAAAATAAAGGAAAAATTAAGACTGTTAAAATTATTTAAAGGAATTTATAGAAAATATTTGTGAATAGCCACATTTGTTGAATTTTTCAAATTTATTCACTTTGTCGTATAATATCTTAGTTAAAAAACTTTTACTGATTAAAACAACATCTTATTTAAAAATTAATAAAACATTTAAGGCTATCAGATAAATTATAAATTGAAATCAGCAATATGGTTAAGGAAATTAACAATTAACACATTAATAATAAAAAAACTTTATAAGCTTTTATAAAAATGGGATTAAAAATTGAAATTAAATATAACATCATACAAAAATGTTTCCATGCTGAAGTTAGTATTATAAAAAAATGTCGCTTATTTTAAATAACCATATCTAGATCCATATCTAGAAATAACCATATCTAACATGAAAAATGTAAATTAAAATATATATTAATTTACATTTTTCATGTTTCTTTGTAAAAAAATAAATTATTCAGAAAAAGAGTTTGAAGAAATATTTTTAAACCATTGAATTTTTTCATCACTTGGAATTTTTCAATTGATAAGTCATATACTTGATTTTTTATGAAAATGCTTTATTTTGTTTATGTATTTATGTACGTTTGCATAACATTATTCCTAAACACTGTCTAAAATTTATTATTATGAACATAATGGAAATTAATGTAAGAGGAAAAGGGATTTTCCTGAAACTATTTTGTACAGAATTCTTTCTTGAAATTACCTTTATCAAATCATTTATTTCAAATAAGAATTTTTAGAAAACTGTATTTTGCATCTCAAAAGTATAATTAAAATTAGTATCAAATATGTATCATCATATGTATTTGTTTTTAATTTAAGATCAAGTAATTTAATTTACAAAATACTTTTATAAGGTACACACACACACACACTCACACACACACACACACACACACACACACACACACACACACACACACACACACACACACACACACACACACACACACACACACACACACACACACACACACACACACACACACACACACACACACACACACACACACATATATATATATATATTGCCGCATAAAGAAAGCTTTCCAACGAGCTCAGTGGCCGAGTGGTCAAGGCACGCGATCCAAACCCGGAGGTTGCGGGTTCGATACTAGCCACCGGTATTGTATTCAAAGTATGGATTTTTTGTTTGTTTCTTTAATTATTGTTTCCTTATATTCTCGAACATTCTGGATCTTTCTTCTGTTCGATAGCGAGGTCTATACTCGTGGTTACAGCTAAAAATTGGTCTTGCCTCTCAGTCGCTTCATCCACTGGATTTCTCGAGAGAGCGTCGGCATCATTATGCTTCCTCCCAGATTTGTATTTTACCGAAAAATCGTGTTCCTGGAGACGAAGAGCCCATCTCGCCAGCCTGCCTGAGGGATCTTTTAGATTCATAAGCCAGCAGAGTGAATGATGATCCGTAACAACGGTAAAATGTCTTCCGAACAGGTATGGCCGGAATTTATTAATTGCCCATACGATGGCAAGGCATTCTCGTTCTGAAGTAGAATAATTCCTTTCGGCTTTTGTCAGGGTTCTAGAGGCGTATGCTATGACTCTTTCGACTTCATTCTCAATTTGAACCAGAACTGCTCCAATACCATATCCGCTGGCGTCGGTATGAATTTCTGTAAGGCATCTTTCGTCGAATATCTTCAATATTGGATCAGATGTAAGCACCTCCTTCAGGTTTTCGAAAGCCTTTACCTCTTTAGGACCCCAATGAAATTTCGCATCGCCTTTCAACAGCAATTGCAAGGGCTCGGCGAGATAACAAAAGCCCTTAATAAACCTTCGGAAGTACGAGCAAAGTCCAAGAAAGCTTCGTACATCATGTACGTTCTGTGGAGTAGGAAAGTTGCTCACGGCTTTCACATTGTCAGGATCTGGACGGACACCGTTACTGGATACGAGATGGCCTAGTATTTTCACTTCTTGGGCAGCAAAAAGGCACTTCTTGGGGTTAAGTATGAGTCCAGCTTCTTGAATGCATTCCAGAACTGTTTTTAACCGGATAAGGTGGTCTTCAAAAGTTTCTGAGAAAACTAATATGTCGTCCAGGTAACACAGGCACATAGTCCATTTGAGATGGCGTAACAAATTATCCATCTTCAGGCTCTCCACGGAAGGTTGATGGGCTCCTTAGTAGCTGGTGGGTAGGAGTTACCACGACAGGCTTCGTATCTTCGGCCATTATCTGCTTCCTCCCAGATTTGTATTTTACCGAAAAATCGTGTTCCTGGAGGCGATCCCTGGAGGCAGACATGGCAAAAATAATCCTTCCGAAGATCGGCCCCTCTACCGAGGAGAAGAAATTTGAGTTAATTGACGGAGTCTTATGCAGAAAGAATTTTGATCCAACCGGGAAGCCATGGTTGCCTGTCATTCCCAAGCATCTACGAGCGGATATACTTAAACATTTCCACGACGCTCCTACCGCAGGGCATCTTGGCTTTGCAAAAACATACGACAGAATCAGGAAAAGATTTTATTGGACGGGGATGTACCGGAATGTTGTGCGGTACGTCATGTATTGTCGAGAATGCCAACGCAGGAAATCAGTTCCGCAATCACCAGCTGGACGCCTGGTTTCCATCCCTCCTACTGTCACACCTTTCCACCGCATTGGGATAGATCTGCTTGGGAGGTTCCCTAAGTCTGCCCATGGAAATAAATGGATCGTGGTCTGCACAGATTACTGTACACGCTATGCAGTAACCAGAGCCTTACCAACTGCTGAAGCCGAAGAAGTCGCCAAGTTTCTGCTCGAAGAGATTCTTCTGAGACATGGAGCTCCTCGAGTCATTATTACAGATCGTGGTGCCGTTTTCCAGTCCAGACTTGTCTCCGCACTAGTCGAATTGTGCCATATCGATCATCGAATGACGATGGCGTATCATCCCCAAACGAATGGATTGACGGAGCGCTTTAACAAAACTCTAGCTGGTATGTTGTCCATGTACGTTGATATCGAACAGAAAAACTGGGACGAAATTTTGCCATTTGCGACGTTTGCTTACAACACCGCTAAGCAGGAGACAACAGGATTTACGCCATTCTACCTGCTCCATGGACGTGAAGCCGAAACGACGCTGGATACAATGTTCCCATTCTTGCCGGATGAAGCAACGGACGATTACCTAGTCAAGACTATTTCCAGGGCAGAAGAGTCGAGACAATTGGCCATAACGCATACCCTGAGAGCGCAAGATAAAGACCGTCGACATTATGATTCCAAACACCGAATGGTGTCCTCCTATAGTCCTGGAGACCTCGTATGGGCTTATACCCCAGCCCGAAAGGTCGGTCTTTCCGAGAATCTCTTAAGGAGGTATTTTGGGCCCTATCACGTGCTGCGCCGTTTATCCGACGTCACTTACGAAGTGCAAGATTTTGATCCTGCCTCCCGGAAAAGGAAACTAAAAGATGTTGTCCATGTTTTGCGTATGAAGCCGTACCGCGATCCGGCGAAGCAGACCGACATTGAAGACAGACGAAATCAAGGTGTCGTTCTTCCGGAAAAGAAGGCAGAAGTTTACAAAGGACCTTTGACACGCTCAAGATCCAAATAGCAGCGAGACGCTGTCTTTTTGAAAGCGGAGCAATGCCGCATAAAGAAAGCTTTCCAACGAGCTCAGTGGCCGAGTGGTCAAGGCACGCGATCTAAACCTGGAGGTTGCGGGTTCGATACTAGCCACGGCTATTGTATCCAAAGTTTGGATTTTTTGTTTGTTTCTTTAATTATTGTTTCCTTATGTTCTCGAACATTCTAGACCTTTCTTTGTTATGTAAATTAGTTGTTTCTCGAGAATTCTATTGCTGTATAAAAGCTTATACCCACTAGTCGTGGGCAACTTCTCGACCTTGTAAGGTTACAAGTCGCTACTTTCCTTCAATAAACTTGTTTGTTTAAATCCAACGGTGTGTTCACTTAAATCTTCGTGACAATATATATATATATATATATATATATATATATATATATATATATATATATATATATATATATATATATATATATATATATATATATATATATATATATATATATATATATATATATATATATATATAAAGATTTAATTGTATTAAAAAATTACATCTTTAAAAATTAAATTTATTGATAAATTTATTCATAACTGTAAATTAATAAGTATGTGAAAAAATGTATATTGCAATATGTATGTGAATATGAATAAACAAATTTAAATGGATAATAATGCAAAAGCAGATTTTTGAGCAAATGTATTAAGTAGATGTATGAAGATAATGAAAAAAAATCATTAACTTTTCTTAATTTCTTGAAATTTATAGAATGTATGAATACTTAAAAGTATTTATGCATGAAGAACATATCACATAATTTAGAATTTATAGTTAATCGAGGGAAATTAGTTTATAAGAATGCGTGTATGGTTAAAAATAACCCTTTTTATTTCAAAAGCTATTATTTGCAAAACATTTAATTAATCTCTTGTCAATATTTATTTAAAATGCTTGGTATAGCATAAAGAAAAAATATAATTCAAAAGGACTCTTTTTAAAAAATAAATAACTTTCTTTAATTCATTATTCATGTGTGTAAGAATGTTTAGTATTAGGTAACCCAAATGGCATTTTTACTAATTAGAACGTTATAAAAACTTTGACTGAAACAATTAATCAATTATTTAGGAAAACAAAAGGAACATGCAAAAATAAAATAAAAGTATACTGCAAGTAGGTTAAAACAAAAAAAAATTCTTAAATGCTGAGGAAATATTTTTCTCAGTGTTCAAGCATTTTTTAACAAAGCAAAAATTTCTTTATTTTAGTAAATTATAGAAAGTATTTCTAGGAAAAAAAAGAAAATGTTTTAGCATAAAATAAATTTAGAAGTATCTGTAGTTTTTATAAAAACTTATATATGTTATGACGTATCATGTGAATTAGCTACAGGTTAATATTAGGAAAATTAAAGTTAAAATATTTAGTGTCTTTAAAAAAGTTCATGAAAATATTTATGAGTGACACTTCTTTTAAAAAAACAGTTATTAATTTCTTTTTTGTAAAAAATAATACAATGTTTATATGTAAAATCTTTCAGTCCGGTTTTCAAATTTTGCAGATAAAAGGCTAAATAAAGAAATTAAAATGTTCAAATTTAACTATAAACGGAGATAAATTTTTACTTTAAAACAAGCAATTTAGACCGCAAAATTATTAGTATAACATAATTGAATTTAACATAATTAAGGTATATTAAGTGTCATGTGCATAAAATAAGTTTTAACTTGCTGTTTTTTTAATGCACTTTTCACACATCATGTTTTTTAAGTGGTAACTGATGACCAAGGTGCTTCAAAATTATGAAGTTTCTTTTAGGGAGTAAGTTGTAATAGACATTTATTTCTAGCATTAAAATGTTAAAATCTCTAATTATAATGAACAAATTTTTTTAAAAATGGACCAAAATTTTCTGAAGAAAATAAGTTGTATGTTAGAAAATTTTAGTACCATAGAAAATATTTATTATTTTGAATATAAGTGACGTTTCAAGGCAGTTGTATATTTTTAATTCGTATTGATATGTAAACTTTTTCAATTTATTGTAGATTTTCAGCTGTGCAACTGCTTTTAAATTTTGATATTATTAATAATATTGGAGATTAACTGTCAGTTTTATTATTGCATTGTAGATTAAAAATCATCTCTTTATTTTGTGGACTGAAAAAAAAGAATATAGAAATTTTAAATGATTCTTTGCAGCTATTTCTTAATAAATGACTGCAACATATTTTAGAAATTATTCGGGAAATAAGCATTTACGCAGTGCGAGGTAAATATATTTATGTGGCATTAAATTATATCTTTTTTTTAAAGAAATATTATCCCCATTTCAATACTAGTTATTTCCCAAAATATGGCCTTTTTAAAATGTTTCGTATGCATTTATTTCAATAAAGTTATAATTATTTATAATGTTTTATTGAGAATTATAGCCTTATATATTGTTCAGTGAAAAATATCGTATAATAGCTGAATAACTGATAATGAAGAATATGTTTTGATATTTATAAATTTAGATTAATTGCACACATATATGTTTTTATATAGACTACTTAAAACAAACCTTTTTTAAAATCTTATTTGCTAAAAATTTAGAAAATATTCTCATGAGCTTCATATTAGATTAAAAGGTAAATGCTGATAAACTTTAAATGTGTAGTTATTTTTAATTCTCAAATTTATAATCTTAATATTTAAAACCTTGGATATTAAAGAAAATTAATGCGATTATCATTGCATCTTATTGGTCTCAATGAATTAATAACTGATAA
Source organism: Latrodectus hesperus (assembly GCA_037975125.1). Classification (NCBI taxonomy): domain Eukaryota; kingdom Metazoa; phylum Arthropoda; class Arachnida; order Araneae; family Theridiidae; genus Latrodectus; species Latrodectus hesperus. Next base: position 64,707,127 of record CM075862.1, read on the forward strand.
AATTTTAAGGAAATAAGCAATTTTGTATATTAAAATGTAGTTTATTTCCGAGAGTTTATATGAACACATTATTTTTTAGTCCATCGCAAATATTAAATGCTTCAATATTCATATTTTTAAAATATTTTTAGTTGAATCAAAAATGTTTTTATCTGAGAACGAAACCAATATTGCTATCTAAGACAAAAATTTCATTCTGCGTAAGAGTTCTTATAATTTAACGTACGTCAATAAAATTGAAATAAAATAACATAAATATGTTTCCTTTAAATTAAAAATATATTAAATAAATTATTCAATATATGTAGGTAAGTATGTTATGTAATACACAAGAAACATTGACAAAAAATTTTTTTAAATGGAAAAGATCGGAATGTCTCGAAAACTAAGAAGATAAATAAATAAATGAAAAATGTTATATAAAAATGAATAAAGTAACATAACGTATAAAGTCGAAGTAGTTACATGTTATACAAAAATATAGTTTGAAAGTAGTCACGGTCTTAGATAGTTAAATGTAATTTATTCTTAAGATGTGTAGGAATTAGTTAAAGTAGTTATGAGGAAGACTCCAAAAATTGTAGGAATTAAAAGTAAAGAAACTAATTTTGTGTCTGCTATAACTTGATTATATAAGAAAATAGTTTCGTTCAACATTTGTATTAGTTCATTTGTGAGCTCTGGGACCTTTTAAGTTGAAAATCTTAAAGTTGAACTTGTTGACAAATTTACATATCTAGGTTCAAATGTTGATTCTTATAATGATATAAGTTCTGAAGTAAAGAGAAAAATTCTTGGTGCTAATCGCTGCTTATACTGACTGGAAACTTTTTTAAAATCGAAACTGTTCAAGAAATCTACAAAAATCACGCTATATAAAACCATCATAAGACCTGTTCTCACTTATGGATGTTAAAATTGGACTCCAACAAAGGCTCAGTCAAATCAAATATTAATATTTGAACGAAAAGTCTTAAGAAACATATTTGGTGCTATAAATGATAATGGAATTTGGAGGCACAGAAACAATTTCGAACTCTACATACATTTTAAGGAAGTAAAGAGAATCCTAAATTATATTAAAATATGTCTCTTTAGATTTGCTGGCCACATCTGCCGAATGAATCCCTTGTCTTTGACTTCAAGAATTTTTAATTATAGGCCCATTGCAAACAGATCTAGGGGTCAGTCCAATATTACATTGACTGATTGTGTAGAGGAGGACTTTAAAGTACTGAAATTGACATATTGGAGAACTGTCGCCTCCCGGAGAACACAATGGAGGAGTGTTCTGAGGAAAGCCTTGGCCCACCATGGGCTGTCGTGCTGAAGAAGAAGAAGATATGTGTAAGTACATCTAATTATCCTGTGCTTCAACTTCACCTACCTGTAATATGACAATTCTCCCTCAAAACATCAAAGAAAACAGTATATGGCAATCTACTTAGGCAAACCATGTCATGAATCTTTTAAATAGATCGATATTTGTGCTTATAAGTATGCATTCATTACTCGATATTACTTTCGCAACATAACCCAAAACAAAATTCAACAATTGGTATGATACCAGAGTAAAAAACGGAATGTAGATTCGATTTTGTGAAACCGCTCAAAGTGAAAATGGAAACTATAATTTTGAAAAAATATTTTGACATTCTTCTTTAATGCAAACTGGATTCCTTAAGAAAATATTGCTAATTTAGACAAAATCAGGAATTAAAATTAGGAAATTGTCAAAGATGGAAAATTTTGCAGCGTTGAAGCAATTTTATAAATATTAGGAAAAAAATTCAAGACACATATTTAAATCCTCTTTCATGACTTAAAATTGGATTTAGTTATAAAAATGCTGATTTACACTAAGGATATGATAACTTTAAAGTTCTCAGTTCTTTTATTCCTGCATTTTGTTGGAACATTAAAGCAATTAAGTAATTTTGAAACTGATTTTGAAAGTTTAACAAATTACCATCCATATTTAATAGACTCTCAAGAACTTTTTAATTTATGTCTACAAAAAATTGAAATCTCTAATAAAATTTACGAATTGCTTATGAAAGTACTGATGGATCATTATGAAAATAAAAAAAAATTTTTTTGACACATATACGAGGAAAATAAATTTTCCAGTTATACCACATGCTGAGTGACATTACCCATTTCAATTAGAGAAAATAATTGGGTCGTAGATTTATTATCAGTACCAAAATTTTTAAAATGATTCCATCAAAAAATTTTAATTTTTTATTCAATTGAAAAATGTTTTAAATATATTTTTTGGGTGGTAAAAAAGTTTCAAACTTAATAACATATAACATTTTTAGAGATATGGTTCTCCTTTCAAGTTTGAGTAAACATTTAAAATTCAATTAAAAGGAAAGGACTTAATCCTGGAAACTAGTTATTTTGTTTATTTAACCTCTGGAAACGTCAAATTGTCCAAATATGTAACCAATATTTTCCTACATTAGCAGTTTGTATCATTGTTTTAATCAATGTCACATCATATGTCTCTGTTAGGGCTTGATGATAATTTGATACTGTTGAAAATGCAAATCCAATTTCAAATATTGAACAAAAATTCTGTAATGAACTCTTCCAAACTTTCATTACCATGAAACAGATGACAAATATTGTAAAAAGCTGATCTATATTTCAACCTTGCTTAAGAAGATATTAAAGGCATAAAATCATGTTTCAATGTCTAACAATTTAGATGTTTACAGATATTTGCACAACGGAAAAGAACATTTGCTTTAGAAACAAATAACGATTCGAACCATCCCTTCGTATATCTTTAAAAACATTCTGCTAAAAAGTTTGGAGAAACTTATTTTGAATCTAATAGATAGTATTTCCATTTCTAGTCAGATCACTACAATTGAAGATTGTTTTAAGCTGAATAACTGCCTATTCTCAATCATTACATGTTAAATATTTTGATTAATAACTATAAAATAAACTGTAGTATCTTATGCCTATTACCACACCAATTGGACGGCGTTCTTGATAAGAGCCTCTGCTCATTACTGCGCATGCTCCAATCCACGACGGAGATTAAATGCATTTCATGGTTTCCCGCTACGTTCTTTTATAACAGCATAGACAAATATTTTAATGGTTACGTTGTTATGACAATTGTACCTTTTCTTTTGAGCACCATTTGATAAAATTTGTATTTGATACGTTCAATTTCTTTCCGATGGAAACAGCTAAAGGTTTAGATCGAAAATAAAATTAATTAACATAATGCCAAATTGTTATGAACTCATTAAATTCTAATAATCTTAAAATGCAGTATAAAATAAATTTTTCATTAGTAACTATAAAGTATTTTCTCTTTACGAGAAATATATCTTTTTTGCATTATTTCAAAATTGATTGTTTTATAAATACCATGTTTAAATATTTTTCTTTTAAATCATTATGTGTAATTTATACTATATATAAATTATAATATTACATAAATGACATTAAATAAATCAGAAATTTGTATTTTTATAAAAAAAATCTGAAGAAAGAGAAATTAAAAAATGTTTTGAAATTGTGGATTTTAAAAATATATAATTATTTAAATATTACTTATTGTTATGTTTTAAAATTCATGTAAATCAAATGATATTATGCTTATATTGTATCTCATTATTTATCAATGTTACCTTCATTTATTGCCGTCCACCTTGTCTAGTGATCAGCGTGTCTGACTGCGGATCGGAAGGTCCTGGGTTCGAATCTCTGTTCGGGCATAGATGTACTTTCTCTGTCTATCTATCCTGTCTTTGTCCTTTCATTGTACGAATATGTTGTGAATGGTTGCCTACCCTATAAACGGGTACCTATGGCATGTGTGTACTGAGGAAGTCGGACTCCAAACCTAAATATGGTTCAGTTGGAAAAGTGGAGCAGCGCACCCCATATTGCCAGCCTAGCTAGTACACGACAAAAATAACAACACCCTTCATTTATTTGTGCTAGTATCTTCTTGCGTATAATTCATACTTATCAATATATATGAAACATTTCAACGTTGAGCTGTACATGAATGAATATATGATCTAGAATCACTGTAGTCTTTACACTTAAAAATTCACATTTGTTTCTGTATCCCTAAAAGATATCTGCTTTACAAGTCATTGTGAGCAAATTGTGGATTGGGCCATCCAAAAAAAAACATATTAACTGATAAGTATATGGAATCTATTACACCACTTCATCTTTTTCCTACATTCATAAATAGAATCATTAAAATACTTTTTTTAAATAATGGCGGGCACTGGGTGACTAAACCTTCGCATAACAAGGCCGAAAACTACTACTTATTTATTGTTACCCGGTGGACACCTGTGAACCAAGTTATGGCGACGAATAGTACTATCCCCGCCCTATCACCACAAACCCATTTATGAGATGGGCCATATTCATACATCATCTCAGAAGAAAGGACAGAGAAACGCCGAAAGAAACAAACATCCATGTCCGAACCCAGGACCAACAGCCTAGGTGACAGGAACTCAATCATGAACCATCGGTCGTCCCTCAATGCAATATTTGATACAATTTCAAACATTGTATTACTAAGAGTACTTGATTGGAGTCATGAAATGATAAGTTATTTTATAATAAGTAAAATCAGTTTTTTTAATAAACATTATTAGAAAAATATCTCCCACTCTAACACCCACACATTATAAGAATATTTTTAATTTACATGTAATATTTACTACAACTAATTATTTAAATTAATAATAGTATGGTGATATGATATGTTGTCCTGTAGTATGATGATATGACGTCCGCTTAAAACCATTTTGGTTCTAGATGGATCATTTATAAAAAATATTATGTTACTTTACAATTTCTAAATGATTAATTTTATCGCCAAATGTTATTTATTAATATTTATTGATTTATTTTTATTAATGTCGTTTCTATAATCATTTATGTTATTTTAATCAGCAAAGCAAATTAATCAGGGACAAAATTATAAAATTAATATCTAATCATTGCAAACTTCATTAATGAATATAGAAGTCAATACCATGAAATATTTTAAGATAGATTATTAACCATTTATTTACCACATCAATTTGAAATAGTTACTATATAAAAGAAGTGGAAATAATGAAGTTATAATTGATTACTACGATTGATCAGGTCAGAATAGAAGTAAAGCAAACATAAATGAGAGAGAGAGAGAGAGAGAGAGAGAGAGAGAGAGAGAAATTTGGAATACCTGACAGCAATTGAAAATTCAATTTTTGTATGGGAAGATATATATGAACTAAAATACACATAAAAGTGGATTTTAACTTAAATCCTAATTCATTTAATGTGTTTCATTCAATAGGAATATAAATGTTGCAAGATATTTACAGATAAAAATAATTAAAAGGATTAATTGCCTACAGATATTAGGCAGTTGAAATTTATGCTATTATTTAGTTGAAGTCTCCATCATTTTCAAAATTTTTAAATCTTTTATATTATTAATTGAGGCTTTTGCATTTGGTACATAGCAGATAATGATTGAATGGAATATTCCATTTAATGTTAAAATCTTTGAAGGACTTTTTAGTGTAGTACATTCAAAACGGTTCATCCAAATTAAATTTCATTTTAACATATTATGAAAAGCAATTTTAATGATCTGTTGACAAATTGTGAAACTAATGTTAAGTCGTATTTGCTAGCAATCGCATTAAATTATAACTATAGTGTAACTTTATTGAATTTAATAAGTGGCAAGAAAAAGCTATTACATATTACAAATATGAATTTGATTTTATTGATTACTTCATTAGCAAGCATTTTATTACAACATTTATCAAACAATATTGATTAAAAATCAGTTAAACGACTAGTGTAAGATTAATACATTTATGATATTTTGTAAACAGCTTAAGAGAAGCAAAAATGTTTTTTTTATCAATAATTTTGAATTATATGAGAGATAATGAATTTTAAATATGAAAATTTAACACGAAGAGCAAATCTTCACTATTTTTAATAATATATTTTTATAAAGAGGAAATAAATCTTCTAATAAATAATATAATATTCTCAAAACAAGTGCTTGAACATTTTAGAATTTTTTCATTCTTACAATATTTTAAAAACTACTTTTTATCAGATGAGTTTCTTGTTAATTGTATTTGATTATTAAATGGTATTTTTCAATATATGTCTCTGATTTTAAAATAGATTATTCTCAAAAATTTTTCTCATGAAGAAGTTACACAATTTACTTTCTTTTGTAACTGTGCAATAGTAATATTAATATATAGGCAGTGTTTAAAACTATTTTAGAAATTATAGATCTTTTTATAAATAGGAAAAAATAAACATTTTGTTGACTGATAGGTGATTCTAAAGTATAATGAGATATGTCGAAAAAAATTATACCTGTTACGAAGGTATTAACATTTTGTTTTAATTTTCTATTAAAAATGAAATTGCATATACTAATGCCAAAAGAAGTTGTTAAAAATTGTCCTAAAATTGAATTGAAGCACTCGCAAAATTTCCTCTCCTTTAAATTTTATGTGTTCTAAGCTATCAATTTTAGGGTGTTATCGACAGTATGGTTGTGATATTACCGAATATTTTCAACTGTTTTCTGTAAATAAAATGTTCTTGTAAGTTTATTATATATAAATGATGTTTTCAAACAAAGACTTTTTCTAACATTCAAGGAATAAAAGAATTTGCCGTCTTAAAAATATGAAAGTTAAACAAATGCATGTTTTATTTATTATATTTTTTAAAATTATGGGAAGATCTACAATGGATTATTACATTCTTAGGGGGAAATTAGAATCTCAGAAAATTCTTAGTAAAATAATAAATTTTTTATTTCTTCTCTTCAAGAATATTTGAAAAAAAATTATGAAATATGTTTTAAGTATAAAACTATTCACTTAAGTATTTATGCGTAGTTAATTAAATTTTAATAGTGATTTTGCAGTTAATTAAATTATTAATTCATAATTATTAATAATATGTAACATTTTTCCAACTATAAAAATAATGATAATTTGTAGCAAAATATCGCATAAAAATTATGAGTTAAAAAGATTTTTAATAATAGTACAATAAAATAATTTTCAATTTTATTGAATATATAAACTTCAATGGGCATAATTAAAGAACATTTTTAATTTTTAAATGTATTTTTCAATGCATTTTAATATTTTCAAAAGGTGTTAATATTTGACAAAGGTCTGAAATATTTTTGTGAAAAAATGTTTCAAAGTACAATTAAATTATCTAATGTGACAGAAAAATAAAGCTCATAAAACAAATGATATATTAAAAATGCTTATAATTAGCATATAAATTTACTTTACAACAAAAAATACTTGGAAAATGTTTAAATAAAAAATCATATTAGCTCTTAAAATTTGCATTTTGATTAAATAATTGGACAAATACTTCAAGTGTCACTGCATTAGAATAATTGACTTTATGACTTAAATATTTTTAAATTAAAATGACGAACTGAAATGAGTTAATTAGTGATTGAATTGTATTTTTAAGATTTCATTTCTTATTTAATCATTAGCAAAAAGAAAAATCTACTCTTTCTAGTAATTAAAATTAAAATAAGTTAATTTTGTAAAAAAGAAATAAACGAGAATACTTGAAATTATCTGGGACAAAAATGTACCAAACAGATAATATTTTTTAAGAGGTATAAGGATGAGAAGCACATACAAAAGAACTCCATTTGTTTTGGTCTTATTCTTGAATTAAAATAGAGTGATACTTTCCTTTCAAGATAAATACATTACATCATTTAAAAATTGTAGTATTTACCATAACAGATAGTTTTAAATATTTTTTTACATTTAAATAAATAAAAACCTCTACTGCCTACTTGAATCAGAATATTTTCAAATAATAAATAATGATAGGAAAATTTTTACAGTTTGTTAAAAAGGTTTCATTTCTCAAATATATATATATATATATATATATATATATATATATATATATATATATATATATATATATATATATATATATATATATATATATATATATATATATATATATATATATATAAAATATATATATATATATATATATATATATATATATATATATATGTATTTGTAACAAATTATAATATTACGACTGCGACTGTGCAAACTTGTGCTTTATTTCTCTCTACTGTCCGATTTCATTACAATAAAATTCGACAGAAAAAAAAGTGCTGAAATACAAATTTCTCAATTTCTAAAAGAAATTCATTTAAAAATACATTTTAAAATTATATTTTTCATTTTAAAAGAATAATCGGAAACATAAAATACATAAACATGAATTAATATATAGGTGTTTCACATTTTTAAGCAGAAAAAAAGTTGTATAAAAATAACTAATTAATTTTTCATTTAATTGAGGAAAATAAATTATTTTATTTAATAGTACTTTTAGAATTAAACTTAATATGCAAAATTGATATAATTCTGATTTTCCTTCACGGTTTTTTTATTACAAACAAAAGTAGTTATGTTTTTGTTAATTAAATTATTTTAGGCTTTGCAACTTTACTTAAGTATTAAATAAATCTTTTTTAGAGCTACTTTTGTTCTTAAGAATTGTTGGATTGAACAAACTATTTTATCATATTTTATTAGCTTTTAAAAGAAATTATTACAATGAAAGCACTTTTTTACAGAAATGTTTTAAATCTGAGAATTCTTGCAAGACAACCTTATTTGTAATCAATAATATGACTTTATATAAATGTAAAAGATATTGAAATTTTCAAAGCATAAAAATCAGTACAATTATTTTAGTTGATACATTCACTTTAGTCAATATATCAATGAAAATTATTTATATTTTATAATTGTGCGGTTAAACTTAGTTGTACTTCTTAATTTATAAATGATTTAAAAACTTAATTCTGTCAAACATACCATTAAATGAATTTCAAATTAAATGTCATTCAATAACTGCAAAAAAATTTAGATTTAGTAAAAGAAAAAATTTAATTATCTCAAGAGTTAGCAAAAACATTCTGCAAATGTTTTAATTTCGTTTTCATGATTGTTTTAACAATTACTTGATAACATAAACAGCTTTGTACTTATATATTTTTTAATGTATTCTTTGGTCCTTTATAAAACTTATTTTTTTATTCTCATAATTTATTATCGCTATTCTTCGTATACAAAAAAACTTCGCTTGCCAGATCTTATTCAGATGATCTCTCTCAATTCTTTTTCGATTGTCACTTTTTTAATTTGTTATTCCATGAGTATTTTTTTTATAAATATTGTAAAATTATTTGCAAATAAAATTTCGATACACGCACTTTTTATTCAAAATTAAAATCTTTACAATTCATTGAAGCAGGAAAATAGAAATGTAAGGAAACTATTGGTATAGTGTCTTTACTATATTTATTATAATATATGTATATATATAATAAAGACACTACACTAATAGTTTATATACATATATACACTCGTATACATACATAGGATAGGTATAAGAAATTAATGAATTCTGAGGTATTTTTTAAATTTTCATTAAGTACAGAAAGCATACATATAAAATATACATTCTTTAGTCGGATTTTTTAAAAAAAATTACTTCATATAATTGAATATATACTGTTGTGGTGAAACTCGGTAATTTTAGAAAAACTCCGAAGAAAACCCAGATTCGTTTTTATTAATTGAATGATAGAGATAAAGATTCAAAACAAATATAATATAACTTGATAATTTATTTTAGCAATTTAATAGCAAGAGAAGTTAACATTCACAATTAAATTATTCTAGATTAAATTATTGATGAAACTCTAACTTTAAATTTCTTTTGTGACATTTACACTACAATATATCCTTAACTATATCTGAGCAGGTGGATTCGGATTGAGAGATCGGACTCACTCCTTTTAGAAGTAGTTTTGTGGTGTCTCCCATCGTCAATGGCATCACCGCTCTCCAGTGTCGATGATTCTCTTTTCTCATCCTCTTTCCGTCCTCTACTCAGCATCTTCGCTTTGCATTTCCATCAGCTGATTTCAACATCTCACTTGGCTTACTGCTCAGCATCTTGCTTGGCTTGCTCATTCCTCATGAGCTTCCTCTTTTTTCTCTGATATCTCTGATCAGAATTTGTCAGATTATCTTTGGCTCCATTCATGAAAATCGAGACAGGGCTCCTACTGGACCCATCCATTCCAAAAGGGAAAATTTATTCTTTCATTACATTTGTCTCATTGTGACAACTTTTATTACATCCTTTCCTTTATTTTCTAACACCAAGTTTGAAAGGAAAAAAGAAAAACTCTTTAATTTTTAAAGTGACAATACAAGTGTAAACATCTGTTTACCCAGGGTTTGGTTTTGTCGTTCTACACATACGTTTTAGAAACTTTTACTGTTACTTAAACAATATAAATTAAATACATCATGATTAAAGAATAAACAAGATATTTTATTAGATTCAAATCCTTTTTATTATATATTTACATACTTTTGTAATATCTTAAGTAATTGTTTGAAGAAAAAATTTCATAATAGTTGAATTAATAAAATATCAAAATTTTTTTATAACTTAGCATCACGCGCGCGCTAGTATTATCACAGATACCAACTAACTTCGTTTAATTTTGATGTTTTTTTAAATTAAAATGTACTACTTGAAAATATGGAATAGAATATGTAAATGTTATCGCCCTGTTTATTTTTGTTTCCGTCATATTTCTTCAGTTTAAAATATGTTATAGTATTTCTAAGATCATATATTAATAATGAAAACGAATTAGTTTCTTATTATCAATACATGTTATTATTACCAATAATCAAAATTAATGTACTTTTCTTTAATAATAAAAGCTCCTAGTTTCAGATTTTTCTAATAACTTAAAAAATATTTTAGGACGAATCTTTTTTCTTAATTAATAGAAAAAAAAGGATAAATTAAGTAAACGTAAACAATTAAAAAATGTGACTGATCGCAAATATTTTTCCTAGCTGTTTATTGAAGATATTGAATATTTTTATTCCATACATGAGTTTATAAATTCCAAAAAATAATTAGCTTACCTGATTTAACACAATAGACTGAATTTTTGTGAAAGTAAGATACATTGCTAATTTGCTTTTTAATTTAAATTATTTATCTTTTCATATTTTTCTTTCGAGTGCATTCTTTCACATTATAAAAAGAAAGAAAATGTTATTTTATAAATAAATAGAAATCAATAAAGATTGTTTGCGTAGGTATTTCAGAAAAAAGGTAGATTTTTTTATTTAGTTTTCACTACATAGTTTCTATTGTATTTTTACATGCTCCTATATATAAATTCATTTCAAGATCATATCATGTTAGAATCAGAATGTCTAAATAAATAGAATAATCTTAATTTTTTAGACATCAGATATGATTAAGTGATGGCAATTAATAGATTAGAATAAAAATTTCTTATGTGTTCAGATGAATGTATGTTGATATGTCATATTACAGGGAATCATGTTGAGGAAATGCAAAAATAATTAGGATAAGAATTCAAAATTATGTTGCAGAAATTGTAGTAATTTTGCAGGTATAAAGCAATTAAACTTTAGTCCTGTTTATTTTTAAGATATACATACTTCTATGGATTCCAAGAGAATAAAATATTCTAAATATTCATCATCAAATAAAGTAAGTATTAAAAGGTGATGAAAATTAAATTTTAAGCCTATCTTTAAATTGTTTCAATATTCATTTGCTACTTCTGTTAATTTCAAAGCCGAGAAGTAAAAATTAAGCAACAAGAAACTATTATTTCGTAAATCTTTATTAAAAACAGCCGTTATTTTTTCTATACTTGGTATACTTACCGAGTTTGTAACTGAATGTTCAATCTTCTGTTTCAATGAACAGTTCACGATTGCCCCCAACCAATTTTAGAATTAGAAACAAAATTCTGCCATGGTAAACAGAAAAAAGGTCTTTAAATCAAGCAATTGAAAACAAAGTCCAGATGCAAAAATAATTGCTTTTATTATTTTAAATATGTATTCAGATTTCTGTTATCAAATATGTAAGATTTTTTAAGAGATTAGTTCATTTTACTTTATCATTTTTAACAGCTAATGCCTTACAATATTTATATAGTATGTTTTTAAAATTATAAAATACAAAATTAAAATCAAAATCTTTGAGTTTCAATTTACGTCATACGTAAGTTTACTAGTTATTGCTAGCAATTATTTTACAACAAAAGTTTCAACCTTTTTCCCAAAATAAGCATAATCTATGTTTTTGTAAGAATTTACTAATATTTTGTCCAAAATTTAATTATTAAATTATAATTTCAAATTTTCTGAAACTTAGCCTTTGGCAGGAAATTTTGAGGAAGTATTCTAATTATAATAATGTGTTAAATATCTTATGCAAAATATTAAAGTTTTAATTAAAAATTCTCGCTTGTGTTTGACGCTTTATTCAATACTTTCATATTAAATGATATCAATCGGTACATGGCCCGGAGCTTAAGTCATTTTATTAACTTATGTACAATATTCTGTTTTTATTTTTCAATAATGTCTGTATTTTCTACACTGTTTACATCTTAATTTATGCAGTTATAAAACAAAATAAGAAGAAGAATTTAATATGCGTTTATTCTTCCAATTATATAAATAAAAAAATTATGTATATAATTTGAAGGATAAAATTGTTATAGAGAATTTATAATTTTCACTCTTAAGAAGGTATATTAATTAATTTTATTTCCTTTTTTTTAATAATTAAAATTTATAATTGAAGTGAATATTTAAAGTTCAAATTAGTTTGTATTTTTGATAAACGCGTTTTTCGTATCTCACTTTCATTATTTAACACAACTTTCAGACTTTAATCAATATAAGTTATTTATTAGGAAGGTTTTCAAGGCTTGCAAAAAATATTTGTTAATGTATAAAACTTTACAAAACTTTTCTTTCAAAAATATCATTTAAAACTTTTCTAATAGTTTTTTTTAAGTATTTTTTTCATATTTGATAAAAGAAGGAGTATTATGTAAATGTACTTTTAATGTATTAAAGCTACTAAAAGCTTATAAAATATCAAAAATTTTCATTAAAAACCGAAAAGTAAAAATGTAATAGAATACACATAGAATATTATATTATCCAAATTAGGCAGTATGTAAAATTATTTATGCTAGTTTTCTTTTTTAATATTGATGTAGTAAATAACAAAAAATGAGTACATATATAAATAATTTTGTGCTTTAAAATACTACAGACATTCATTAAGAGATGTTTATAAAATTTCAAATTTTAGAGGTATAATAGGAAAATATAAAAGAATATATTTAAATCATCAAAATATCACGAAAAGACTTCTCTATGATAAAAAGAATTTTTCAAAAATTCATGTGATAAAAAATTTCTGCAAAAGATTTGACTAGCATCATGGCGTGCGCTGCTCCATTTTCCCCACTTAACCGAAGTTTGGTGTGGAGTCCGACTTCCTCAGTACACACATGCTATAGGAACCCATTTATAGGATAGGCACATATTTACAACCTATTCATACAAGGAAAGGACAAAGACAGAATAGATAGAGAGAAAGTATATCCATGCCCGAACTGGGATTCGAACCCAGGACCTCCCTATCTGCTGTCAGGAACTCTGACCACTAGACAGGGTGGGCAGCATTTAAAGAGTTTACAAAAATCAAATGCCTCTATGAGCTTTTATTACTTAAATGTTCCTTTTCGACTATTATGAACAAATCACAATGTAGATAAAATCTGATATTATCATACCATGTATAAGTTTAATAATAATGAATGCAAAATATTATCAGTATATTATTTAAAAGAAAAGTTAAATTAGCAAAACTAAATTTACTTAAAAGGCTTTTGTATTAGTATTCATAAACTATTATAATTGATATTGGTACAAAATACACTAAAATATGGTTCATCTAGAAAAATTGAGCAGCGTGCCCTAAAATGCCAGCCTAGCTGGCACGTGACAACAACAACATTGTTAGTGGTTTTTAAGTTTTGAAATCCAAATCCTTTTTTTGAATATCTTTATTGTTTCTTTAAAATTTTTTTGTTTTGAACTAAAAGATACTAAATAAAACTAGTTTTATTTCAATATTACTCTTATTATTACAGGCTCAAGATTCATAATGTTGCTTAAATTGAAAAATAATGAGATCATAATATCAAGAATAATTCCTCGTTATTCTCTGAGTTGTTAGTACATAAATATACAAATTTTAATCACCAAATGAATGCTATGTTAGAGAAAAATTGCAATAAAAAAGCATATTTCATCTTTTTTAGTATATGAATATATAATGATATATTGAAATAAAAAAGTTTTTTGTAAGTTTAGACTCTTGGTAAATACTTTTCAGAAAAAAATAACTATAACAATTTTGATAACATAGAAGCAATAAGTATTAAAAATCCAAAAAAGATCATAAAGTATACCAATATTTATTGGAATCTGAAAATATAAATGATGTATTGTAATGACAATAATTGGTTTATTATATGTTATATATGATTTTTACACTGGTGAAGAATTTTTAAGAGCAACTAGTTATGCTTTGTAAAATGTTAAAGTCAATTTATGTTGTGCAGATTAATTTTTTTTTCTCATTACCAAAATTATGTATATCAATGTTAGGAAAAGAATTAAAATAAAACGTACTTTAGAATTACGCTTATTTGCATTTTCTTCCTAGTTTTTATGCATTTTGTCTTTTAAAATTAAGTCTTGCATTTTCATATCTTAATTTATAGAAATGAATTTTTATTGACTAATTTCAACAGGTGGTTATTAAAATAAAGGAAACACATGTAAATAAAAGAGAAATTTAAGAATGTTCTTAAGCATGAAAATATAATTTCACCTACGAAATTTTTTAATATAAAATGTAATTTATTATAGTAGAATGAGGTAGATTTAAAGAAGTTTTATGGCGAAACAGCAATTTACAGGCCCTTGTCACAACTTTAATGGCAATTACGTATTTATATTTCATTCTATATTTATATTTAATTGTAGAGTGCATTTATATCTGTTGGTAGTCTTTCAGATTTACATAGAGTTCCACAATTATAGAGACATTTTTGCAAACGATAGAGCTTTTTCATTTTATTGTGTTTCTTTGGTTGCTCTTATTCTTTTTTCTATCTAATTTAGACCACGTTAATATTTAATAAATAAGGCTGTAGTCAGATGTAGTTTTTCATGTTCATTCTTGGAAAAAAATTTCTTTTGTCCCGTGAGACGCACGAACAGAAAATTTGCAGAATGGGATTCACAATCATTATCTCTAATGATTATAAATCTAAGTCAAACAAAATTTATATCATATATGAGCATGCTTGACTACATTGGTATGACAACCCATTGTAGAGTTATATTACGAGAGTAAATAGGATTTCTATGGTACATTAAGGAATTTGTCTATCAACCTCTCACCAATAACCTCCATAATGACTTCTTTCAACTAGTGGTTTGCATTGTAATTTAAGAACGATATTTACTTGACATGAAATCAGCCAAACATATTAAATAATGATTTATACAACAAAATATTTGTCTTTGGTAGCTCCATATTGCTTGTTTTAGAAATTTGGTATTACTTTCACTGTTTGCAGGAATTTTTATTTCTAGTAAGTACGTTAAGAAATAAGCTCGTTAAGAAATATTGTACTTAAAATATTTTCATATTTTTTATACTAATAAAATTCATTATTAATGTAATTGTTTTAACTGTAATTTCTACAGTTATTCTTTCCTTAGTTTCCTAAATAATCCATTATTTTTTTGAAATTATTTGTTATGATCACTGAATACATAGTTTTAAAATGTATGTTATTTTAAAAATAAGCTTCCTATGTGTTTTAAACCTTAGAATATTTTATGGTATAAATCTTTTTTTGGATTTAATGTTCTTGAAATACTAAAATTCAGCTGTTTAAGTGAATTAAAATTCCACCATATCAATCCTAAAAGTTATTCCACTTCTAATTCAATACATTCTGATATGATACTCTCAATACTAGACATGATATTGCATCAAGAAATGAATGACATTTTGCAGTATATTCTTGGCAGATGTACAAGTGGTGTGATTAAGGGAATATAGCAGTGATGAATGAAAGAACAGTTAATAGTCTACAAAATGAATAGATTTATTTGAAAATGAAGAGATTATTAAATTGTTTACGAATAATTTCAAAACAAAATTATTTTTCATTGTTAGATCATTGTTTACCGATGAATTGCTTAAAATTCTTGAATAAGTTAATTATTATAAATATATTATCCCAAAATTGAATTATATATGTATGTGAATTGAAACCAAATACTTCACATTAAATACTGTCTCCAGCAGATATATAAAAATGCAAGTTTTTCCAATTTGAGAAGTTTATTTTTCTTTAAAATTACCTTATTGCTATCTTGTGTATATTATTTGCGTTTTATATTAAAAGAGAATATTAACTTCATAAATTCGTTTAATTTTTGAAATTTACTTATTGTATGAAAATGTTTCTTCCTAAGCCTATATATAATGACATACTATTTTTTGAAAAGGAACATTTGTCAATGAATCATTTTGAAAAACTCTGGCATTAGTTTTATTAAAGGAATCAGTTATTTCTTTAAAGGTATTAATATGCTAAAATTATTTTTCTTAATAGTTATAACGTCAATTATAATATCAGAAGAAATAATAAAATAATTGATATATTTATATATTTTATAGTAACATGCGATTTAAAAATTATTGTAGTTGTATAAAAAATGCTTTCTTACGCGAAATTAAAGTAGTATTACTGTTGCACTTGGTAATCGTTCTTTGATTTGTAGTATTTCTTTTTATCAAAACTGCGATTCTAGTACTTATTAAATAATGCAAGAAAATGTCTTAATGATACCGGTGCTTATGAAATTCTCTTCGAAATATTTTCTGGAAGAATACCTCACTATCAATGATGTTTTTCCACATTGCAAAGGATCAAGCAATGAAATATTCTGAGCATTGATAGTATGGTTGATATGTATTTGTCAAGTCCCTGTAGTAATTTGATTCCATTTAGAAATATTTAGGTATCGCAGGTTAAATACTGTTTATATCTTGGCATAAGATGATTACGAAAAAATAATTGAAAAAATTTAATTTTTCTGTTTTTCTTTTATTAAATAATATGAATTTACATATTTTATGGCTACAGAAATTTGAATCAGTATCAATTGATTTGAAACCCTTGCACTTTGAACTTATCCCGATAAGGCAAAGAATTCCAGTAATTATATTCTTAAAATTCATTATCTCATAACAGAATTAAAATGTATGAGTTTACAACTACAACAAAAAAAGATATTCACTATAAATTGAGATTACACTTACACTCATTACCTAAAATTATTGACTGAATAAATTTACTGTGTTTAAGATTACTTAATTTTACTTACAGAAATAAAAATATTAGTTAGAAGCATGAATTAAATTTTGGTCAGACATAATTATAAAGGAGAAATAATCTGAAAACAGGATTTTCAAGAAGTTATTAATTAAATATTAAGTTTCTACTTTTCAATAGGCTGTACTGTTACTCTGGAATAACATACGTCTGCTTTATTAAGAAATTACACTTTTAAATAATATTTTAGGCTTTGGGTTTATAACAAATTTTGGAATTCTAATTTTCTCTTTGATCTTAATCATCACACAATGACATTATATATATATATATATATATATATATATATTATATATATAATTATATATATTATATATAAACATATATGGTTAGTTAAATGTAATTAAATAAGTTACTCCAGAGCAATAATTCTTAGCAAGTGCATTGTAATAAAAGATATTCATTAAGTTCTTAACATACACACAACACACACACAAAAAAATTAATATATATATATATATATATATATATATATATATATATATATATATATATATATATATATATATATATATATATATATATATATATATATATATATATATATATATATATATATATATATATATATATATATATATATATATAAATATATATATATATATATATATATATATATATATATACATATATATATATATATATATATATATATATACATATATATATATATATATATATATATATATATATATATATATATATATATATATATATATATATATATATATATATATATATATATATATATATATATATATATATATATATATATATATATATATATATATATATATATATATATATATATATATATATATACATATATATTTGCGTGTGTGTATAAAAGAGATACTTTGCAATTCATCTAAAATTTAAATGAATCTGATTTTTTTTTCCAGTAATTTTGATAAATGTGATATAATGCTAAGTTTTTTACAAATTAGCTATTTGTAAAGGCTTTTAAAGCATTCTTTATACAAATATATGCGCAATAAATTTAAAACATGAAAAATTTAGCATAAATAATTTTTATGTAATATATTTGCTTAATTTAGAAGGTAATAATTTTAGTTTTAATTTTGGAACTAAAAGCTTCTTATGAACTCCTGTCAGAAGAAATGATAGTTTTCTGAGTGAACAGCATATTCTTAAAGATATAATTAAATTAAGATTTAATTTTTCACTCTTTAACATGTTTTTTTTATAAAATGATAAATAAATAGAGAGCACTTCCAGATATTTATTTCTAAATATCTGAAAATATCAAAGAATAGCAAATCTGTAATTGGTATTAGGGTGATAAATAATAAAGTAAGCTCAAGCAAATGTTAGATGCATTCTTTTTTGTGCTTATATAGAAACAAATAATCAAATGAACTAATCGTTTTTAAACTTTTCGATCGAAAAGCTCCCGAAAAATTTCCTAGTTTCAATAAAGTTAATTTTAAGAAATCACAAAATTACATACCTATGCATTCTCTGGATTAGTTATATAACGTAGAATTTAACTACTTTTTTATTGCTTTGCCCACCTTGTATATATTTGCAAATTATTTTAAAGTTACCTAAAAATCACATTTTTATTTAAATATTGATGTAATATTAATTTATAGCATTAATATTTATATTATACGTAATTTTATTGCAATGAAAAATGTGATATTTTTGTCTGAATACTTTTAAAATAATTATATTTTATATTTCTCAGAAACACAATACTATTATTCAAAGAAGAGCTTATAGAAATGTGTGCAAATAATAATTCAAAAATTACCCTCTAAAGGTATATTCAGAAAGCGTGCAACCATCTATTTGCTATTCATTTATCTGATTAACCATCTATTTTTTTATTTTTCGTATGATATAAATGAATAACATGTATAAGCTTTGAAAATTTCATAATATATCATTGGAATTTGGATATTATAGAAAATTACCATCTGCATAGGCAAGGTAAAATAAAAAAAATATGCAGTAAATTTATTTTATTTTTATACTTTATAGTTTCACTTTTAAAATTTTATTTTATTCATTTATTTTGTTCATTTATTTTGATGCTTAGTTCATTTTGATTGTTAATCAAGCAACCGCTTTAATTAACTGTAATTTACTGCTCCCTGAGGATTAAATTGAGAGGCAGGCGTGATTTATTGCCAGTCACTCTTCCTATTCAAATCAAAGAGAACTCAACTATGTTCAGAAATAGGTCGTGATTAATCATTTCACTTGATGAAGAAATGATTTGCATAAACTGGAACAACTCTTATGACAGGTCGTGACGATTAAATACTTTATTTTGTTGCCGCCAGTTGGGATATATCAGTTTCTCATGCAAGAAATTATTAGAGCATAACGAACTTCTACTATGTTTCCTCCAATACATGTATTCTACGCATTTATTTGCAAATTAAAATTTTTCAAGTTTTGTGTGTGGTACATGTTTTGTCTTCATTAAATTTGAGACTGTGATTTCCTATATAGTAGTAAATCTCGAATAACTGTAAATGTAATTACTTTATCATTATAAATTTAGTGATTGTACATTTATGTGAAGAAAACATAGTGCAATACTTAAGTTTATACATCTTGTCTCAACGGAAATTGGATATTAGTTTAATTTCTTTTCGTAATATTTTAAAGGTTTAAAAAATTAACGATTTTTATGAAGTGATAATAAAAACCTATTATTAATTATGAAGGAAAAATTTATTAATTTGAAATTGATACGTTATTTCAAAGGAAAAGTCTATACAATTGGCTTTAAAATTAAAATATTATAGATTAACCATTACAGTATTAGGCAGAACTCAAATTATGTTCTTAAAATATAAAGAATACATTAAATTACATTTTTACTATAATAAACTTTTAAATATTGACGGAAACAGTTATAATTTCATACAGAAACAATAATTACTCTACGATAATGGCTAAAATATTCTTTCCAAATATCAGATTTAAATAAATAATAATTAATTAATTAAATAATAAAGTAATTTACAGGAAAAAAGAAGTCATCCTATTTTTATATTTTATTTCAAAAACAAGTATAACTAAATATGCATTTGTCAAGTGTGAAAGTGAAGCACATTGATTAATAGAGGAAAATAGCATTATTGGTAGATGTCAGAGACATAAGCAAAAGAATAAACTTTCTTGTGCATATATGTTGTGTTGTTGTTGTTACTAATGACACTTGGACAAGCCAAGCTCGCTATGCCTTGGCTATGTGAATTTAAGTCAATTGGGAGCGTCTTTCATTTAATCAGAGCACCATGAAAGTGAAAGTACGACTTTTGCTCTTCAAATCCTCCGACAGATGGCAGAACCAGAGGATATCCAATATTGAGGATCAAATATATATATATATATATATATATATATATATATATATATATATATATATATATATATATATATATATACTCTTTCAATTTTCACATTGATCTGAAGGGGAAGTAAATTTCTGCAGACCATTGCACCCATGGTGACTGCTCAACGACAGACCACTGAACTTTCGATTCCGCAGATTCAACGAGTACGTATATCGCATGTACTCGTTGGGTCTTTGGCAGCATTGAGAATAGAATCCCACCCTTCCGTATGGAAGACCGATACCCTAATCACTAGGCTACCACGGTCCCCACATATATAGTTTTATTATTCTCACTTTCTAGTCTTGAAAGACAGAAACTGGCTCCCTCTGTACAGATTATCAATAACAGATTGTTGTAATGGAACTGTGGAATAAGAAATGATTTGGTTTGGTTGTCACTTCATGGTCGTTGTTTTTTACTAGGGCTAATTTGTTCCGGACTTGCAATTTAAAATAGATTAGTAATCACGAATTCTTCTTTGAATGAAAAATTTGTTTTTAATGTGTAGTAAATAAAATATTTGGTTTGGTTTGCATCGAAATATTATGCAAATCAACAAAATATTACAAAGTTAAATATCAATTTTCAAGTTTATAGGATTTAATTTAATAGTTTAAGTAGAATTAAATATTTAAAATATCTGATGAAAGAATTGTTAATCTGATAAATTAAGTTCAGTCAACATTCGTTAAAGATTAACAAAAATTATATAAAGTCATGTAATAGCTTTTAAAATGGCAAAAACATTATAATAAATTTATGAGGAGATATTCCTTTTGGTATTTTAAATTTAATTGGCTTTACGTTATTTTCAATTTCTCATTTTATTTAAATAATGAGAAGATTCTCATTCCTCCTATCAAACATTTATCAAAGGAATGAGAAAATATTTTATTCTTTTCAGTGTATTAAGTATTTTGAGTAAATAAATTAACTTTCATTATGACATTTCTTGTGTTTAAAGTTTAACGAAAATAGAATTTGCATTCATAAAAATTATATTAATCTAAATATTTAGGAAAATTAAGTTAAAAACAGCAATTATGTTATCATATATAAGCATCTAAAAGTAGAAAATTCAGTCATTGTATATTCTAAAATACTTATAGCTTAATCGTTGTTTTTAGTGCAAAAAATCAAAGATAAAAATTAATTTGAATTTAATTTCAAGTTTAAAAAATTAGATTTTTATATTAACTCGACTTGTGTTTATTATATTTAAACTGTATGTGTGGTTTTATGAAACTTGTAAAATGTAATATACGCTTTTAAAATTTATTTTAAATTTAAGCAAATTTATAAATAAATTTCACATTATAAGGATAAAAACTAAGCTTCATTATAAGACGTAAATGATTAAAAAAATTAAGTCATTCCAATCTTTCAATCAAAATTAAATTCAGTAGGTTTTTCAGCAAACAAAATATAATTTATTTAAATTCAATTTTATCTCAGTCGTTAAATATAACATAAATGAATTCAATTTCATACTCATATAAAAGTACACTTTTGTAAAATTTCATTCATATATATTCGTATAGTTTGCAATGCAGAAAAACTTCGGGAAAGCACGCAATAATATTCTTTTAAAGTGTTTATTTTCATAACAGAACAAATTTTAATAACTCAATGATTTTGTATCTCCTTAAAAATGTTTCAAAATAATTTTATGGAAAATACTTTGAATGAGAGAGATTCCTTGTGCAAAGAAAAATTTTGCAAACTATGCAAACACAAAGAAAAGTTTTAAAAATTCTTTGAGTGGTTAATTATGATATAATTCAGTAAGATGTTTCTTTATTACACAGATAGTGATATCGTATTATGTAATTCAAACTTTATTATTTTATTAATTATATAATTTTCTGCATGTGCCATGAAACTATTTTGAAATTTATATTTTAAATAAATATAATTGGTTTGTTAATAAGAGATGAAATTTATTTTGCAAATATTTTAGTAAATAATTGTGGTTTAATGTATAATTAAATTATCTTTCCTTTTCAAAAGAATATTTATGAATCCCATGTTCATAAACAATGAATATATTTTTGTGGCAAAAATTCCAAGAGAAATAGTTAAATAATATTAATTATAGAGCATTTATTTTAAAGAGAAAAAAAACTTTTTTAAGTATTCTTCATAAAAAATATGCCTAATAACTTTGATAATTCTTGTTTGAAATGAGAAACTCAAATATGTTAATTAGCATTTAATTGCATTTTTAAGATTTTTCATCATATTTTTATTAAAAATATTACGACAAAGAATATAATTTATTTTCAGAAATTATTATGGTATTATAATTAAAAAATTAACGTATGTGAAAACGAAAACTTCCAAATTTCATGCATAATTTAAAATTTTAAAGTAAATATTTATAAGCTAATTTAATTAATTTTAATTCATCTTAATTCAATTAAATTTTTATTCAATTTTAATTCCCGATTTTTAATTCACAACAAGTTTTAGTAATTTTTACATTCAAAAATATCTTGTTTTAAATTAAATGTTCAAGTAGATTTAATTGTCTTCAAATTTTTTTGTATAAAGCCCCGAAGACTTATATAATCATTCCAATGAAACTTCCAAAAGAAAAGTGTATATTTTGATCATGGTATGAAACATCTCTAAAAGTAAAGTAATTTGTAATCATAGCATTCTGAGAAAAATTTGTTTTTAGAAATAGTTATCAAGGATTATTCAATTTTCTCTATTACTATTATTATGAAAATAATCTAAGTAATCTAAGTAAATAATCTGAGTTATTGGTTTATTTATCCCATTAAATAATATTAGTTTAAAAATTGGTTCTTTATTCAATATTAACATAATTTGCGACAATATTATCCCGACGGGCATCAAAGAACAAATCATATACTTTCTTCTTTTCATATAAAGTGTCATTTACTTTTTTGATATTTGCTCAATCAGGTGGATCAATCAAAATATCAGACTGTATTATTGAACAATTTTTTGTGTAAAAAATTGGTATGTTAAGAATAATGCCCATATGTTACAGGATATAATCAATGCCCAAACATTAATTTAATCACTAAAATTTATAAGATTTCCCTTCAAGCTTTTATTTTATGTATTACTTTTTATTATAATCTAAAAATAATTATAATGTATGTAATGAAAATCTAGTAAAGTAAACCGTAAAAAGTAAAGAATTTTACAATACTTCTTAAAAAAATTATTTGTCTCTTTTATAAATGAATTTTCACTCTTCAAACATTTTAAGTAAATATTTAATATGTTTAGTAAAATTCATCTTAAAAGTAATATATATTTAAATTGATACTACATATTCACTATAGGCTACTACATTTTTGCAATAAGTTTAATTTAAGTAAACACATTATTAGCTGGTGAAAAACTTGTGTTCATAAACAAAGATTGTAATAATTAGTAAAGTATGAAACTATTGGTAAAAAAATACCATTCATAAGAAAATTATATATTTGCTCTCATATTTTTGTCAAAAAGGAAAAGAAAATCGCCCATTAACACAATATCTAAAATTCAGAAATAATTGGTGAAACATAACATCAAAAATAAAATATAATTTAACTCATAGTTTATTTTATGATAATTTATTTTGCTTTTCTGTATAAAAATGCTATTTACTATACATAAATAAATTTTGTTTTCCTAAGAATTTATATAAAATTGTCAGAATATAAGTCTAACTTAATTGTTGTTGGTAAGATACAGAAGTTTGATTAGCTTTAAATGCAAATAAAAATTTTATAAAATAAATGAATTAATGTATTAGCAAATTCATTAAAATAGGAAAAAAATAATAATTTGATTTCTATGTATACTAAAAATAGTAATGAATAAACAAACAAAAACTGTTCATGATTTCGGAATGTAAACGACGTGGCTGAACATAAATTTTTTTAACAGATAGCAAATTAAAATGTCGATACAATTAATTTATTGGAAGAAGGTATGGATAGTGATTAAGAAGGTGACCAATTATTTTTCCTCACTGTGTTGTTGGAAATCCATGAGTTGGAGACACGTTCTCGTCAATTTGTGATGTCCAAAATTCTTCCGATAAAGTGGTGTCGATGTAGAGAGGAGTACACCAGCTCAGGTGTGACCTCTTCACCTGACCATGTCAGGTCAGGTGAGATTACAAAATTATGAGACCCTTGGTGATGGGCGTTTTCTTTAGAGGAGTCAATACATGACATCACGATTACACCTGTTTACTTACAATTCTCATTGGCTTAAAATATAATCAGTAGTTTATCGAATATATTTGTAAAACTGTTATTTTTAGTTTTGTATCATTAAATATTCAATTAGTGATGTATGTTATTAAAAAATATTTTTTAAAGTGTGATAAATCTGCTTTAAGTTTTTTTAGTGTGACTTTTTGACGATGTTATCAATTATATATTATATTTTTAGAAAACCAAATTTTCAAAGTATAATTGAAATATAATTAAGTTATAATTTACTGCCAAAGAAAATCTAAATTAAAAAAGTAAATTTTTAACAAATTATAAGTTTTAAATATATTTATATTATTAATTTGTACAATTAACTGAAAAAACTAAAAAATAAAATAAGTAAAGAATCATACGAAATATAATCAACTTTTTATTTACAAACACAATTGAATAATTATTTCAAGTATTTGTTGTATTAGAAAAACTTGCATTCATTTCATTTGAAACGAGAAACTGATGAGTTAATTAGCGTTTGAATTGTGTTTTGAAGATTTTTATTCTTTATTTATGAACGGAAAAAATTCCAACTTTTAAAATTACAATTGTAATGAAGTCATTTTTCAAAAAGGAAATGATTGAGAATTCTAGCAAATGCTTTCAGAACAATAAAATGATAAATAAATGAAACTGTTTCATTATATTGACTTAATGAACAAGTCTGTATAAATCAATTCTTTTTTTAACTTGAAATTGAAATAAGAAGACTGAATTGATCAATCCAAAATGTTCTAATACTTTATTAATTTTTACAAGAAATTTATGAAAAAAAATTAGCTTTCTATACTGGAGAAGTGTCATTTATAAAATTACAGTATTTTTTACAGTATTATCAGTCATTTATAAAATTACAATAACAATATAGTGTCATAATTTTTCAGAAGTTGTTAGTTTTTATTAGCTCGATTTTTTGTAATTTGATTATATTGCAGGGTGGTTAAAATTAAACGCACAGTACTTAGAGGTTCATAGCTCCTGTTCTACTGAACGGATCGGAATGAAATTTAAAATATACGTTATGTAGAACATGCGCTCGAGGTTTTTGCAATAAAAAAGGTTAGAATTTTCGCCAAATACATGGCGCTGTAATGACGTAAGAAGAAAGATAACACTAAAAATTCAAAGGATAAAGGAAGGTTTATTGAATTATACAACCGTATGCTCTACGTGCATACCTTGTCGGTCAACAATATGCTGAAAGCGTACGATCGCGTGTTCAACGACCGCACGCAACATATCGGGATGAATTAGTGAGACGTGGCGTACGATAGACGCTTTTAACTCTGCTTCATTAGTTACACTTCCTTGATAGACGCGATCTTTGAGAAAACCTCACAGCCAGAAGTCGCAAGGCTTTAGATCTGGTGACCTTGCTGGCCAGGCAATGGGGAAAACCCGTGAGATGACGCGTTCATCAGGGAAGTGAGCTTGAATCACAGTCTTCGCACGTCGCGTCGTATGAGCAGTTGCTCCATCTTGCATGAAGACTGTGGTGGCCAAACAGCGTCGTTGCCTTAACGCTGGGACAACATGTTCTTCCATGACTCTAGCGTAGCGGTCACTGGTGACGGTACACCGAACAAACCCGTTCCCTCTAACTTCCTCGAAGAAGTACGGGCCCAAAATGAAGTTCACCCTGAAGCCACACCATGCGGTGACGTATGGGGAATGTAGCGGCTGTTGTTGCATGGCATGAGGATTGGTGGAACCCCATATGCGGCAGTTCTGCGTGTTCACAGCACCATCTAAATGAAAATGAGCCTCGTCTGTCCATAAGATATGCGACGGCCAGTTGTCATCCACTTGCATCCTCGCCAGAAAAGACAAGGCAAAATCCAGACGTGCAGAGTGGTCGTGAGGTTTCAACTGTTGCACGAAATGCATCTTGTACGGGTAGAGCTTCAAAATTTTGCGTAAAATCATACGCACAGTTGCCCATGGAATATTCAGTGTTCGTGCTATTGAGCGGCCACTTACAGACACATTGGAAGAACTTGCAGCTGCAGCAGCTGTTGCAATTGCAACTTCATCTACAGTTGCCGGCCGTGTTGCACGTCGTCCTCTTCCTGGAGCAACATCTAGGGAACCGGTTTCTTCAAATTTCCGAATCATGCGTTTAACGGCACTGCTGGACATGGGGCCTCTTCTTAAGTTTTTCATCCGCCGATAAGCACGGAGAGCTGCCGAAGCATTGCTCTCATTCTGATAAAACAGTTTTACGATCAGTGCGCGTTCCTTCTTGTTCAGCGGCATGTTCACTGCGGACGAATGATTCCTTTCAACCATGCATCTCTCTTTTATATACAGAATACAGTCGCTATTCATTTGCATATGGTTTTCGCAGTACAGCGCCATCTATTGGCGAGAATTTTAACCTTTTTTATTGCAAAAACCTCGAGCTCATGTTCTACATAACGTATATTTTACATTTCATTCGGGTCCGTTCAGTTGAACCGGAGCTATGAGCCTCTGAGTACTGTGCGTTTAATTTTAACCACCCTGTATAAGTCAAGAGTAAAGTTTTAAATGTATACATTAACTTCAATTATAATCTCTCACCTAAATAATTGTAAATTTAATTAGTTTTTTTAATTTTAATTTATAAGTAAATGTAATATTTTATTCGAATTAATTCGAAAATAGTCTCAAACTGCATTTAAATATAATATTTTTGTCCTTAATTTGACTAAGCAATTTAATTTGCTACGTGGTCAATTCCAATCAAGCTTCCTGAATTCAAAAAAATATTAATGAATAAAAAATATATATAATAAAAATAAAAATGTAATGGTATTAAAAAATTCTATGTAGGATTTATACCAACAAAACTCTCAAAAATACTCTGTTTTGATAAAAGCTTTTTATATTTAATTTTTTTAAAATTAAATAAGTTGGGCACTTTCTCCTTAGCTCTTAGTAAATAATAGCATACTTATTTACATGGGTTTTATTAACATTAACAGAATTTGCTTAAAACCCTAAAACGTTATCTGTGGATAGATTACAAGTCATGTAATATTTTTCTTTGTATGTATAATATAGAAGCTATCATTTTTTGTATCTGAATAATATTTTAAAGCATTAAATATTTTAAGTTATACACAAAATAACGCTAGAAGATTCTCTTAAGGTAATATATTTCATTGTAAAACAGATAAGTTTATTTTAGTAAAATGAATTTAGAAACATAGATTTAAATATATGACATTTATTTCAAAAATTTAAAATAAAAATTATACATTGTATAAAAATTTAACCTAAAGCAAAACAAACTTATTTAAGTAGTTAAAAGATATGCTATTTAACTGAAAAGACAATTTTTAAAAAATATTTAAATAATGTCATACTTTCATATCATAATGCAACCAATTGTATTAACATGAAAACTATATATTTTTATTTGTAAAATTAGTTTATTGAATTTTTTTACTACAGTTAAAGCAGTTTTTTAAACTAATTTTTATCATGACACTTATTTGATGAAAAATATGTGTTCGTAAATAGCATTTGAACTTATCAGTTATATTATAATTATAATCATCGGTGATTATATCATCAGTAAGACTATAAATGCTTTCACAAAACTTTAATTTTTATTTTTTTATACCTTATAAAACTTATCTAATAAAATTGCTAGTAAATCTTTAACCTAAAAAACTATTCTACATAAAAATTGCAACAAACTCTGTATTTAAAATCTCTCACTAAATATAACAAAATACATTAAATAGAAAAGTATAGCTACTGTTACCATCATAAATATTTGGTGTTTAATTTAAGAAAACCAATTATTTGAAAAATAAAAAAATTGGTTTATTTGAAATTTATCCTAATTTCTGATAATTATTATCAGTTTTAATTATTTATAAATGAAAGAAATAAAATGCATATAAATAGGAGTTGCAAGTATATGAATTTTAAAATAAGTCAATGGTATAACAATGTTTAAACCCATATTTTAAAAACAAATATTCTAATATTGAAGAATAAAGATATTTTATCCTAAAATGTTAAATAATTAAAAAAATATTTAATATTTCACACATTAAATAACGTGTTACTGTTTACATAAATTCCACTGTTAAAAATTGATATAATATTATTATAATTAATTTATTAATCATTAAATAAAAATAAACAACCCAAAACATATGATATACTATGTCAGTTTTAATAAATAAAG
Source organism: Latrodectus hesperus (assembly GCA_037975125.1). Classification (NCBI taxonomy): domain Eukaryota; kingdom Metazoa; phylum Arthropoda; class Arachnida; order Araneae; family Theridiidae; genus Latrodectus; species Latrodectus hesperus. Next base: position 64,736,416 of record CM075862.1, read on the forward strand.
CATGTCAAAGCTTAAAATTTGGAAGAAGTGGCAAATGATATATAATGAAAGACAGAATAAATTGATTTCTTATCATTTGTTGTGCAATTATGTATCTGATTTATTTAAAACATTAAATATACTAAAATGTATTCCTGAAACCCTTTAATTTAACTAAGGTACTAAAATAATTGATTAAGCCAGTAGAATTAAATCTTCATTAATAATTTCTGGAAAATGTTAATACGAATGTTTCTCCTTTACAATACTAAAGTTAATTAAAAGCTGAAACTCGTATTTGCGTTCTCTTTCGTTGTCAGGTTTCTGTTATTTCATTGTAATTTCTTTTAAATTGTCTTTTCCACCATTAAAGAGATTTTGAAATTAATTATTTCTATAAATTATTTGAACGTCGTCTCCGTAATTTGTTAGAGGAAAATTTTTGTTAAATATATTAGGAACTTCTTTGGATTAATTATGTTGTTAAAAGAGGAGGTTAAAAGTATTTTTCATCAAAAGATATGTCATGTTTACTTTTTGCTTTTAGATCACATAAAATCCTCATAAATTTATGCGGAAAATAATAGCAGACCAAAAAATGAGAGAAACGGAATATGAATGTATAGTTATTAATTAAGATCCATAGAAATTTAAAGTTATGATATTTATTTAACAAGCGAAATCTTTCAAAACGAATTTTTTCGCTCTTATAATGAAGCAACAGAATTGAGAACAAAATCATGAAATATATTTAACAAACTTTATGTCATATTCTTGGAAAATTAATTTTACTTTTGGTGCTTATGGAAATTTTATAAGAATTTTTAAGTTGTAGCAATGAAAGTACGGAACTATTTCTTTATATTTATAATTGTAAATTTTAAAGTAGCTTGAATATAACCTCATTTGGTAAGAAAAACGTTTTTAATTTCTCAATTAATATCAATTTTGGATCTTACTTTGTAAGTATATTTAAAACTTTAATTTAAATAATATTCATTTTGTATATATATATATATACAGAGAATTAAAGTACAGTATAGTGTTAATATCAAATCAATTTTTAAATAATGCTTTTCTTTAACAATTCTTAAAAATATTAATAACAATTTCAGAAACATAACATTCATTATTTCAGAGTAATTATAATAATAATTAAAATTTACATAAAAAGTCTACGTACAGATGAGAAAAGTCTTTAAAAATAGCTTCCTTGGGTTGTCAATTAAATTATAATGTCTGGTTGGAAAACTTTTATGTCTAATAACTTTTTCCAATCGTTTAAGCATAGAGTGAACTAGCTTGGCGGTTTCAGTTGATTAAATATCATTTCATTCCATCATAATTATTCTTTTTATCATATCTTTCGATATTATCTTATGTTGCCGAATGCAGCATATCATAATAATGAGTTATCCCGTAAATGTTCACTGTTATTTAAGTCTTGTGATTGTAGAGGATTATACAATTCTTTCTGAAGTTATCACTGATATTTAAGAATTTGTTAAAGAAATTTTTTATAAAAAAATAGAATTAAAATTGACACTGTAATTTACATTTATTCAGTGTAGAATGTTTACTGTGCGTTTTTATGGAGACTTTGGCAAGTATATATATATATATATATATATATATATATATATATATATATATATATATATATATATATATATATATATATATATATATATATATATATATATATATATATATATATATATATATATATATATATATATATATATATATGTATGTATGTATGTATGTATGTAAATGTAAGCATGTAAAGGATTATAATTAAGTAGACAACTTTGACATTGAAAATCATAATTCTTCTTGCCAAATACCAGGTTTCGTTATTCTCAAACCATTGGAGTGATGAAGTCTTGAGGAAATATTGCTGTCGATGATACTAAATTTTCATATATAATCTTGAATACATTTCTGCTTATCAGGTAAGTTTTAAGCATTTTCATTATGATATATAATAATGGGTAAAAATAAAACAGAATGTGAAATATTTTTTAATGTCTGAAAAATTTACATCGAAAATATGTTCTAAATAAAGTGAAATTACACTTGTCAAATATGGAGCATAACAATTAAAAATATATATTTTGCAGAATTGTTGGTTCTAATTGATCAAAACTTACATTTTTACATAGATTTTGCACTATTATTTAAAAAAAGACACATAAATGACAATCTTTCTGCATTATCTTCATGAAGATGATTCCTGAAAAAAAAGTTATAAAATTTGGAATTAGGTTTTGAACCTGCATTTCTGTCGTGGTGTTACTAGGGATTCTTCTGATTTTTTTCTAGTGACACACACCTGCTTATATTTTCCGAAAAAGTAAGAATTTGGGTATCTTTAAATAGCTTGCAACAGATTTCAGTTCCTTAGATTCTCCATATTTGTTGTCTAAGTTTGCATACATATCAGTCAAAATGGATGCTTGTAAATGTTTTATTTCCATCATTATGACATGTAAATATAAACCCACTTTGTTTCAAAAATCTTACTGAAACCAAAATGCTTTACATGAAAATTTGATGTTTGAAGTCTTGATGTTAAAAACAATGAAATGCTTAGAAATTGCCTATTTTATTATTAAAAATATATTGTTTTTAAGAAACTCTTTCTCATTATTGAATAACATGTGAATTCTTTAAAAATCAATGGTATGTTTATTTTTCGCTAAAATATTTTCTAGATATCTGGAAACTGATATCATGCATATTTATATGCAGCAAAGCAAAAATAGATATATTTATAACAATAAAAAAATTACAAGGATGAACGAACAAAATACAAAAAGTAAAAGTTCAGTAATTTATCTAGTGTCAAAGCTACAAAATGTATTATTACCAAAAGTATGTAAATAAGAAAAAATCAAATTCTTCAAGACTTAAAGTTTATAATATGAATAAAAATATTAAAACGTAAAGGAAAACTTCAATAAAATACAAATTAAACTCAAAGTGTTTTCCAAAATAAAGTGATACATTATTTTAGTGATACATATAGAATTCAATAAATTTTCTTTGAATATAATAAAATAAAGTATTGAATGGATACTTTTTCAATTTTTTGAGCAACTTTATTAAGAAATATTTACTTAATCCATATTCTATGATCGTTCAGAATGTGTAATGCATAATTTTTATTGAAATATAGTAACATACTTTATTACATAATACAACAGAAATTTCCTTATCATATATAAAATAATAAACTTGAGTGTTTTTAGTGATATATACATAAAAAATAATGTATTTGTTATATTTTTTTTGCGGAATTGGAAAATTTTTGAAATATACAAAAATTACCACAAAAAAAGATAATTCAGAGTTTTCTAGATTTCTATCAAAATTACTAAAATAGTTTTTATTAAAAGGATATATAATTTAATTAATATACGAATGTTTTAAATATTTATGAAAAATTATTTAAAAAAAACTAAGCAATCAAATAAATAATGAATTCTTTTAATAAAAAATCAACACAAAATAACAGAAAATGCACAGTTAATTCTAGTTCTGATGGAAATGAAAGTTTTTTGCATTAACCTATTAAAATATTGTAGTTATTGAAAAGAATTTATCTGGAACTTGCGTTGATATTTGCTGTCGTAATGTATTAGTAATTTTAATAATGATCTTATTGATTTAGGTAGAATATTTTAATTTTTATATGCCTTTCCAATTTTTTCAATCTTTGTTTTTATTCCCTAAAACTTTTAATTAAGAAAGAAAATTTTTCATTTTTGAAAATCAATATATCTTTTAATTTTCATTGCACCCCTCCAGTCATTTTCCTTAATTGGGAAGCGAAAAAGGTATCTAAGTAAATGAAATTTATGAATTAGAAGTACTGAAAATTTTAATTTATGAAAACTTCTATTGATACTTCGTAAATTCAACGAATTAGTGTTGCATGTTCCTGCGATTGATTTAACTTTACAATTGCAATGAAATAGCATTCCTTGTTTTTAACAAATTAATGCAATTTTCATATTTTACTGGAATAAATACTGGAATTTTCAAATAAAATCTAAAATATGTAATTGGTAAAATTCTTAAGCAAACTAATTTTCAAAAATTACGTTAGAAGTTTACAGAAAAATAAAAGAATATATCGTAAGTTTAATTTCTTATTATGTTGAAAACTTAATTTTAAGAAAGTTTAAGATTATTATTAGTAATTTTATGTTTATTATTAATTTTTAAGATTAGTAATTTTAAGATTATTAATAATGATACACTCTTTGACAGATACTCTACTGAGAAGCACCAAATTGTTCCTAGGAAACATTTGATGTTAATTACGTTTTATTCCTATAATGTTAAATAAAAAATGAATACAAATATTAATTTTATAATTATATATATGAATTTACAATATAAGTTATTCAATTTGCTTCGAAAACGTAAAATTCCTTATTAGTTTCAGCTTACTAAATTTCAAATTTTCTTTGTTATTTAAAAAATGTGGAAAAACTTGACGAAGCTATGTATATTATTCAAATTATGAAAAAATATCAATTATTTTATAAAGAAAATTTTTATTGTATAAATATATTTCGTGAATTGTTATTTTCAAATAAAAATTGTTAAGCTTTGCATGTAATAAAATAATTCGAACAAATTGTATTTGTACAAATTGATTTATTTCTCTATAAACGCAATATTAATGATCGCTATATTAATGAATTTACTCAATATTGTTAAAGTTATAACAATTTTGTCGTATTAAAATATTGATAGAAATATATGTAGTACCTTTCCATATTTGCCATCTTTGATAAAATTAATTTTTTTTTTATATAAAAGCAATCAAAATTATTGCAAACACATTTTATTATCTTTGGCAATTTTATACTTCTTTTAAATTTCTACTTATATTTCTATTATTTTCCGATTATGGAACGACACGATATATTGAAATTGATAGTAATTCGTGGTTTTGAATTTACATGGATTCGTATATTTGTGATTTTGTGTTGAATTTATTTTGAAGTCTCAACTGTTTTAAGCAATTTTAATGTATTTATTCACATAATAAAAATTAATCCTATATGATACTAAGACTTTATGAAAATGTAATACTAATATGGATGATATTTCGCGAAGAGTTTATGACACAATGAAAAACAATATATTTAGCATAGATAACTTGATAAAAATATATTGCATAAATTAATTTACATTTTGCCTTTTTACATTATAAATAATTTGAATTCAAATAATAATTGCAAGATTTACTGTGTAAATGATTATCCAAACGAATCATATCAATAAATCACCGTTTATAAAATTCCTATGTTCAGAATGTAATGTCTATAATTTAAGGGCCTTAAATAATTTAATTTTTTAAAATTTGTTATAAAAAGTAAGTGTTTCACAAACATATCAGGTACAATACTTGTGATAGAATCTGATATTTTCTATAAAATGCGTTTTTCTTTTTTTAATGAAAATTCAGCATTGAAAAGAAATAAAAAAGTACTTTATTTAAAATAGCTTATTTAGGATACTCCTACAAAAATATTTCAAAATGTTTAAATTAGGACATGAAGAAGACTAAAATGGGAGAAATTTAATCTTGGAATATCATAAAATTTCAAACTATAAACTCTGGGCAACAATTTTTTTTTTCAATAGCTAAGTGAAAGGGAGATTCTAAACATTTTTAAAATATGAAAATCATTAAACCATGAAACGTTTAAATCTGCTTAAAACAATTATATTTTAACGAAAATATGCGTTTTTAATGAATAGTATAAACATTTTTAAACTGTGTAACCATATACGAAATATTTAAAATATTACGAAAAAAAGTAGTACAATAGTTACAATAAATATTTGTCATAAGTAAACGCTTACTTTTTATGATACGTGTACTTGAAGTAATATTTACGAAAATCTCTTTTATATTAAAATTTTAATGAAACGTTATTAACATTTTAAATTTAAAACTAACTCATTTGCAATAGTAAAATAATTTTTATCTGTACGGAAAAGAAAATATTTAAAGTAAATATAAATTTTCTTTATTTAAGTGTGAATTATCGGTGCTGATAAATGTTATAATGTGTTTCAGCAATAGAAATATATTAAATCAAAATTATTTTACTGAATTATACTTCTGACAAGTTTGAAATATCTAGGATGAACTATAATGTTAAAATAAAAAATATCTAGTCATTTCAACATATTCACATAATGCTATACATCATTTTTAGATATTTAAATAAGAAATAAGTCTGAAACATCAAATTTTTGATCAGGATTATATAAATGTTGTTTTTCTTAAGAACAGATTTATTAAATTAGAGTGAATGTAGAATGAAAATTTATATGTCAGGTATCATGCAAAAAGCACATGCTGAAATATGGTAAATTGATTTATTTCCGCTTTTATGTTAAATCTCATGTATTAGAGATTCCATTTTTTTCAAGAAAACCCCAATAACGTAGTACTGATTTCCCCACTTATAAATTAATTACACTTAATTTGAATTTTTTGAAATCCTCTAAAGATATTTACCATCAATGTATATGTTACGTTGTATATGTAAATCCTTATCATATTTCACTGAGTATGTATTTTTCGTTTCATTCACCAAGTTTAATTTTACTTTGTATAACGTTTACCGCCAAATTTCTAATCATACATGTGGTAGTTAAATACGAATGCTATTTATGTCTTATGAATATTTGTTTTTGAAACTAAATATTTTTTAAACATTGACCTTTTTACACATTTTATATTCTTCATTATAATAAATCATTTGAAAATTTTGTATTTAGTTATTCATAGAAAATTTGGATATAAAATTTATATATTGTATAAGCAACATGTTATTCATAATATATACATACTAATTTTAAAATGAATATTTCAAATACATTTTTAAAACGAAATCCTTTTCCTATAATTAAAATATATCTAGTTTATGAACCTAAATTTTATAAATATTTCATAACTTAATTATATAAATTTTGTAGTTTTCAAAAACTTTAAAGATAATATTAAAAATTGTAATATATTTTAACAAAAACACAAGTACAATTTCGTAATTTAGCAAATATACTTGGGAAGAGGCTTTAAAATTTTAATAGTTATATTTCGTTAAATAAATATATTTCACTTAATGAGCACTGAGGAAACTTAATTATTCATACAATGGAAATCTGTAATTTAACTTACTTATTTTATTTGAATACTAATAATGCAATTTTCTTTTCGGACTAAAACCTTTTTCTCTGAAGAAGCTGCTTTGGCATTTATATATATATATATATATATATATATATATATATATATATATATATATATATATATATATATATATATATATATATATATATATATATATATATATATATATATATATATATATATATATATATATATATATATATATATATATATAGATTAAATAGATAGATAGATAGAAGTAAAATATGCTTTTTAATTTTTTAAAATGCGAGGGAAATAATTTCGTTATAAAAATGAAAACACATATTATTATTAACTTGTTAAATTTCGTCATTTCTAATACTATTCTCTGACAGTTGAAAATAATAGATAGCTTTGTAGGTTTTATGTTTTCAATGTAATTATTAGATTTCAGTAATTTTTAAATCAGCCATAATCAGTGGGTTTTGCTTAAACTTCAAAATCATCATTTTTTTTCTTTTTATCTAAAAACATTTCCAACTATACTTTTAATATATTTTAAACATCAATGTTTCAAATAAACATTACAGCTGAAAAAGCATAATTAATTTCAGAGAATTATTCATTTCATTGATTATTAATATTTTATACAAATACTTTTGCAATCAATTTAGCTAAATATTTAAATTAACCAATAATGATGATTTTTTTTAGTATGAAGATTTTTTTATAAATGGCTCTAAAACTGACATAATTCTTATACTATTAATGATGAATTTTATGTGAATTTTACTAAATAACAGCCAGGTAGTTTTAAAATTTGACATTTATTGAATTTATTTTAGTATTTAAAATATAATAATTTATTAGACTTAATTATTATTACTTATTTTTTACTGCTAACAGTTTAAGTTTATTTTATAGGAAATTTACAATAATATAAATAAAACATAAATTTTTAATCATAGTGGAAAAATTGACCACACATTTAAAAAAATTAAATGTTGCAGAAAAGTTTTAATAGCTTTTCTAGATTATGTCTTTATGAATGAAATTGTATCCTTTATTCTTTTAAATAAACTTTTCAGTAGGCATAACTCTTTACAAAGATAATCGAGATATTTGGAAATGGAAATATTTTAGGATTCTTATGAAACTTACAAATGGATGTTCTATAAGATCTAAGCCATTAAGGACATTAAACGAAAAATGCATGCAGCTTTAATCAAGTCATAACTTTCGATAATTGTAGATTCACATGGAATGCTTGCTTTTATTATTAAAGAGGAATGAAGTCAATGTAGGGAAAACACAGTTATGATTTCCTTTCTGGAACATAATCAAATTAAGAAAATCGTTCCTGAAATCATTCCTGGGTAGGGTATGGGTGAGGAGGAAGGAAATTGATTTATTCATTCAGCTCTCCCTGTTTTACAATCCCTGTTTTACTTCGTGTCGTACTATTTTAATGATTAGTCTAAATGCCTGTGACTCCAAGCATTGGATATTATTTTTCCTTTTTACTTTTATTTGGGACCATTGGATTGGAAATATTGTAATCTGTTCACATTTCCATAAGTATAATATTTCAAAAGATAAGGAAATGAGAAATATTGATTTAGATTGCCTTTTTCTTATATCTCGATAATTATAAAAAAAATTGAGTTTCTACTTTATGAAAATTTATATTTGATGATAAAAATTTTACAGATAGTTATTGAATTTTAAATTTAAGGTTGATGAACATTCATTTGAATAATTAAAAATATTTAATATTTTATTCCCTTTATATATATATATATATATATATATATATATATATATATATATATATATATATATATATATATATATGTTAAAAAATGTAATCTATGAGTAAAAATTAATATTTGAAAAACTTTGAAGACTATTATTAAAATGATTGTTTTTCTGAGTGGGTAATTTCTTCTACATCCTATAAGTAAACTTAAAAATTACTTATTCATGCTTCATTTCTGTGTTGCAGATTTAATGTATCGATGTGTTTTCTATGTATTTTCATTTCTACTGAATAGTGGATGATGGTATTTTCTTCAAAAATAATAAGCTTTTGGAAATAAATAAGTTCTTAAGCTTTGCCCTGTCACACCTTGCATTGAATACGATCATTATTTTCAATATTTAGTACGGAACATTCACAAAAAGAGATCTGAAAGAATCTGTGGTACGTTGTTGTATTCTTATGCGCTACTGGCTCGTTACTTGGATTTAAACACTGCTAAATTTCGTTTAGATTTTCATATTAGTTAAAACTATATATTCAAGGAAATATAAAAGTTTTCATTTATAAATTACTTTTAAAAGAATGAATTATGAAATTAATACTATATATATTTCTTTTCATAAAAGTTTCTAGAAGAAAAGTGGAACATAAAGTAATCAAAAATAAAATACAATCCCAAAAACAAAGGTAACTTAAAATTCACTCGAAATTTTAAATCAATGAAATATTTTAACTCAACAATAAATATTCATGTTCGAGAACGAAAACTAAAACACAAATCTTAACCGAAGCAAAAATTGTCCAATTATTCATGCTTACTTTATATTTTAATTACCGTTGTCACAAAACTCTTGTATATGATATTAAGTAATTGAATTAAAAACCCAATAACTTTTTAATTTCGAGAAATAAGGACAAGTCTTATAAAATATCAAGAGAAAAGTATCCAATATTTTATGATGACATATTATTTTGTCTTTAATTTTAATAATTTCACTCTAAAGAGATAAACATTTGATGAATTTGCGGTTAGATTGTCCTTTCTTGTCAAAAATAATTGTTTTTATTTCAAGATCTCTGTCAGCTGCAATAATTACGTTTGTGTGAAAATTAAATCTTGACATGAAATTAAAAAAAGAATTAATTGCTAGAATCATTTCGATATCGTAAAACCTTTTAATTAAATCATGTTTTTGGTATAAAAATTTATTAAGTGCAAGTTAAGTTAAAGAATTTTTAAAAAAAATTTCAATTTATGATTAATGTTTTAAAATTTTTTTTATCAAAAATTAATTGTTCCATTACTAAATTTGTATCTTCATCATTAAAACATTTACATTTTACTTTAGATAAATACAGACAATTTTTACTGTCGATGAAAAACAAGCAAGTCAAGTGAAAAGGTATATATAATATAGTCTAAATTTCATTCACTACTTTAAGAAAACAGGTATTTAATTTTCATGTAAAAATAGTACTAAAAGACTCTTATTAGTTTTGTTACAAATAATTTATCTTTCGTTTATCTAATAATAATTTCTGTTACAAATAATTTATTTTTCTGTTATCTAATATGCTCAAATTATTATATTAAAAATAATTTATTTACTGGTAGTCTATCATTATTTGATTATGGAATTTATTTAATTATGAAAGCAGAAGTATCAATATCTCAATTGCTTAATTTCTCAGAAAGAAATCATTAGACTAGGCAAATATAACGTAATGGAAATTAAAAATTTTTTTGAATGAATAATAACTCTATAGAATGATTTTTCAAAACATATTATATTTCTCTATTATATATTATAATGTGATTTATAATTTTTGTACTTCTGTGTGTGTGTTTTGAGGTAAGTGTAATGGCTATTATTGTACTTTTTTTCTATATTTGTTGGGTCATATGTAATGTGATTAAATAATTTTTGTATAAAATTACTATTTTTTGCTTGCTGTCTTACTGTGGACCAATTTCTTTTATTGCATTTTTTTCTCCATCTAAAAGTGACCGTAACCTTTCTGTCACCCCTCAATTAAAAAAAAAAACATTGGTATGGTTCGTTTTTTATCCACTTCTCCTTTTCGAATGTATGTATTAGTTTTATTTATTATTCTTCTGGAGGGGTGGAAAGGATTTTCCATTCGACTACCGAAGACGAGGAGGTAAGGAGGAAGGACAAGAGCTACATCCCATTAAAAAATACTTAATTTTAATTTATGTTAACAAAAATGAATGTATGTGAAGTCGTTTCCATTTGGAAAGTGATGTTAATAGGCCTATACATGTAATTTTTATTGATTCCAAAAATGAGTGCTTTCGAGCATTTAATAATTAGAAAATTCACTTACAAAATTACTTTGATGTTTCAGTTTACTGTTTTGAATAGTGCCATAAAATTTCTAAAATTAAATATATCTTTAGAAATTTAAATATTTAAAATATTCTAGTTTGATATGCAAATATTTTTATTAAAATAAGAAAAGTTAATAATGCTTTTTTCTCCACAATTCTGAATTGAGTATAAAATTACAATTTTGAAAAAAAAATGCATTCTGATATATTTGACCTCGTAAAACATATTTTACAAATAGCTTTTGTTGATTTTATTTAATGATTTTTGAGATTATATATGTTAAATACTGTATCATATTTGTTTAATTTTAATTTATAACAAATTCTACTTCTTAGGTGAATATTTTAGGAAGTATGTAAAAAATTCATTTATATCATATAGAAATTATCTTAACATTGTGGTAGATTAACTAGAAGATAAAAAAAGACAAAAAATATTTGAACTAAGTTATTGCGTATTTTATACCATGTTTACCTAATTTTTCATGACGATTAGTTTCACTAGAACCCGTAATTTAAAGTGGTCGACTAACCACGACTTCCGTTATTCAACCACCTTATTTTTGAACTCATAAAACTTTGTTCGGATCCCATTAGAATTGACTATTCCGCTATTTGTGATATACATGTGAATATTTTTTTTTAATTTGAATTTAAAATCAAATTTTATACTAAAATTCTAGAGTTAAATGAAAATTACTTAGTTAAATATGAGTTAAATATAAAGTTAAATATGACCTGAAAAACACTGTTGGATATTGAAAACAAAGGCAATATTTCAAAATATAAATTTATTTAGTTAAATGTTTACCTTTTATGACAAAAATAGCAGTTTTCTCTGAAGCTAAAAAAATTATTTTAGATTATCCTTGAAATAATCTGAATTTTTAATGAATGAATTTAAGTGCAATTAAAAAAAAGAATATAATAATTGTCAATATATGTTTCACTTCATTATGTAAGTAATTGTAGTATTATTCTGCGTTTTAATGTATTAATTCAAAATCTGTTACTAATTCCCCTTTTGATGAATTCTGTCTATCATTGGTGTGAAGAAAATTACCGTTATCATATAGTGTTTACAAATAATATTTTGAACTTAAATACAGAGAGTATTAACATATTTTTAGAACGATTTCAATTAAGAATTTAAAAAAAGTAAATGTTTTAGAATAAAAATTTTTGGCAACATCTTATTATTTGAAATGAAAAGTATCGTCTGCTACTTTTAAATTTATTCTTCCTTCAAAATGTCGCATGTAAACAAGCTGTGGATTGAAGGATATGTTTTTGTGCTTTCCGAAGAGAAATATTCTTATTCCAGGATTCAAAAACGTTGTGAAATGCATGGTATTAAAACTTCTAACTGCATAATAAGCAACATTATTAAGCGGGCAGGTAAAAACCGTCAATCATTATTTCTACATAGAAAGAAGACTCCAAACAAATATCCGAAAAAAGTACGTACTGTTTCAAATATTTCTAAAGAGAAATCGCTGGTAACAAGAGAAAATCCGCCAACACAGAAATTTATTTCTAAGTCTTTAGACACATCTGTAGCAACACTAAATAAAATAATAAATCAAGATTTACAACTTAAAAAAGCTAAAAAACAATAATATTCACCAACTTTTGCCGAGACATGTGGCTCAACGCCAAACATTTTGTAGAATCCTGTATGAAAACCATTTAGCAGGAGATAAATGGAAATACATTGTGACCCTTAATGAAGCATGGGTTTACCTAAATGACTGCAACAAAAAAGGTCTATTTACTATAGGAAACGAGGAGAAAAAAATGTACAAACCTGGTTCCGTCAATGTAAAGAAAGTTTCAGTAAGGGGTTTATGATAGTCGCAAGTTTCTCCTACAATTGGAAATTAAAAATAAAAAGAGTAGAAAAAATGTTAAAATCAACTCATCATACTATCAGAAGATGGTTTTAGGTCCAATATTTACAGAAGAAATTCCACTTCTTTATCCAAAAGACTTTCAAAGAGGGAAACTTCATCAAGACAAAGCTACAAGGCATACTTATAAAACTACCACTGAATTCCTTGAAAAAATGAAGACTAATACAGGTATTGCACATATATCTTTTCAACATATTCCTGCAAAGTACCCTGACGTTTCATCTATGAACTATTGTGTCTTTGGTCTGATGAAAAAGCACTTTCTAAACGCAAAACCACCACGATAGATAAACTCTGGAAAGTAGTATGAGAGTAATGGAAAACCCCTGGAAATTTTACGAAAACCTCTTGTATCATGGAAATCACGAAGCAGACTTATAGGCCTGAATAAAGACTAACAGATCGAAGATTTAAAAAAATAGTCTTTACATTTTAAACACTAATTAAACGGCCCCGAAATCTTTTTAAAAATGTGTTAATACCCTCTGTAATACATTTTTTTTAACATGGCGTTGTGTATTTTTATTTTTATTTCTTCTCAGATTCAAACCTGAAAAATGATACAGAAACTGGCTTTATTTTAATAATTAAAAATTAATTTTTGTTTAAACATATAATTATCCATCCATTTACACGCATACAGAAGTACATATGTTATTTCAAATATTTAAACATCACTAACAATGTGTTAAAGTACCCACGTGATATACATAATTTACACTAATTAATTAAAGTAATAAAATAGGTGATACCAAACTTAAACTTGCTAGCTGGAAAAATAATTTATATAAGAAAACTTTGACTTCTGTTAGTTCATTCCTTCACTGTGACTTTCATAATCTGTATTTATACTCGTATTATAGAAGTATACATCTTCTACAGTCTGAGAGTTCATAGGATTTGGTTCCTTCAACTTTTTTTGAATTTAAAGTCTCTAGGATTCAGTAGACTTGAATAACGAACACAGTCTTTTCTAGTGGCATGGGGTTAATGCTTTCATCTCGGCCTTTTTCTTTAATCCATCTTACATCTTCAGCTCCCGTCTGTCTTCCATCTTGTTCCCTCGCTTCTCGCTGGAACCAGTTTTCCACCAGTTCAGCGCTAGAGTAATCAACTTCATGGAAGGAGGAAATGAAAAATAATACGGTATGCAATCTTATTGGAGAATGGAATGTGAAAAGGGACTTCCAGGCTTTGGAAAAAAGGGTAATTTAATTAATTAAAAAATATCCAGCTGTGAAAAAATAAAATTATTTAAAAATTCATTCCAGCACCTCATAGTGGGGTTACCATGTCTCACAGGTTCTTTAGAAATCCTTAATGGTTAAAAGAACAAAACTAACAAGGTTGTAAGATGATTTCTGAGACATTAAGCAGCAAATACTTGCCAACAAATCGAAATGTTCAAGGTCACACTTATTTGTTTATTTATGATGGGATTAACTTGAAAGAAAAGAATTTCCACAATCTTCTTTAAATAAATGTCTTGTCTCATCGTTTAAAGTCCATGAAAAGAAACAGAAAACCTGCCAGTGAAGATGATATTGCGATAAACGTACTTGATATTCAAAAAGAAGAGGTGCAAAAATCGCAGAGTTTTTAAATTAAATCACTACATCTTATTAATATTGAAGACCAAACTCTTGAAGAACTTTCTGTCATGTAAAATGTCCATGATAACCATAAAGAAAGAATTTCTATCTCAAGAGTGCAATCAGAAATAGCTGATCCTATTTGGAGCATTAATGTTTTAATTATTATTGTTATACATTATATGTTTAATAAAAAGCTATAAGGAAATGTAACCTTTTATTCTAAAAGATACAGTGTACTTATGTTTTGGTTTGCAAAATAATAAAATGAAGGGAATTATATTTTTTAAAAAAGGTTAATTTACTTAATTTACAAAAAATATCCAGCCAGCCATCATGTAACAATACTACCTGAAGTATTATTACACTTATTTTTAATTATCACGGAATACATAATTAACATATTAAAACAAACATGTTGACTCAAATTGTTAAAAAATAATTGCTTTGACCTGCTGTTTAAGAAAATTTACTTTTATTGTTAGCTACTAGGCATAATAAACCAATAGAGATAAATATGAAGAATTGTAACTGTCTCATTAAAAATACATAAATTAATATAAAATTGTAAGCACAATATGCAATACAATATATAATTTAAGAAAGTTTATTACATATCATATTGTAGTAAATAGAGATAAAATACAATATCAATGAATATATATTTGGCAAAATAACCAGACAAAAGGAGGAAATAGTATTTGAGCCAAGAATATAATTTAAAAAAATAATACAAATGAAAAAAATTCTGAAAATCAAAATTTTATTTTTAGTATAATTACAATAATTCGGTAATTTTGTACTATAGATTACTTGTATTCAAAATTGAAACATAAGAAACGAGCGATATTCGTGTATGGTATGTTTCCATTATTACAAATTCTAGTAATATTTAAAAGTAGATGTCTAAAATTAAAGTACAGAATCAACTATATTTTTATATATTCAGTTAATGAGAAGGATGTTTTTATTTATAAAATAATGAAAATAACAGATTTACGCAAAAAATTAAAATTAATCAGATAAATTAAAAAATAGATAATAATATTTTGATAACTCAGCAGTAATATTTAAAGATTTTTAAGGAAGCTCGGTTTTTGGATTAAAACATTTAGAGAAAGATTCTCCAAATTTAATAATATATGTGTTCTGGCTAGTGAAAGATCCAAATCCTAAGAGAAATAGATAAATAGTTTTGAAGGAATAAAAATATTTTGAAGCTACGTTTTTCTTCTAGACCGAATAATAACCTACTTTCATGTCGATATATAAACATATATTTATCAGAAAAAGGGCCCCAATAAAATTTCTGAATTATATCATCTCACACTAGCTATTCTTTCAAAATCCAGTTTCTTTTATACAGCTAAAATATCATATTCCTAAAAATAGCAGTTCAATTGGGTTACTGCGAGTGTTCTATAATTTTTAACACCATGAAGTGGACAGCCAAACAGACTTTGGTAAAGTATTTTAGCATCTACCATCTAAATAGATTTCTGGGAAAACATTTTATGGGATAGATGCTGAAACGTTTTCCCAGAAATCAATCCGCACAGAAAGACATCCAGGGAAAATTCCCAGCAACAAGACGTGCATACAGAAATAAAAAATGCAATATACGTCTCCCGTAACAGTGGCTATTATCAAATTCTAGATCTTATGTTACAAATAACACAGTCTTACTGTTGTGCCAAGACGAGTCCTTTCCATACGCTGCAGGCGGACAGACTACTCGCGTATCGACTGTAAGGCTATAAATGTCGACTGCGTAAGAAAGCCAGTCACGGGGAGATCACAAGAGGATCACAGAGAGATCACAGGGAATCTCAGGGAGATCTCAAGAGGATCACAGAGAGATCACAGGGAATCATAGGGAGATCACAAGAGCCTGTAGGACCGAGAAAACACAACGTTCCAGCAGCCCCTTTCTTGACTAGACGAGTTATTGCACTGCAAGGCCAATGTATAACCAAGTCATCTTAAAATGGGCCTATATTCATTCTACTGCTCATACTATTTATTCTGAGCTGGAATAATAATAAGATCTTTGCCAATGTGTGGTGGTTTGTCTCAACTCCTATATTCAATTCAACAATGATTTCGCTCCCTCAGCATCAAAATGGATGAGATATTCTGCATGATTATAACCAACAGCAAAATATTTCTGTTTTTTAAGATTTCTTTGCGTGAGTGCCAGTTTCTATAACAAAAGAAAGTGTCAAATATGGCCATCCAATTACGCTCCTTCCAAGCATTCTGTCATTTGTCTAAACTTTTCTTACAATATTGCTCTTTCTAGATATTTATTCTTCTATCGTACCTTCCCTTTCTCTATAACTGTAATAAAGATTGTCTAAAGGAATTTGCAATGCCATATAAGATATATGAAACAGAAATTTTCACATACATTTGTTGAATGGATTCCACATATAAGAACATGCAGTAATGATTATTTTAAGAATATTTAAAAAATATGAAAATAATTTACAGAAAAAACTTTGAGATTTATTAAGAGCATAAAACATCAGTTGAAATGATTCAATTTTTGATTATTTTTACTGTTTTTTTAATGTATATAATATAATAACATACAAAAAATAACTAGAGATAATAATGATTATTTATACTTATTTATAGCATTCTTCACAAAGATTTCTTTTAGAAAATATTTGATTCTACATTAAAAGACCCTTCAATTAAAATAGTAATAAATAATTTATAGCATCTTAACAGGAAATAATTTTAACAACTTTTTAGTTAGCTGTAGTGCACAAATTATATAATAGAATAATTTAAAATTTTAATTCATTAAATTTAATCTTAGATAAGTGTTCTTCAAAAGGAGTCATAATTATTAGATTTATTAATACGACTCATTTATATGTACATTATTATTTTTTATCTCTTTTTTTGTTGATTTGTTCTTTTTTTGAGATTTGTGTTGTAGGAATTTATTTTTTAATTTTCGAAGAATTATTAGAGAATAAATTAAAATACGTTAAAATATTTTTAGAAAAAAAATAGAATGTGTTTCCTTAAATACTTGAAAATGTATTAAAAATAAAAACATTCATTAATTGTCTCGAGACATACTCATTAAAATAAAAAGCAATCTGTCCAATCCACTTTTTTTTAGAATATAAAATTGTTGAGCTACTTCATTTGCAATTCATTTTCACAATCGAGGAAAATTGCTTAGAAAAGTAATCAAAATGCCCGTATAAAAGTTAATGTATTTTTCCATATATAATTAATATAATTAATTGTTGTGCATTAAAATAAATCTCAATTTTCCTGGTTTTATAACAGTTAAGTACAAAAGATAAATATCGTTTGTAAACTAAGCAAAAATTAGTTTTCTGGAAATGCACATCTTGAATAATTTAATTTTAAGATTCTTTAACGGTAAAAAGTTATAGCTGCAAAAAATAAAGGAAAATATGTAATTTTATTACTGTGATTTTTAAGTAAAAGTTTGATTCATTTGATCAAAATAATCATAAAATTTATTAAAGAAAATTTTCGAAGATATTTCAATTATTAAGAAAATAAAGATTTCGAAGAAGCTTTTTTAAAGAAATTGGAAGCAATATGTTTGATTATCTTGCATATTTTAAAAATATGAACTGGTATTTTATTTGAATTTATATGTCAGGAGTAAAAAATTCATTATTATTAATAAAAATAATATAAAAATGAGATTTAGGCTTTTAATTAACCAGAGTGCGCATAATAATTTTAAATTTGTAAAATTTCAAACTGCAACTAAGACCGAAATTTCTATTATAGAAATCTTAGTATTTTTAAAACATATAAATTGAAGATAAACTGAGCTTAAAAGAGAACATATTAATAATGTAATAGTTTAAGAGACCAAACGAATGAAAATAAATAAGAAATTGGCATTTATATATTATTCGATTATTTTCATCTCCAGACTTATAAAATTTATAAACTTTTTAAAAAATTTAAACATTTTGTTATATATTACATCCACAATAGCGTATGAAAATGTCACAAAATAATTTCCTTGTCATATTATATCACTATATAAATAGAATACTAAAATATTAAACTTATAAGATAGACAGTGGCTTAAAATGTAAAAAAAAATTAATATGGCTTCCAATTAAATTACCAAAATATGTGTCAAACAGTATGAAAAATTTTTTTAATGTATATATCTAGTTTTCTACCTAGAATTATATTTATCGTATTATTATAATAAAGAGAACAAATTTTAATATTTTAATGATTATTTTAACTTGTATCCTAAATTGTTTGTATCATTAATATAGAATTAATATAAAAAAGATGCGGAAATTGAGATCATTTAAATTAATAATGTGTATGATTGCTTACGTAATATAAAGATTACTGATTTATTTGAAAATAAAGATTTTATTTCATGAGAATATTAATTTTTCTTATTGTATCATTATTTAATTATATAATTAACTAATGATTGGTTACGTATAATAAAGATTACTGATTTATTTGAAAATAAAGATTTTATTTCATGAGAATATTAATTTTTCCACTGAAATATAGTTTCTAAAAGCCCATATATTTTCATATTTAACAAATTTTTAAAATATATTAATATGATATTAAGAGTAATTTTAAATAAAATTAAATTAATTTTCACGGATATTTGTGGAGCATTAATAGATTTTGCTTTTACATTAAAATACATTCAGTTTCTAATTTATACATCACAAAAATAAATATAAATCACAGTACAGGTGAAGTTAGTTTTATGATTCATGGAAATATCGTATATTTTTATTAACTTTAATTTTAGAAGATCTAGAGAGAAAATAATTTATCGGTATAACATTGGAATTTAGAATAAAAAGATAACAACATCACAATGCTATAATACTTTTCATAACAGGTAAAAAAAGTTGAGAGTTCATGATTTAGTTAATTAGATTTAATTTTGTGGTTTTGTTGTTTTAAATATGGTTTGTAAGATCATTAGTATTGTTTAAAATGTTTAGTTTTAATGAACGAGAAATTTTGAAAATCAATACCTAAAATAGTTTTGTAAGTTCATTTGAGAATTACATGATTTAGAATGGAAATATATCAAAAAAATATTAAGTTACAATCATAAAATATTAAAAATAGGAAAATATACTAAATACAAGACAGATAAAAATAGCAAAATATTAAAACAAATTAAAAATTACTTTGGTAATCTCTTCATGAATTGAATTTATGTAAATTTTTGTACTGGAATTAAACAAAGAAAAAATTAACAGTAGTATTAGATTTTCGGGAGGTTGACTTAGACAAATTTGGAAGTGTTTCAATTCCATTTGATTTGAAGTTTTAACGTGATAAAGATTAAGAATTTTCTTTGAAAACTTGAAATGAATTAAATCTATAACATAAATAAACTGTGTATTTAAACAAAAACCTATCTTACTGAAGATCAATAAAAGAACCTTTAATAGCTTAGTTAAAAATTGCCAAATTAAATCCTGGAATTACTATGGAATTTATTTAGGAGAAAAGTAAACGAATAATTTAGAGAATCATTTGCTGCTTTATAAATGCTCTCCCTTATATTTAAAAGTTACTTAACTTTTGTCTTAACTAAGAAAGGCGTGTCTTTTTAAGAGATTCCTGGATAAATTGAGAGATTATAGCGATTGCTTTTCCGTTTCTTTTTTGTAGGAAATAGATATCCTATATTAAAGTAATAGCATTAATTTAGTATCAGTAGGGTTAACTCTTGCATACTAAACAGTATTCAGAGTAATATATCAATTATTCACGTGGAAGTTTCATTTTACAGTAAAATTCAGGCATGGAATTCCTAACCTAGTATTAAGAGTGTCATTTCTCAATCTGTATGCTATGCTTGAAATTATTTAGTTAAAAAGTCTCATAATCTTAAATTCTGATAATTAGCGAAAATCACTTAGAAATGGGGATAAATAGAGGAAGTAAAAGTTAGAGTGAATTTTAATTTATTCTGTGTTTTGAGGATTATAGTGGGAGACAGGAATCAACATTTTCGCACGTACTTTTTATGTTAAAGTGTCAATAATTTATTATTGAGTCTTTAACATAAAAATTACACAAGCAAACTAGTTTGTTATAATTAATAATAAATTATCAATAAATTTCAAATCATTTGCTACTGCTATTCAAATCCGACCAACTTGTCTTGTGGTCAGAATGCTTGACTACTGAGATAGGGAGGTCCTTTGTTCGAATCTCGGTTCGGGATGGATGTGCTTTCTCTATCTATCCTGTCTTTGTCTTTTCCTTGTATGAATGGGTTGTGAATGTCCTATAAACGGATACCTATGGCATGTGTGTCTTGAGGAAGTCGGACTCCACACTAAAATATGGTTCAGTTGGAAAAGTGGAGCAGAGCGCACCTCAAAATGCCAGCCTAGGTGGCACAAGACAACAACAACATTCAAATTCATTTCAGCTAAATAAAAATATGTTTTTATTTCACAATGTAAAAAACATTTTAATTTAATTGCTTTCTAAATAGTTATATGAGAATAATTGTATTATCATGTTTATATAAAAGAAACTTAAAATATTCCCAACACCGTAACTTTCTTTTAACAAAACCTGTTTTAGAAAGCAGCAAAATCTCAAAATATGTTAAGTACTCTGAATAAATAATCATTATAATGCAGTGATAACGAACCGTTATGAATATGAATGTTTACCAGTTATGTTTGTGGAGTGTTTCAAATAGATAAAATGCTGGAGTGTTTAAATAGACTTTTGTATAATCAATACGCTTTTCCAGGTGAATATTTCAAAGTTTAACTGCTCTAAGAAATTACTTTTATCAAATCGATGGAAAAGAACATCCGTAACTTTAGTAATTTCGTATCGGTTTTTGAAAGTAGGTACAGAAAGTGCTGTTTAACATTAGAAAGCAACTAGAAGTTCAACATTGTTATGTCAGGCGAATAAAGTTGATGTTTGTTTGCTCACAAAATGCAAATTTTAATCTTGTTTAACGAGAAGATGTATTATCATTGTTTAGTATGTGTCTTTCAACATTCATTTCTGGAAGAATTTCGGGAAAATACTTAATAGTCTTTATGATTGTATTCTGTCTTTCTTATGAAATGGCTTTGACCAATCCTGTACTTCTCAGAGAAAACATTACTGTTTCAATGGCATATTGACTTTCCACTGTAGGAGGCTTCGAATCATCTTCTAAGAAATATTGCTTATCATTCAATATTTTTCATTTTTAACAAAATCGAATAAACAGGTAAATTAGCTTTTTTAAAATACAATCTTTTAGAATTTAGATATCTATATGAAAGTAATCTTTAAAATTCTCTTATTAATATGGTTCTAAAATTATTCTTTAATAAACAACAATCAAAATAAGAGGAGACTATAGTGCATTTTTGAAAGATAAAATTTATTGAGTGTACTTAGGGGCGTACTCTAAAGTAAGTGTTGAATGAAGATAAGGTTTAGTTATAATGCATGCATAAGCAAATTGACATTATAAAATTTCTTTAAACTAATATAATGAATTAGGTGGATTACGTAGTGTAAAACGACATAACCAAACCCTGAGAAAACAGATATGTATATTTTTATTGCACTTTAAATTTAAGAGTTTCCTCTTTTCCTTTCAAACTAAGATGTTATAATATAAAGGAAAGGATGTAATAAAAATTGGCACAATGAGACAAGTGCAATAAAAGAGTAAATTCTTCCTTTCGGAATGGATGGACGATCTTTAGAAAATTGCAAGGAAGGTTTATGTTTTATGATATGCTTTATTTGTAAATCTGATCAGTTGGAATTGAGGGGGAGAGAATTCTGACCTATCCCATAGGAGTATAGGAGGTACTATGGAACTTTGGAAAACCAATAGGGTAATGAGATGGAGCTAAGACGAGAATTGTAAGAGTTAAAAACTGCATCTAAAAAGGGAGAAGCTCACACAGAAGCCCCAGAGAAGACTCTCAGAGAAAAGGAGTCCATGATTGAGGAATGGGTCCTCGTTGAGCATAATGATGGTAAGTGAAAAAACGGAGTATAACTGCCCTGTCCAGTCGAAGCCCTGTCTCGGCTTTCCTGAATGGAGCTGCAGATGTCCGAGAAATTGATGAGGATAAGAAGAGACGACAAAGTCTGAAGAGAGATGACAGAGATAAAGGAGAAAGCTCATGAGGAATGAACAAGCCAAGCGAGATGCTGAGCAGTAAGCCAAGTGAGATGTGAAGATATCAGTGGATGAAAATGAAAAATGAAAATGCCGAGAAGAGGACGGGAAGTAGATGAGAAAAGTGAATAATCGACACCGGAAAGCGGTGATGCCATTGACGATGAGAGACACCACACTGCTATTTCTAAAAATGGGTGAGTCTGATCTCTCGTTCCGTTTTCGTCTGGTCAGTTATGTCATATTATTGTGTAAATGTCTTAAAAGAAATATAAAATTAGAATTTCAATTATTTAATCAAGAATGTTTTGATTGTGAATGTAAATTTCTCTTGTCATTAAGTTGCTAAAATAAATTATTAAGTTTTATTGCATTTTTTGTTTTGAATTTATCTCTGTCATTCAATCATTCAAAACAAATCTGGGTTTTCCTCAGAGTTTTTCTAAAATTTCCAAATCCCACCACAACAGATTATGACCATGATATTTAAAATATATTGCAATATTGACTCACTGGAACTAGAAAATGTTGAAGACCTTAGATTAAGGTGCGACAATTCAATCGAACTGGTCATTTTGATAGTTAAAGAAAGGAACTATTGATCGAAAATAAATTAAAAGTTATTTTTAAGAGATTTTTTAAGAGAGTGAAAGGGAAGAATTTTCTCACGAATTTCTATTATGCCTTTTCCTAATTTGCTTTTCATTAAAATAATATATCTGATTTCCTTCAAACATGCAAATACAATTTAAAATGTATAAATGTGTTGTTGGAAAAATATTTAAAGATTTATTTAAAATAAGAAAAACTATCTTATTTTTAAGAATAAACTAAATATCTATATGTGCTTGTAAATATAATATAATATTGACAAAATCAATCAGAAATTTCAAATAAATTGAAACTCCGTACAGAATTTGCTATGAGAAAACTGATGAGTTAATCATATAAATCAATATTGTGAACAATATTTTATTCTTTAAATTGTTTTCTTTCATAATGATGACCTCTGTAATAGATATTTTTTGTACAGTGATAAATTCCTCCACTCTAAAAATGAATTTTTTATAGCATAAATTTGACTAAAATGTGTTAAAATATTTTAAAGGAGAAATATATAATTTTATGAAATCTTTTATAAAATAAATAATCAAAAATTAGATTGAATGAATTATATCTAATAGAAAATATTACAATTTGATTTTATAAATTTATACATTAGATTATGAAAACAAATACCACTATTTTGAATTTATTAGAAATTATTAGAAAGAAAGTTCTGTTATTAATTTGAAATTTTATGTATTGGTAACTAAGGGGAAAATGTTAGAATAACATTTTGAAGTAATAACTTATATATATTAAATGTATATTCACTTTAAGCATTTTCAATTTTGAATGTTTAACCCTAAATATACATTTAAACTTAACTACATGTAAGAAAGATTCAAATTACTTAACTTAAAAATGAATAATTACTGTAACAGTCTTAAAAAAAATTAGAACGGTAAACCATAGAGTTTGTATAAAAGGCTTAAGAAACATACGCATACAAGCCAAATTAATGTGATTAATCATGGTACATTAAAACAAATTAGCTTTAGCCTTTTAATTTAGCTAGATGGGAATAATAAATGACTGGATAAATTCAGTGGAATTAGTTTTCTGATTAATTATTTCTTGAATACTTTAATTCAAATTTACGTTGTCCACAAAAGCTTAAAATAATTAAAAGTTAAGAGACATATTTGTTTTCTACAATTGCGTTTAATTTGTCTAATTTCCTTCCAGCGTCCTCCTAATTGTCTGGCTTTACAAGGAAAAGATTTTTAAATTAAAGTCTACTGAGAATTAGAAAGATTCTGATGTCGAACCATTTGCTTTAAAAATTTTTATATGATTCCACTATTTTAAATTAACTAGAACATTACATTTGATTTCTATTTAAAATGAAAAAAGAACGCAATAAATGCATTAAAATTTGCATGAAGACACAAAATTAGTGATAATAACATGATTATTTCATCACTTTTCAGCATTTATGTTAATAAAGAAAATAGTGTTTTGATTTAACAATACAGTTAGTTACTTTAATTTACACGAAATATATGCTTAATTATAAAGAAAATCGGTATTAGTTATCATATTTTATTAATGTAGTAAGGAACGTATCAGTTTAGATTCTTATGTTAAAAATCAATAAATAAATAAGTTTAGATTTAGTTATATTATTTGTGATATATAAATATTAGAATAAAATAATTATATTATAATTTCGGTAAATATATAAGTTGGACGAAATGCCAAAAGTTTCGAATAAAATTTAATGAATTTTAAGTTAAACATATCTGAAGCTTATTTAAAATATAATTTATGATATATTTAAAATTACATTAAAGATAAGTGGTTCCTAAAATAATTCTAAAATTTTAAACTAGAAGAAAATAAATTAAATTTTTTTATTAATTTATCATTTATCTTTTAACATTAAAACTTTATGTTCTGAAGATTGTTGACAGTTGATAAACTTCTTTGTATATTTTAAGTATTTTCGATACTATACAACTTCTGAATAATACTGGGGTACACAAACAAGAATTTTGAATATTAGAAATACTTTATTGTTATTTTATTATTTTCAAAAATAAAATAATGAAATGCATAAATAAATAACTATTTTCAACATAATTGCATTGAAATCATAGTTCAGTTACATAGTTCAATACTTTAAATAAATATAACTATGGATCTTTTTGCGTAAACTACAATAATGTTAAAAATTGTCTTTAAAAAACTAGGGATTATTTTGGATTTTTTAAATATAATAAATAACTTATATACTATAAGATTAACTCTTCTAAATGTTTTACCTATTTCCTAAACTTATATATAAATGAACCAACTTAAATTATTTAAGTGCTTCGGAGATAATTTTTATAAAAAAGAGAAACTAATCCTGATTTTTCTTTTGTAAATTTAAAACACACCTTGGATTTCGCGTGTTACTTATTTATTATAGAAAGGAAATAAATTAGAACAATTTACGGCATTTTAAACTCTAAATTATTTATATTTAAAGAGTAGTTTAACTTAAAGAATGGTTTGGTATGGATTTTTGTAACCCTTAGAGATAAATTGCGAGATTACTTGGATTATTTTTCCATTTACTACAGTAAGAACAAAAGACATCGTTTTGGACACTTTGCATGAAAATAATGCCACTAATTTATTATCAATAGATTTTCATTTAAGATAAAAAACTTACTAAAGCAAAGATAGGCTCGTGTTATAAATTTCATGCCAGAAAAACAATTTTTGTAATGCTTAGAGAATGTATCTTGATAAAAATATATATTTCACCCTTTCCTATAACAATTTATAAAAAAAATACAAGTTATAAGCTTAATATTTCAAATCTATCAGAAATATTATAAAGTTAGCTTTTAAATCGTTAAAAAATCAACTGTAAATTACTTATTACTATTTAAACGTATCATCTCGTATATTTTACCTCATAAGCATATAACAGAATTAAAAGAAAACTATTTTATATTTATAATATCATCACTTATTACAATTTCCTTTAAGTAAAGAAATTTCAGTCGTTTTTTGAATTTACTGCATAAGAGCCTTTTAATTGACATATTAACTAAGTTAGTGCAAACTATTCTAATTTAAAAAAAATATACCAGTTGATGTGTTTCGAATAAAAAGCATTTTAATCAAATAGAAATAATAAATTAACATATTTATATTCTTAAAATTTCAAAAGCATATAAATTTATATTTCCTTTTTAGTGGTGTCGTTTACCAAATAGAAAATTATTTTCCAAACGCAATTGTTTACTTCTTTCTTATTTTCAGTTTCAGTGAAAAAAATAATTTCAACTATATTTATTTCTTGTGTGAAATCAATTCTAATGTGATACAAACATATCAAGATAACTCAACTGAAGGTAAGTAAATTTTCTGTTGCTAATTATTACATCTATAACTACCATTTTAAATTTAAAAAAATAAAAATGAACTTTTAATTTTAGGAAATTTAGAAAGTAACTTTTAATTAAATTAAATTATTTTATTAAAGATTCAGATTTCATACACTAAAACATAAAACACATAAAGCATAGATTCATAACTTAAACCTAAAAGTTAAAATATCTCAGATATTTTGCAACAGATATATTCATTATTGGAATAGAATATTTTTGGAATAACACAACTAAAAATATTTAACAGAATGTTGAACGAAATGTTAAAGGAAATGTGTGTAAGCTAACCGTTCTGAAAATAGTTCCATTTAAAACATGGATCTTTAATATACATTTGTTTAGTATAATGTTTTAATTATTATTTACTTGAAACTATTACGCCATTGTTATTAATTCTTTCTTAGAATTTATGCAGTTATTTTTGGGAGAGAAAAAATGAAAACTGCATTTTTAACATGACAGTTAGATGCTATACAGCATCAAATTACTCATATAAGTTTAGGAGTATACTGATGATCAATTATTTTACTTAAAAAGTTATTAAGGTGTAAAATAAGTATAGAAGATCTTAATTAGTGTATTTGTCAATATCAGCATCTCCAGTAAAGTTTCAAAATATAAAGAAAGAAGGAATAGTTTTAATTGTTTTTGTCTATATTTTGCTATTTTTTAAAGCACATTATTAAGGAAAAATATATATATATATATATATATATATATATATATATATATATATATATATA
Organism: Latrodectus hesperus; assembly: GCA_037975125.1. Lineage (NCBI taxonomy): Eukaryota > Metazoa > Arthropoda > Arachnida > Araneae > Theridiidae > Latrodectus > Latrodectus hesperus. The sequence continues at coordinate 64,764,118 of CM075862.1, forward strand.
TATATATATATATATATATATATATATATATATATATATATATATATATGTGCTAATGTAAGGGATTTTCATGATGCATTTGAATGAAATGTATCATGCTGTTTTATTGTTTATTCTTGCTTTTCCCTCAAATGTAGTTTTAATTCTACAAAATTTAAAAAAAAATTAAGCAAGAAGATTGACAAATACTTTTTTACAAATGAAAAATAAAATTTAAATTTTTGGATGATAAGAAAATTTATCATGATTGGTAAGCTTAAAAATTATTTTAAGTATTCTATATTTAACATTACTTACTTTAGAATTCAAAAATATTTTTTAATTTAATTGTAAACACATTACAACCTAAATTTATTTAAGAATTTCACTATGAAAATAGTGAATGTAAATCAATTTTTTTAGGAATTTGTTTCAGAAACTGAGCCTGCATTAAACTAGAAAAATTGGTTTTTATCCCATAATTGTGAAAGACAGAATCATAAGTTTATGTCTTTATTGATTGCAGGAGTCATTTTACCACATGATACCATTTGCTATGTTTATCTGAAATCAATGTTTCGCTGAATATTATTATTTTTAATTTTTTGCTCAGTTAATGATGAAAAATGATTCAAGTTATTTAAACGCAGGATAAAATGTTTGAATATATTAAATTATGATAATTTGGAATTGATTTCTTTGAAATTTAATTATTATTTTTATTTGAGTTTTATAAATTTTAGTTGCATGTGAAGGTCACAATAAAAACTCCCTTAAGAATTGCATGAAAAAATGACGAACTATATATATTTTTAACTAGAATATAATATTTATTCTACAGTTTTCTTATAATTTTTACATTTGATTTAAAATGTTTCTGGATATATTTGTATTACATGCATTATAAAATGAATTTATTTACGTTATAATCAGCTTTAGCTACTTAGTAATTTACTTAAAATTTATGTCATTTCACTTTCATATCCTTTGAACGATGAAATATATGATTTATTTCGTAAATTATAAATTATAAAACAATGTTCATTAATTAAATTATTGAAAAATGTAAGTGTTACTAAATGTTTAAAAATATATAGCAATAAATTCAAATCATGCACTTTTCAGTTAAATTTACATATTTCAACTAGATTTTCTTAAAGCTGGACTGTCTTACTTTATGCATATATATATATTTAATACAACTATGGTTATCTTTATATAGCAAGATTTTTATTTTTTGCATTTATTATCTTTTCCCAATTTTATAAAATTCTATCATATTCAAAAGCAACCTTTAATAAACAACTAACTTAATGAAAAAAATATATAAAAAATGGAGTTTTATAAAACGTTTGTCATAATATATATAATTGTCTTTAGGATACTATTTAACGCTATCGACTTTTATACATAGGAGTGTCTTTTGTTATTGTATTTATTTTGTTACCCATGTTCAAATACATAATATTAAACTAAATAGTTTATAATGTTAAAAGAACAAACACATTTTTCAAACTATGGCTATTATTTTTTTATAAAAAGCCAAGTATTAAATGTTTTTTATCAATCGATTAAACTGAGTAGCTTTAAGTTAAATAATTAGTTAGATAATTAATGTTATAAGGAAATATTAGATTTAAATATTCTTACATATATCTTAAAACACATATTTTATTTCTCTTAAAGTGCACTATGCTTGTTAAATGAAAATCAAATTACTTAGTTTCAGAAAGGAGCAGCATGAAAAATTTCTTCTTTCTGTGAAGTAATAGACTGGTGCACATTTTTTTGAAAAAAAAAACATCTCTTTTAACAGGGTAAAAAGAAATCTTATAAATGAATCTAAAATATTTCAAGTTTTTATTTTAATAAAATCATGTAAAGTTTAGCTTTATCTCTGTACATATCAATAAATCATACTTCTTAGTAGCTTGTTTAATCATTATTAGTCATAAGACAATGTTGAAAATTATAAAGAATGTTACAAAACAATGTTCAATGTTGAAAGTTTTGTAAATACAAATGACTAGGAAGTTATTTTAGATTGCTTGTACAATATCTTTAGCAGATTCTCGCTTTGTATGATCTTAAGTTATATTGTTTATGAAGTGTATTTGTTTAAATTTAAATGAAGAATTGCATTATATGTAGGAACAGTCCATCCAATTATTGTCTGGCTCTCATACTGTTGACGGTGTGGATTAATGGTGATGTCATACCAAACCATGATGTTTGGTTGCCGTCCGTGGGCCGCTCAGTTGCTCGTATGCACTCCATATTTGATGCGAAATACACTTATCACCAGGTATTTTTCAAATCAGTTGACTCATAATGATAAATAAATAACCAGTAAAAATCTACCACAAGATTTTGTAGGATTAATTGTGTTAATCGATTTTGTACATCCTTTTTTAGGTTATTACTGACAACATAGAAGAGAGGAAATAACACAATTGTACTAGGGAATTTTAAAGCTAACCTTTTATCTCTAAAATTTATACATTTATATATGTTCTGATAAAACCAAAGTACATTTTACTAGATTCTGATGAAATATAACTGATATTTTTAAAGTTAACACCAGAACTAAACTTTAAATTAAAGTTATATTTCTTATTTTTTTAAAATTAACTAAGTATTTTAATATAATTAAGTTAATTTTAGGTTCACTGAAAAATAAGTTAAAATTATTATATCGTAAACGCTTATATGCTATGTGGCATTATATAATTATTAAAATATTTACTTTTGATTTTGATTATCATTTCTATTCAGGTATTTAGAAATCTGAAAAGTTAATATTTATAAATTTGAAATTAAAAACCAGTGATAAGAAAACTTATAAAACATTTCAGTCTATCTGTATGATTTTTTTTCATTCTATTTTTAAATTTATCAAAACCATATTAAGGTTTGTAAATAAAATAAAATCATAGATGTATGCAGATAATACAACATTGATTGGATAAAAAAATGATTTCATTGAATAAAATATAAACTTGATAACTGATAACATTTCAATAAGAAAGCTAATTTAAATAATAGAGTCTTAAATATAAATACATTAGCTAATTTTTTACGAAGTTTTAAGAAGTTAAGTGGATTAATTCAATCATTTAAGATTTTCTACTTGAATTAAATGCATAAGCATAGTTAGAAAACTTTACAAGATTCATTATGAGAGAAATAGTGCATCAGGGTCTTCAATTTTAGATTTTTATAATTAAATAAAGTGATTAATCACACTTCAATCCTTATATATTTAGGTACTGTTAAATTTTTAATTATTTTAATTTCCTTAGTTATTTGAAAATATTTGCTTAGATACGATAAATTGTTCTGTTTTCTAATTTATGGTTAAATATTTTCAATGATGCATTATTTTATTTTGAATTTCTCGATAATGATTATGGGAAACGAAAGTCTTTCTTTAGAATAAATCAAGCTACTACTAAATTATTATGATAAAATTTTATGATTAATAAAATACGTTTAGCATTTTTGAATAGTTTTATATTATTAAATGAGAATGTATTCTATTAAATGCTTGAAAATTACAATATTTAAATCGCTGTCATGTATGAAATGATTTCATTTTGTGAAAATTACCCCTTTCATTTGGCAATTTAAATCATTTCTAAAATAAATAAACATCTATTTTTTAAGAAATTTATTTATCTGTTAAGTTATGCCTTTATTTACTCTTTAGAATGATGATTTAATAAATTTTCAAATCTGCCAAATTAAAAAAAAATATTTAAGAAGAATATTTACTAAGTAAAATTAAAAAAATCACGTCTGCTCAAAAGAGATTAATAAGAATATTTTTATTAAAAAGAGAAGAAAAAAATAATTCGAATCTACAGGTACAATGACAAATATACTATTAATATAATGGATTCACATCTACATTGTTGTTTGTTGTTTTGGGGTTGATAATCATTATTAGTACGAAAATATTTTCTGAAGTACCTAGAATTTGTACTTATTGCATACATGCACAATAAATTCTAGTATTCTATGTTATATAATTATATTAAATTGTTTTTAACGAAAAAATATCCAAGTAAAAACTATAATAAACTTATGATTCATAAAAAAATGCTGAGTAATTAAATTATATAGTTAAAGTATACGTATATTGTAAAAATGTTAAAACTGAAAGATTCTAAATTTACAGTAAAATTTATCACCACTGTAAATATAAAATCCTTATATGTAAACTAGAATTGAAATATAAATACTGCATAAGCTTCATATTTCATAAAAATGCACAAACGTTTCTTTTTTCATTCATATTACGAATATATATTTATACATTTTTTGCTTGTTTCGCATTTCATTTTCAAATTTTTTTATTAACGACTTAAATGACAAGTATTAACTAAGACTTCTGAACCTGGGGCCTGAGAATATACCAAGCACGTCGGCAGGTGGTGGATCACCGAACATCCAGTAGGAATGACAGGATAGCCTTGAATATAGAATCAGAGGCCGTGAACCAGCTCCCGTAAACCCTGGTGTTATGCGACCTGTGCCTAGGGCTATTTGGCACCGCGGTAATGGTGTCTTAACGGAGCCTCTAGTCGCCTGGGACAGAGAAATTGTTTTTGGCTCTGGGGACCTGCCCTATGAAGAGAAGGCTCCACCTGACCTCTCTCTGCACAAGCTCATGAACTTTTGCAGAGACAACACTTTACAGGTATTCCTAGGACTGGACTTTAATGCTCACCATGTGATCTGGAGAAGCATGGATACAAATAAAAGAGCTGAATGCCTTTTAGAATTCATTCTAAACTACGAGTTAGATATTCTAAATGAGGGCAACGAACCAACTTTCATTACTTCTAATCGATCTGAAGTAATTGACATTACTATAGCGACAACGCTAATTAGTAAAAATATCAAAAATTGCAAAGTAGATGGCAGACCTTCTGGCTCAGACCGTCAAAACATCCATTTTGAAATTCACTCAAGTGTGTGTCTGGATCGCATGTTCAGAGACCCAGTTAGGACGGACTGGAAGAAATTCCTGGTGGTTTTGACTGGGTTGGTTGAGCTCGGGAACAGACTTATTAGAGATAACTACGATTGAGAAGTTACAGCTGACCTTCTGCAAAGTAGTATTCTAGATTCTCATTATAACAATTGCCCTATTCGCACTAGGAGAGCTAAACTCCAATGTCCTTGGTGGAATGACTCTTTAGCAACCGAAAGGGCAAATGTTAAGAAACTTTTAATAAAGCTAGGAAAAATGGTGAATGGGAGAACTATAAAACGGACCTCACTAATTATAACAAACTTGTTAGGAAAAGCAAAATTAACTCCTGGAGGAAATTCTGTGAAGAGATAGATTTTATCTCTGAAGGAGCTAGATTCCAAAAACTCTTCAAAAGGCATGAACCTATTTCGGTTGGCAATTTAAAGGACGAGGAGTGTAATTTAGCTGTTTCCTGGGAAAGAGGTTATGGAAATTATGACCAAAACCCACATTTTTGGAGCAAGGGGTATTTATAGCAACGAAGGGGAGCACTGCATTGGCTCTTTGCAAAGAGTCAATAGTGATCAATGGACCATCGCCAAAAATATCGTTAACTACAACAATGTTAAATGGGATATCTCTGCCTTTAAACCTCTAAAAAGCCCAGGGCCTGATGGAATCATGCCCATCATGATCCAGAAGGCAGAGGAGGTTATCATACCAAGTGCTAACTAGAATTTATAGAGCTAGCTTAGCACTGGGTTACATACCAAAGATATGGCAGAAGACTAGGATTGTTTTCATTCCTAAACCTGGCAAGGACACTTATGACCAGGCGAAGTCTTACAGACCTATCAGTCTTTCTTCCATCTTTCTAGAAATTACGGAGAAAATCATTGATCGGCATATTAGAGATTACTTGAGTAGTAACAGTCCCTTGCATGCTCTTCAATTTGCCTATCAACCCGTCAAATCTACTGAAACTGCTTTACATCAGCTAGTGTTCTAAGATTGAAACCACTCTGGATCAAAATGAAATTGGCTTGGCAACTTTCCTTGACATTCAAGGTGCCTTTGATAGCAGTTCCCATCTATCCATTCTCAATGCACTTAGAGAGGCAGGGATTAATCAAACAGCCAGGGATTAATAAAAGACTACTAGAGGTTGTCCTTAAGGGAGGTGTTCCCTCACCATTACTTTGGAACCTAGTTGTAAATAGCCTTATGAAAAATCTTAATGATAAGGGTTACTATACGCAAGGATATGCTGATGACATTGCCATCCTAATCCTTGGTAAAGATTTCGACATTATCTTGTCATTTAATGCAGGATGCTCTAAGTTATGGAGGTCAATGGTGCAATGATAGGGACCTGATGGTTAATCCTCAGAAAACCTACCTTGTACCTTTTACACGTAAAAGGAAATGGAAGGGTTTTTTCCTACCAAAACTTTTTGATGTTGAAATCAATGTGGCTTCAGAGGTGAAGTATCTGGGCATTAATTTAGACCAAAATCTCACCTGGAATAAGCACATTGATGATACAATTAACCGAGCAAAGAAAAGCATTATGATTTGCAGGTGAATGATTGGTAAAAACTGGGGTGTACATCCAAAACATAATGTTTTGGATGTAATAATTTTGGATGTAATAATTGTTGTACACTGCTATTGTCAAGACCATTATCACATATGCCTATGTGATCTGGTGGCATAAGGTGGAACAGAAGTCTGTTACTGACAGACTAGGTGGTCTACGAAAACTGGCCTGTCTCTGCATCACAGAAGCAATGTCCACCGCACCAACCAGAGCATTGGACGTTATGTTGGATCTGACTCCCTTAGACATCTTCATCTACAGCACTGCCAGAATGACTGCATACAGAATGAAGCTACAAAACAAATGGTACGACCAAACTGTTGCCATAGGGCACAGGGGTATTACCGGGAAAATTCAAGATCCTACTTTCCTTATGTCCTCGGACATCATGGAAAAGTCATACATGTTTGAAAAAACATTTGAAATAGTTTTTCCAACTTGAGACGAATGGGATAATATGTTCGAAACTAAAACAGGAGATCTAATCTGGTACACAGATGGATAACTGAAAAACAGCCTCTCAGGACTGGGAGTATGTGGCGTGTCACGAAGAACCAGCCTATGTAGAAACCTTCTTACAGAACTGGCAACTAGAAACGAGGAGATCCTTGTATGGGTGCCAGGGCACAAAGGTATCGAAGGTAATGAAAGGGCTGATGAGCTTGCTAAACAAGGATTGTCCTTTGCTCCCATTGGTGCAGAACCTTTTACCTTTTTGTGGAATCAATTTGAAGACCGCAAAAACCAATGTTCTTAGATGGGAAAAACGGAAGATGTATGAAGCTTGGCTCAACACTCCTGGTCAAACCCTCACTAAAAGTATGATCTGTGGATCATCAGCGAGGATTGCCTCTGAAATTCTAAGATGCTCTATGCTCTATGCAGAAGATACGTTTAATCTTAGGCTTCATAACTGTTCAGAAAACACCTCCATAAAATGGGACTGTTTCAGCAAGACCTTATCTGCAGGAAATGTCATACGCAAGAGGAAACGGGCAAGCATATCATTTACGAATGCGAGGCTCTTGCCCATCTCTAGATTAACTTCTTTAGGCATCATCCATACTAGAGAGTTACACCTAAACTCCATTAAAGGGTTATATATACATATCGGACTTTATTAATAAAGTGTGTCACCCGAGAAACTGGAACTAGGAAACATTGGGTTTGGAGTTAATCGTACAAAATGCTGATAAAAGCAGAGGTGCCCAATGACATACAAACTCAAATCGAAGAAGATGAAGCTGAAGACTTCTGAATCTCTACGCGTTTATTAAACAAAAATTTTAATAATAATTTTTTACTGGGTAATAAATAATATTTCTCTTTCTAAGTATACTTTCATAAATACTCTTATAATTTCAATACTTTTATTTAAATTTCCTAACTATTTTAAAATCTTGTTTCTAAAAAATGATTTACAAGTTTTATATTTTGTATTTGTTGAAGCTAATATTATATTTAAAATTTAAATTTAAGGGAAGGATTTTCAAACTAGTTACACAAGTGACTTTTAGCATTAAGAGAATTATGAATTATTGATATTTTACATGAAAATCTAGATTGTTCAAAAATTTCTTCGATGAAAATTTTAAAACCAGGGTTTTTGAAAATATTATTCCTTTATTATTCATATAAATTTAAATCTGGTGAAAGATATTTTGCATAAAATAAAAGTCACATTGTTTATTAAATTCAAATATCTTTCACATTTCTGAAATGGTATCTTAGTTCTTCTGACAAGATCTATGAGAAACTAAATATAAAAATATAATCACTTAGTATTAATATAAAACATAAATCTATTTATTGATCAGTTACACGTTTACACAAATATATATTTCAAGCTAGTGTTACACAAAAATATTCAATCAAAAGGATTTTATTTTTTGATGACATTTTAAGTTCACGTCTTTTCCTCGGGTTTTATAATATAGTATTAAATATTGTAAAAATGGTAATTTTTAGATATTTGAATTTCCAAAAATATGAAAAAAATAAATTTATAAAATTTATGCTAGAAATAACTGTAAAAAATTATTTACAAAAAAGATATAAAATTCCCTGCTTACTCATAAAATTTTATGATCTTTTTCCATGCCTCTTTTTTACCAATTGCACATAATTATACCATTAATAATGCATACATAAGACATGTTTAGAAAGTTCTTGTTTGAATACGAAATATATTCTGATGACAGAATTTAGGTGATCATAAATGCAATTTAAATCATTACTAATTTCAAAATATATATTTCATACGCTTTCTAAAAGTGTATTAAATATGTATAGGCTGATGAAGTGATGAAGTACTTAAAAATGATAATTTTTTGTGTGTATATATATATATATATATATATATATATATATATATATATATATATATATATATATATATATATATATATATATATATATATATATATATATATATATATATATATATATATATATATATATATATATATATATATATATATATATATATGTTAGAATGAATAATATAAACTCCTATCCTTTCATTTATTTGCAATATTTTTGTTTATTAAGTATTAATAAAATATTTAAGTAATTTTTAACTTCCTTTGTTCATGCTTCTTTTAGAAATATTAATCTAATAATAGTTTGAAAATTACTTGTATATTCTAAAATTGCTATAACACGCCAACGGAGTATTTACAAACATGAGCAAGCTAATGAGAATAAAGTTTTAAATATCATAAATTAAAATAATTTACATGCAAATATTATAATGGGAAATAGATTAAAAAAATTCTCAGACAATTACTAAATTATAACAGCAAGTAATTAAAAAAATATTTTTGAAGTAGGTAGATTTAATTATTAAGTATATGATTGTGGCAATAAATAATTATATAAAATTTTGCAATTTAAGTTTGGAAATTTTTATAAAAATAATGTATTTGATATTGAATTTAGATCATGTCCCATAAAATTTTTGTGAAATATTTTTCACATAGTTTTTAATAATTATTAACTAATGAAAATGGATCGATGTTTTTCAGAAGATAAAACAGTCTTAATAAAGTATTGTAGTTTAATCTAAAAACAAAAATATATAATGAATGAATTATAAATTAAATTATAGAATAAATATAGGTCTAATTAAAATAAATATAACAAAATTATTTATTTTGCTTAGATTACAAGCTGGAATGCGCAAGAAAACACATAAATTCAAATTTCTTAAGACTAAATACATCAATTTGTAATTATCATTAAAACACACAGTATAACGTAGGTTAGGTTTTCATCTCCATAAATTATATTGAAAGCAAAATAACATTTCAAAAGGGAATTTGTTAAATAATTTTCCCACTCAATAATTCAAAAACTTTAATCATAAGACATAAAGAATGGAAAAATAAATTTAACGAAACATTTAATGATGAATTTGAAGCTTTTATTGTTTACTGAATATTATATCTGAACCTTGTTTTCAGAATAATTCAAGCACAAATAATGAAAGAATTCTAATAAGTAAGATTCAAATTAAGTAATTTATCTATTTGTTGTTTGTAATCAGGATAACAAAGAAATTTAGCAATTCACATTCAGCAAATTTCCTTGAAAATATTTCTTGAAAAAAGAATAAAATATAATTCAAATATAACATAATTCACATTAACAAAATAAAAGAATTTTTCCAATGAAATATTTGAGCATTACTATATTAAACTACTTTTTGCATGTAAATGTGTAAAAATACAAAATGTGGTTTTTACGGTAAAGTTTAAGAAAAATTTATTCTTTGAAATAAAATTTTTTTATGAAAAACTATGTATTCGAAGTCAAACGTTCCGCTGTAAGCCAGATTTAGGCAGATAACTGCTCTATTTATTAAAATATACAGACTCTATTTCAGAGAATTTCCTACAAAATGCTCAATTATGCTAGTTCGTATTATTGATTATTTAATTGTTAATATACAATGCAGTAGTATTTGTTTCGAATAATACAATCTTAGTGAACTAATGTATAGAATAATACTTTGAATAAACTAACACATTAATATACAATCAACTTTTGCATTTAATGCAATAATATACAATTTTCTTTTGCTCTCAGGTAATTAATTTGGGATATGTTCTCGGAAAAGTTTTAATACAATTGATTAACTTATAGTTTCATAATGCGTGCAAGTGGTTCCTCAGTCGTTAATTTTTAAATATTCAGGGTACATGATTTTACAGCAGTTTTCTGAAACTGAATCAATATTTCTAATTTAGCAGTGGAAAACATAAAATTTTAATTCAAACGAAACAAATGTTAGTCTGGAAAGTGTTCTCTTGTGAATATCCATGCTGTATTTTTTAGTAAAAGACTATAGTTACCTAAAGCCGTATTTTTAGTGCTTTGTTATTTCATTTTAAGCAACAAATTGATCACTTGAATGTAACTTTATCAGTTTAATTTTTTTATTTGATTTTGAAATATTCTTGATACATAGTTTACATTCTTAACAAGTTTCATAACTAATCTAAAAGATTATCATTTGATTAACTAACATTTCAAATTGGTTTTTAAATATTTATTAGTTTTTTAGCACCTACTTATTTTTATATAATGAAAGCTTTTTAGCACTTTTTTCCCTTATCAATATCTTTTTTACTCATATTCAAGCAGAATAAAAAACGTATAATTATGTAATTAAAATAACTCATTTTATAACATTTAAAAAATATTTGTGTAAAAGAAAGCAATATAATTATTTCTGCTAATTTAATAATGAAAATGTAATTTTATTTTAGCTTATAATTAATCATTCAACTTATTGATTAGAAAAATATATCGATTAATATCCAATTCATATTTCACAAATTAATTTTGAAATTTAATTTTAAATTACTAAATATATTAAGCTTTTCCTAAGAATTTGTATAAAAAGGAGTACTCATCAATTTAAACATATATATTTCTCGGTATTATAAATTGTAAATATTATTATATTTATATAGATGTTGGATGACTAAAATTGTAATGTGTTCCATATAAATTTGAAGAATATCTTTTGTAACTATGGGTGTTCTGTTGAAATTTACGTTTGTATCTTTTAGATATTCATTAAAGTAATTTGTTGTTGTTGTTTTCCTATGACACTTGGACAAGCCAAGCTCACTTTTGCCTTTGCCAGTGCAAATTAAGTCAATAGGGAGCGTCTTTTGTTTGGAACAGAGCACCATGAAGGTGAAAGAACGACTTTGCTCTTTTTAAGGTGGCTCGTAATTTGTTAATTGAAAGAAATATTTGACTATATAGATATTACTATAAATATGTAAGCTGAACCTGAAGTTAGGAATGTGAACTTACGTTAATGCACACATTTGCTGGTTCTGAATCGAAATAATTTGATTTCTGAAGATGAGAATTTAAATTACTGATACATTATGAAAACACTGAAAATATATGCAGTATCATTGATAATACGGATTTTGAATAATCATTAAAATCATTAAATTATATTAAATCATGAAACCAATTATTTCATCGCATACATTTTAAGTTTATTTTTTAAAATCCTGAATAAAAAATATAAATGACTTTCATGCATGGTACTTGACGAAGAAAAATAAATTAAATATAGATACATTTTTTGTAATTAAATATATACAATCTCAAGATACTTCTGATTAATATTTTTATTTTTTGATTAATTTCGGAATTTAAATAGCTTTAATTTTCAGAATAATACTCCCAGAGATTTTGTCTTTTGGTACAATTACGTGTATCGGACCGAAACAGAGAACAAGTATTGGAATATAGTTATGAATTGATACATTTTGATATGAATTTCAGATATTGGGCTATTATATATATTAAAATGCAAATTTTATACTCTTAATATAATCAGTTTTACAATTTATCATCGTTTTAAAATCTTCCTTCATAGATTATTATAAGAACTAAAATCGTGTGAAATAAGACGTGTGGAGGAGAAAAAGTTAAAATTTTAAGAAGCATAATATTTTCTTTTTCTTCCGTGAAATTGACAAGGTTAACTTAACGTTATTGAAACAAAAATAGAGTCAAATAAGAAATGCAAATAATTGTGTGCATGAAATTAAATTTTCTCTAATGAATTATTTTTTTGAATTCTTAAACGTTTAATTAATTAAATTAATTAATATTTTTACATTTTTCTACAGATGTATTTAATTCCCTACTATGATCTGATCTTTGAATCTTCCTTATTTCATACAAAACTTTCTACTGAAATAAGCTTATTATTAAAATAAAGCGCAATTTAAATTTTATGAGTAAATTTATTAAACTTAATAAATTATAAAGAATTTTCTAATAACTAAGAAAACTTACATGTTTTTTTAATTTTACCAAAATATTAATTACGTTAACACTTTGTTGTAATAGCTAAATTCTATTTAGTATATAATAAGCATGCATTGTTTTGTCATTTTACTGATAATAAGAACTGATTTTATCATTTTTATTTTCTTTCTTTTTATCGGTAATAATAAACGGAAATAAAAAAGAAGTTTATTGTGATGAATATCAGTTAAAAAACTGATATTCATTACATTTTCAAAATGCTTATACGCAAAACAAAGTAACATTCCCAATAAAATGAAAGTTTAAATTTCTACAACTCTACGATGATTATTTTAAATAAGTTAGAAATATGTTTCATTCCCATTTTCCCAACTATCTAATCTATGTCTCAGTTATTTCACTAATTGAGGAAAATACTGAAATAAACGTATATGTAACACGAGAACACGCTAAAAAATGAATTAAAACTGCGTAAACCAAATATACATAAATAAAAAATATTTTTCAAAAATGTTTCATTCGTGTATATAATTATTTAGAATTAAATTCATAAAATTTCTTAAATATTTTATGAATTTAATTCTAAATAAATATCATAAGAGTAGTGTAAAAAATAGTTAAATAATGTTGAAGAGTACAAAACAGTAAAAATCTTAGTTACTTATTGCAAAATTCACCTTATTTTGACTCTACGTCTCTAATTGTAAGGTTGTAAGTTAAATTTGTAATATTTAATGTAATTAATGTATGAGTTTCCAACTTTAATTGTTATAAAAAATTAGAAAGTATCATAATATTTAAATATATTTACTACTTTAACAAAAATACAGATATGTTATTATGGATTTGCTATAAAATTCACATTGTTTATGAAATTCAAATATCTTTCACATTTCTGAAATGGTATCTTGGTTCTTCTGACAAGATCTATGAGAAAAACTAATTATAAAAATATAATCACTTTGTATTAATATAAAACATAAACCTATTTATTGATCAATTACACGTTTACACAAATATATATTTCAAACTAGTGTTACACTAAAATATTCAATCAAAAAGATTTTATTTTTTGATGACATTTTAAGATCACGTCTTTTCCTCGGGTAATATAATATAGTATTAAATATTGTAAAAATGGTAATTTTTTGATATTTGAATTTCCAAAAATATGAAAATAATAAATTTATAAAATATATTATAAAAATCTTAGCTACTTATTGCAAAATTCACCTTATTTTGACAATACGTCTCGAATTGTAAGGTTTTGTAAGTTTAATTTGTAACATTTAATGCAATTAATATATGAGTTTCCAACTTTAATTGTTATATTAAATTAGAATGTATCATAATATTCAAATATATTTACTACTTTAACAAAAATACAAATAGGTTATTATAGGTTTGCTATAAAAAATCTTATAGATTATTCATAAAATTAATTATGAAACTGTTACAAATTAAACCTTACAGCTTTTTTATGTTTAAAAATCATAATGTTTATATTCCAATTATAATTTTAATAAGAAGATTGATAATAATATAAAAAGCTTTAGAAAAAAGATGAAAGATACCCAGAAATATGTTCTCGAATAATTTCAATATACCAAGCGAATTAAATTTAAAGTGCTTTTTTAATTATATGCAATCGATAATGAGCTCAAAAAGATTAATCTTCGAGGTTTTATTTTACTCTAGAGACTAAAAATCAAGTTTTCTAACGTAATTTTTTATTTCATGATGACTTTTTTTTATATTTCATGAAAAACAGTAAAATAAAAATTGCTGACTAAACAGAAAAAATAAAAAAATACTAAAACTTTCATATTTTTTTGCAGCACACACACTAAAAAATTAAAACCCATTCACGGTGTAATTATTCAAAATCTGTATTAAGCAAACAGTTCACTCAGTATCATCAATATTAAATTCGGCACGCATTAACGTTAATAAGAATTAAAAGTAAATTTATTTAATAAAATAAAAATTCAAATAAATTTAAATTGTATTTAAAATATTATATATATATATATGTATATATCTATATATATATATATATATATATATATATATATATATATATATATATATATATATATATATATATATATCAACTATATTATTATTATTATCAACTATATTATTATATATTATCAACTACAACTATACTATTATTATGATTCAGAAATATACTATGACATTATAAAAGTTCCAAGCTTTGAAAATATGCAATATTTTCAACAATTTTACGAGATTATTCTCAAATTCTTTACATTCTATTTGAAGTCTCAAACTTTTAAGAATTGTTATTATGTGGTCCAATGTTCACACATGGAAAAATATTGATATATTTTAGTTTCACCGCTACCTTTGAATAAAATATTATAAATCATTATGAAGTATTGAACTTTTAAAGTAGTTATACTTTAATTAATTGATGCGATTAGGAGTTAAGCGGATTCAGTTGTGCTTATAGTGTTTATAATTAGACAGAAATAAAGAATAGAAAATTTAATTTAAAATACGAGATTTTATACTGTTTATTGTTATATTATTATTATTTAATTACTATTCATTTTCTCTTTATTACTTTGATGTAAGCTATGATGTATGAAATTCAGTTTCTTCAGTATAAAATTTTTATTTTTAATAATATTGTATAAATATTTGCTTCTTGAAATTTTTTTCTGTTTGATAATAATTTCTTCAAACATGTTTATAAAAACAAATGTTGTTTTCTTCTGTTTTAAGCAATCATCGAATTTGAAAGCATCATTATAAAGAAAGTCGGTAAATAATAATGAGTTAAAAATATTTGAAAGAAAATTATATTAATTTCTATAATTTCATTCACCTACTAAATAATTTTAGTGAATAACTTTGAGCAAAAGTCAATAGAAATCTAATATTTTCTAAGGGGATGGAATTTAATGTTAAACTTGATTTCTTTAATTGTACTACTTAATTTTTACACACGTTGTTTTCGAGAAACAACACTATTTGGATACTTCAATGTTTTAAAAATTGTAAAAGCATATTTAGTTATTATCAAAATTAACTTGGTTTTGATACTTGCCTTTAAAAATGTTCTAGAAAAATTAGAAATATAGGCTTTATACATTTATTGCATGATGTCATATTTTATTATAAAAGGATGTCGCATCGTTTCACAATTCATGTATAAGCATCTGGTTATTTTTCGCAGGCCATTTTTCCCTCATTCTCTACTTAAAAGTATTATGTTAATTTTCCTTACTCTGATATAATTTATTTTTTCTAGAATATCAATCATCTGTAAATATTGAAATATTTTGAAGACAAGAGTACAGATTTATTTAATTTTTTTACGATATTTTCTTTTGTATTTATTTTTTGCAGAAGAAAAGAATTTGATTGAGGCGTAAGAAAAAATGAAATCAAAATTTGCAGAACGCTTCTAGTAGAATTTCTTTGATCCATAGTAATTTTGTGTGTTTCAATGAGTTTTTTCCTATTTATTTTGCTCTAAGTCATTAAAAAATTACATATTATTTTGTAAATAATTATTTTATTCTCATATTTAAATGTAATACAATGAATGCTGAAGATAATTTCAGAAAAACAAAATTATTTTTATTCGATACACACTTTCATTTTAGAGGTAAGCAATATTTTAAAAGTGGTCACAAAATACCTTTTGTTCATTCGTACGAGATTTTTGTAAAACTAAGTTGTGTGTAGATCATTTTCATTTTTAGTTGTGTACACCAATTGAGGAAATTTAGAAATATTCAAGAGGCAAATACTCTAAAGTCCAAAATATATAATACACAAAAATTAAAATGTTCAAAGGATTATAAATTGATAATTCTTTAAGTGGTATTATTAATAAAATAAATTTTTTTCTACCTTAGCTATGTTATGCTCATTGAGGAGAGATTTTTATCTCATGAGACTTACCTTATGCCAAATGATTTTAAAAATTAATCAATGCATAAAATTTGTACCACTTGACTTTTTATGAACATTTGTGATTACAGCTGTCGAAACACACAGCAAAGAAAATCCTGACAAGATATTTTTCAAAACTGCCCATTTCCATTATAAAATAGAAATTTTACATCGTTTCAGTAGCTAGCGTAAACAAGTAGGCTTTTCTGCTGAGTTATTGTTTGTACCATTCACTTAATAAAGGGTTGTAGAGTACAGTTTCTAATTAAATTTTTGTGGAGCGCTTATTTCTTTCACATGCACTTTCTGCACATTTCTTGAATTATTACTTACTAAGCAAATCTTAATACAGAGGTTAAAATGTGCAGGACATTTGAGCCGGATGAACGACAATCGGGTGACGAAAAATATTTTCTTAGCATGCCCCATTGGCACCAGAAGAAGAGGACGACCGAAACTCCAATGGCGTGACTGCCTTGAAAACGACCTAAAAACATTAAAAATGACAAACTGGATGACCTTATCCAAAAATAGGGGGTCCTGGTATGCACTTTTGAGGAAGGCAAAGACCCACCTGCGCTGTCAGGCCAATGAAGAAGAAGAAGAAGCAAATTTTAATCTAGACTTGCTTAGTTAGTAATAATTTGATTAATCAATGGCCATAATATCATACTGCTGTATCATCTTGACTGGACATTGCTAATGGATCAATAAAATAGGAAATGAGAATTTTGAGCATATATTTCAAAATACTTATAGTCTGTATCAGTGCCATCCTCATTGAACTTTTGGCCTCAGAACATAGTTTAGGATACATATTACGTTATTTTACATATTACAAAGGATGCATATTACTTTTATTTGTACTATTTGAAATAAATGTTATTCATCTAAAATAATTAATTAATAACTATCATGTTTCAAATATTTATGCAGGTGAGGAAAAAGTTACAGAGTAACCAAATAGTTTTAAATTAGTAAATGAAAGCAAAATCAATAATTTATCCAATTTAAAGTAAACTATATTGTTCGCAAACATTAAGTGGTTATTACTAAGCAATAATATATAAAGTAATTTAATTTTCTTATAAACTATAAAATATATTACACAAGAATTACTATGGATAAAAAATATCTTTGAAACATTTAATGTATTCAGTCACTTTTTATACCTTTTTGTCATCAATTAAAAGCTTTCATACCATCAAAAATATTTTTTTAAATAGTATTTAGAAAAAATTATTTTTGATTCGAAAGATAGAACTAGTATTTAAGAGATTCCTTTTTTCCCTTAAGGATGGTTTTGTTGCAATTAGTAATTGAGTTATATAGATAAAAAGTATTTAAGAATTACTGTTTAAAAAAATGATTTCTTCTTAAGAAAGTTTAAGCATGCTTTAACTTTGCAGAAAACTTTAACAAAGTTAAAGAAATATTTTTTTACTCATCCTGCATTCCTTAAATTTAAAAAAAGAATAAATCCATATTCTTGTTACATAACAAAGATATATGTAGAGCAGATAAAACATGCATACGCAATTCAATTTATAAAAAAATGAAATAGAACTGATTTTTTTGTAATGAGTTGCAGGAATTGAATCAGTAATTCTTTAACTTAGCATATCATAATGACAAAGTTTCTAAAATTCATTCACTTATTTAATTCAAATATTGGGATATAAATGCATTATTTGTAGCTTGAAACATTATGTTTTTACAGAAATGTTTAAATTACTGATTGATTTTCTATTCGTGTTAGAAAGTAAATTTAGAATTAAATACAAATAAACACATAAGATTGACAATGAAAATTTGGGCAGTATAATTTTAGTATTTAGTAATAGACGTTAAGAATATTGGATTTATGATGGTTATATGAGAGGAAAATTATGATACACTTAAACCCTGGCTTGTAAATACTAAATTTAATAAACTCTGAAATGGAAATTTGTTTTCTTTAAAGAAAAAGGAATGTATTAAAATAATACAAAAGTAATTGGTGAACTCTAAGAAAAATATTCATTTGTCAATTTGATTTCCTTTAAATTCTATTCTTCTATCTCGTTAAACACTGGTATCAATATTCAATTTTGTTTTCAAATTCTATATAATAATTTTTTTGGGAAAATGTTGCAAATAAATATTAAAACTTTTGTATAATTATAATCAAAATTTATCATTTTTGGAAATGTATATCATTACTGACGTAACAAAAAATGTGTTTGTTAATTATTTATTATTTAATTGTCAGCTTAAATCATGATATCTCACATTGATTAAGAAAATCATTCATTATTTTCATCCAATAATGCTTACTACAAAATGAAGGTTTTAAGTAAAATATTTGGCCTTTAAGTCAGCCATTAACTTTTTAAACTGTTTAATTAATTTATATCTCATTGTTTATACATTTTGAGATTAATCCTAATTCAATTAGTATATACAGAGTTTAATTTAAAACCATTATAGAATGAATGAAAAGAAAATTTTTTGACTATTCTTCTAACGTTTAATCAAAATAGTTTGGAAAGTAATATATTTAATGAGAACAGCAAGAAAATGTAACTTTGTAATACATTTATTTCATTTATTATACATGTTCCATTGCTTTCATTTACTGAGTAAAGAAATTTACATTTCTGTCCCTTAATTTTTGATAGAAAGATTGAATTCTTTTTTCTAAGAAAATAGGAAATTTAAACTAAGAAATAACTAACCACCTAAACTATTGTTATTTTTGACGGTTTTAACAAAATAAGCATTTAATGTTATAAAAATTTGTATTGTAGTTTATTCTTAACTCAATTTAAATAAGTGATATTAATCATACAATATATTCTGTGGCATATTATCAAATTCTTTTTTGATAATAATAATACAAAAACGAATGAATGGAAATAAATTTTTCTTAACATTAAACAAATATTTCCAAACAACCCAATTTTAAATAAAGTGAATAAAACATGACTTACTTTTGAAAATAATAATAGTTCATAGGTGACATGTACGTTTTAAATGCACTTGATAGTACAATTTGTTTTGAATTAATAAAAATAATGACATTAAAATAAAGATCAGAATAATTTGCTTTTTTTTTCAAATTAAAATACAGCTCTCAGTTGAAAATGATAAAACAATATAAAACGTTCAATAAATTTTGTTTTGAACATTTTACATTTTTAATTATTTAATTATTTAGTTGTAATATTTAAAATAAACCGAAATTGAAATGTATTTTATAATTTAGTAACTTTTTAAGCGATGTCATAAAAATAATAATAAAATTTATATTCACAATGTTTTATATTTTTAAGAGTGAAATAATCATTATTTGAAATGCATGTGGTCAGAAAAACCAACATGGTCAATGAATTAGAAAATTTAAGATTAATATTTTAATCGAGCAACTTTTACATGCGGATTACAAATTTTATTCGTTTGAAACTTAAATCAACAAGAGACAAGAGTGCATATTCCCATGCTTATATATATATATATATATATATATGCAGCTTTTCATATGTTAAATTAGGTGGAAGAGAAAAATGTTGTCAAATGCATCTTTCCACCATACCCCACACGCTTTCTATTGGGTTGAAATACAGACTTTGTGTTGGCCAGGAAAAGGATTTTAAAGTTAAACCACTGTTTAGGGTCTAACATTTCTAGCAGTTGCATTAATTTCTAAGAAGTATCCATTGTAGTCAGAGTAAAAATGCAATATTCTAGGGTCACATAGGCTGCCTGCATAACTGTGTAATTAATGGCTGTTTATTTAGCCTCGAGAAACATCATGGCTGCCAAAGATGCTCCATGTTATTATACTTCCACCCGACATATTAATTAATAACCTATATATAAATTTATTATTTAATTTCCTAATTAATGCAAGGTGAGCTCACTGATATGAATACCTTAATAAACAAACCTTTCTGTTCCTAGAAAGGAACAGTTGGTAAGCGCCAGGAATCCAGGAATTATCCAGGAATATTTTCTTTGTCTCAAAATTCCTGCTGCAAGTAATAATAATTTAAATGCCATTTTCTGTGGATACAAGTTTGCATTTATAGTTTTGAGAATCTGTAATATGCCGATAATACTTCTAAATAATAGGCGAATTGTAAAATTTTTCTGAAGGTTGCAGCGTGTGAAAAATTATATTAGACACCTGTCTTTAGAATAATTCAAAATATTTGCTTAAATTAAAAGTGATTTTGAAAGTTGAATTGATTCTTCTACAAAGCTGAATTTGAAATTACTCTGAATTTTTCCTTGCCACGATTCTTCACTTAATTCCAGTGTTGAATTGCTGTATTATTTTTTGAATTCAAATGATTTTCAAATAATTTTGCAAAAAAAAAAAAGTGATTTAGTCAGATATACAAGGGAAAGAAATGCAGATTTAGGCAAGCATCCTCATCAATGTTTATACTATGTATTGAGTGCAAGTAAGGCAAAATGTATTCATGAATTATTGAGATTCTCTCCAAATTTCACACTTTCCATCAATGAAAAATAAGATGTATCATGGTTCATCAGGCCACGTTACTTCTCTCACCAAATGCCTCAGTGTTTTCTTTCCTGACGACACTACCAAAGATTTTTTGCATTTTGGACGGAAATGAGTAATTACGTCACAAACATCAAATTCCTATCATCTGCAATTCTCTGAGAAAAGTTTGGAATGAAATCTCTTGAAAAGCGTTTTAATTGCCAATTTTTGTCATTTGAAGCACAGTAGATTTTTTGGTTCTGTTTTTTTTCTGGAAATGATGGTGATATTGGAAATACTGCTATATTCACAGTAACGTTTCTAAAAAAAATGCCACTTTTGTTTCCAACTTTTGGAAAAAAATCTGATGTGGCTGCTTTTTTATAATCTCGGGCTTTTATTTAGACTTTTCTAGGCTTTCAGTTTAGTAAGGACTATGATGACGAAAATTTGCTATCCTTTGAAATTGAAGCCCCTGTTAAACAGGACCAACAAAAAGATCATCTTGAAACAAAACGCAATTATTTAGTTTTCGTAATTTTACTTCATCAATCACATGAAATAAACTTTTGCACCTTAATAATGTCAGTATTCTAACAATGTGTAGCCAAGGCCATAAAAATTTCCCTGATTTATCCCTATCAAGCATTTGAAGGAAAATCGTACAGCTTTCTAGTTTATTGGCTAGAGTATCTACTTTCCAATAATTCCCTACATTACACCAATAGGGGGAAACCTGTGCTTATATTACTATTCAAAATAAAATAATTTTTAAACCAAGATATGCATTTGAAATTGTGTCCAACTATGAAGTACTAAATTAATTGCATGTAAAATAGAATAAAACATATAGAAATATTGAAAACATTTTGATCCTTTTAATTATATTTCCTTGTTACTTATTGTTACTTTTATTTTTCTTCAATATTTTTGTCCTGAGTACTCTGATATTACTTTTTAAGTAATCTATGTTTTTTCTGTGAAATATATCTGTAATAAGTAATTAGCTATTTTAATTTCACCTACTTTGTATTGAACTGAATAATTTAATATAATTTTGATTTTTTATTCTCAAAATAATCAATAGATAAGAGTGAAATGGTTAAATTAAAAAAATATAAGTATTGTACAGTTAAATTAAAAAGATGAGCACTTCTCAATTTAATTTGATAAAGGCTTTGTATGTATGTATATATTACTTAAACTATACGTAATTAAAACTGCATAAAATTGCCTTTGTTGATTAAGTACGAAATTTTTACCTATTAGTATTGATTACTCAGTGAATAAAGTCATATTATATTATTTAAAATGAATGTATTTAAATTCATGGTAGTGAAAGTTTAAAAATGAATATGAGGACTTACTTGCGTTAGTGAAACATAGGATTCTTGAAAACAGGTCAAAAGGAGAAGATGGGTAAAACATGGCTGAAATTTGACCGCGTTTTTGATAGCTTTGGTTTTGTAAATAAAATTTCTGATTGACAGTATACTTTACTGAAATCTAGCGAAGGCAAAAACAATTATTTACAGGATCAACAGTTCCGTTATTATGTACTTTCCAAAAATATTTCACTTCATTTAAATTCCACCTAGAAATTTACTCCGGTCATTTGATAATAAATATCAGCGATAACTGTAATGCCACGAATGGTAACATTAATGCAATTAATGTGTTAGATGATTGGCATTATATGTCCAACTAAATTCACACAACCAGAAAAATGAAGAATTCCCCCCTCTTTGGTATTCCTTTCTGATATTTGAAATATAACTAAATTATGATAAAACAAAAGTTTTAATACTGAAAAGATTTAAATTCGTTTAGAAATAAAGAGTTTGAAATCTAATAGTAACAGGAAATTATTTGTTTTAAAGTTATAGATAAATTTACATCGACAATTCTTTAAAAATAACAATTGATTAATGCAGATAATCCTAATTTATATAAGTGGTAATAATATAAGTAAAAAATAGTTACAATAACTCAATAGGAATAGATTGAATGGTATAATGGTTAATAAATTAATTCCTTTTCTGTTTCATCCTAATTATAAGAAATACTAAGCAAGTAATAACGTTTATTATTATTAAAAATGTGTTATTCTAGTATTGATTTATCTCTATTTAAGTAGTGCTACTTATATTTTATTAGAAATATATATCTATTATATTTAGTTAGGAAGTTGCTTTTACAGAATGCAATGGCAGAAGTATTTATAATAAATTTGAAATTTATTAATAAAAAATTATAATGTGGTACGGTTTACAATCATTATTTGTAAGTACAAATATATAAAACTTCTAAACTCACAATTCCTTATATTATTATCATTAATTAAATATAAACTTTAAATATTTTATTTGATTAGTTATATATTCATTTGGTATGAAATATATCCTTGAAATTGAAATAAAATTAGCTCCAAAATATATGACAAAAGTAAAAGTATTCATTTTCACCATTTGTGAAGAAAAACAAAGTATTTTTCTGTTAACTTTTCTTTTATTTAAAATAGAATTAAGCAAATTATTTCTGCAATGCAAATTCGTACAACCACAGAGTAATTTGGTAAACTCGCCATTGCTTTAAATTATTGAACAAAGGGAGATAATTTACGAGTGAATTTCATTTGTAAATTACTCTAGAGTCTGATTTCCCGTTTAAAACTTAAGCTGTTCCATAAATTCATTAGCTTTGAAAAAATATGTCCCCAATTTATGATGTTAATTAAGTGGCTTACCCTTTATAACATATTATTTCCTCAAAAAATTTTTTAAAATTTATATGCGTAAGTATTAAAATAAGAAATTTATTCCTGCATTGTTTAGCCATTTTTCTTTGAAATGTAGTTTTAGTGATATTTAAGAGCATGTTACACATTATGACATATTTTTAATATGAATTTTTAAAGAAAGTAATTATTTGGAGGGAAACTTTAATAAGAACTGAATTTATAATACAAAAAGCAACTTTTAATACGTATATTTCAATTATAAATTCAATCAAAGATACATGTTATAAATAAAACATATATAAAAACTAAAGAAAATTAATTATTCTTAGAAATAAATTTATATATTTATTTTAATTTAGTAAAGAAACAATTCATTATATTTCCCATTTATCATTTCTTAAAAACAAACAATATCAATATCTACATTTTTTATGATGTTAAATAATCTTTAATACTCGTGTATTCATATAGTGTATCACTTTAATTATTTACCAATTTTCAGAAACAATTCTTACAAAAAGTTTCAAAATTAATCTTTCAAATTAATACTGTGTAACTTAGCAGTATTTGCACAATATGCATAAATAATTGTTTAATCAAGAACATTTCTTTAAATTTTTCTCCTTGTCATTTGATTTATATTGTTTTTTTATTTTATTCTTAACATGTTCTTACTTTCAATGATATTAAGTTACAAGATTCCGAACAAATTAAATCTAAGTGTAATGAACAATTTTTATATAAAAAGAAAGTCACTTTAAAAAAAATAATTCCCAATGTTATTTTGTTGTAATCGCTAAAACCTCTTTCAATATCAGTATATATTACAGAGCATATGATATAAAGTTTCATTGCCGTAATTAAATAAGAACTCATTTTGTAATTCTAATAATCGCTTCCGAAACAAACAAAAAACTACAAAACGGTTTCTGCTGATTAAAAAAATTCTCAAAATTTACTTGTTTTATTTACTTGTTTTACTTTTTCAGAATATAAAGGATATTTTCCGAAATTTTATATTATAGATTTTATTGTGAATTTCATAAAAAATTGGAGAAGATATTGATCTTTGATTAGGGTGAAATATGAATATTTTAAATAAGAGAAAAATATGGCATATGATAAACACAGAGAAAAAGCAATTGGAAGTTCTTTTATAAAAAAATAAATGTATATAAATTACTTTAATATTTTTATTATTCTAAAAATATTCTAAGCAAAAGAACTGTGACATCTTTTACAAATATTCTTTGATGTAAAAAAATATTCAGATATGATTACTAATAGAAAATAATTTTTAAATCTATAGTGTAAATAAACATAAAAAGTTTAAAAATGCATTAAAAATTATGTATCAAAATCTAAGAAATTAAATTTTTTAAATTATTTCAGAATCTGAGAATTCAAAATGAATAAAGATCACGTTTATTAAAATTGTTTATCATTTTGTTCCAAAGACTAAAATAAATGCCTTCCATTCTAATAATATAATGAATAAGATTACATAATGGTGTTCCCCCCCTTAAATACTATGACAAACACAGCACGATTTTCGATTATGAAGATTCTTTGAAAAATGTCAAAGAATTTTTATTTAAAGTTTAATTTATGGATGCATAATTTTTTGCAAATATGAAAAAGTACTATTGTGAAAACTTTACAAAAAACTAAAGAATTTAAGCATATCAGAATACAGAAAAATAAAATTTGTTTCTAATTTATTGAAATTCAAAATATCAGATTTTGACTAACGTAATGTAAAATTAAATTCTGTATTGCTCATTTTATAGAATTTACTTTTACGAAAAATCAAATAAATATAGCAACATAAATACAAATGCGAAATTATCTTAACTGGAAATTAATGATATTTAAAGAACAATTTTAATGAAATAAAAAATCCTATGTTTATTATAATATAATGCTAATTATTATATTTATAATCATCAAAATTTTTGAGTTCATGCTGGTTCTCTAATTTTTCACATTTATCTGTTTTGTATAATTTTAAGATTGAAAATTTCCTAAGGTTATCTTTTAATCATTAGGATTTTCTCATTATTAGTCATATATACTTGTTGTAAATTGAATTGCAATTTATTGTAAGTGCTCTCATAAGTAAAATGGTACCTCTATTCGGGTATTAAATACATTTATTTAATCAAGTAATAAAATTCATTTTTTTAATATTGGTAATTAGTAATAGATAATTAAGTAATATTAGATGAATTGTTCATAATCATCACATTTGCTTAAAGGGAAATATACAGTTACATAAGCTGGTATTTACAATAATAATCTGATTTTGATAAGATCACTGTCAAATTAATGCTTACTAGATAAATGTTTCATGCATTAATGAGCAAATCTTCCAATTAATGAGTTTAATCCTTTCTTACATATTTCCTCGCATTTTATTATTATTATTATTTTAGATTATCCTGAAATTTTTGTAGTAATTATTTGAACTAAGCGCTCAGATGACGATAATATTGAAATTTAAATTCAAAATACAGGATTATATAAAGCAACATACCCATTTCAATGTGATTTAATAAAATAAATAACATTGAAAGTCATATATATATATATATATATACATATATATATATATATATATATATATATATATATATATATATATATATATATATATATATATATATATATATATATATATATATATATATATATATATATATATATATATATATATATATATATATATATATATATATATGTATGTATGTATGTATGTATGTATGTATATTCGATTTAATCGATTCATTTATAATCGATTTATTATTAATGCGAAATATTTAGTAATATAAAATAGGTTTTATAAAATTTAAATATAAAAGCAAACGAAGTAATAAAATCAAGTTGTTACATTAATTTTTTTAAATGTCTAAGATATCAATTAATCTGAATCTCTTAATGTTCTCTTAAAGGATACAAAAAATGTTAATAATATATCGAAGCATTCGTCATTAAATTTAGAAAGCATAAACAAAGATTAGAACTGAATTATTTGTTTCAAATCATGAAAAATTTCCATAATTTTCTTTATTTTACTTTTATTATCTATAATTAAACAAATATTTTTAAGACTACTTTTTAAATTAAAAAAAATCATGTTAATCACCATCATACAGAGATAAGAAATTTATAAATTGATGTTTTTTAAATGTCATCCGTTTAAAATTTAGGATGATGGGGAAAGTGGCTGAATATTTAAAGAAACTTCAAGCGCAATTTAATAAAAACTTTAATTGTTTTGAACACAAAAGTTTTTAATGCACTTCGTAGTTAATTTCATTAAAATAATATGTTTTTAAGGAAGCACAAATCAAGTGTTGTATTTGGAATAATGTTCACATTTTATATTTTAAGTAAATTTAATTTTTTATTTTAAACAAATAATTTAGCAAATGGATAATTTTACCATCATTTTATTTTCAGCAAATTAAATTTTAGGTACTTATATATAAAATATAATTAACTAACTTATTTTATTTTTGGTATTTTGAGTTTCAATATTATGATAGTTTTACGTAAGACGATTATTTTACTTTAGTTTTATGCAACCTTGAAAAAGCAAATTTATTATTTTTAATTAAATTTAATAAACTCATAATAATTGTAAATAAAAATACAATGTATATTATTTGCAATGTTTGTGAATATTTCACATCTAGTAAAGATAGCAAATACTTTTGCTTATAATTGAGGATACAATGATGTTCCCTTGAAAACAATAATTCATTAAATACTTGAAAAAATTACAAGAGCATAAAACTGCATTGCAAATAATAAAACTAATTAAGAATTTAAATATATATATATATATATATATATATATATATATATATATATATATATATATATATATATATAAATATTCAAACAATTGAAGTAACATTTTTAATTAAAAAGGCATTATACAAAAAGAGTATTCATTAAATGCATTTACTATTACATTATACTATACTATTTTTAATTATTACATTATAAAATTGTTAGCAAAAGTTTTATACTAGACTAGATATTGTGTTTTTGTTGATACACTAAAAAACTGTAAGCGCAATTGAATATTATCAATAGAAGGAATTTACTTTTAATTAAAGAATAAAAGTTGAGCTGCTGTCATACAAAAGAGGAAGGAGACAAAATATATAACTACCAATTTTTATCATTTTAATCTAATTTCTTTTCATTAGAAAGACGAACTCTTGTTTTTATCTGAAATAAAATGTGGAACATTGGAAAAGATCTCTAATATTAAAGGATAGCATTCTAAGGTATTAATTAAATTGAGGAAGTAAAATTAATGGTTTTGTATAAAATAATTAATTAGTAAAATAAAGAGAAAATTTTGCAAAAAGCAACTGATTTTAAAACTTATATTCTTATTTTATTCAAATGTAAATATATTAAGGAAAACATTTTTTTAGAATGTAGAAAATGGTGGAAGCTTTAATTGATTTATGCATTCGACTGTAACAATCTCGTTTTGCTTCGTGTCACATTCTGTAGTGATTATCTTAATTGCTAAGAACCTATTTAAAAGCGATTATGTTCACTTATGTGATTTTCTTTGGGTCCAGCAGACTATGTAAGAAATGATTATATGGAAACCATTTCTTAAAAAAATTAAAAAATAAGCATTTTTTACCACCGTTTATCTTTTCTTTATAGCTGACGGCTCACCTATTAACTTAAACTCGCCTTCAAAATAAAGAAAAATAAACCGTTAATCTTAGAACATATCATGTATTCTAAAGATGTGTAATATGAATGAACAAATTTAAAGGGTAAACTAGTTAAATGACATATCTAATAGTCAAAATTTACGAAAAATCCTCAAAATAATTTTCAAAATATGTTTATTAAGATTGACAATTTTCCTTTTATTCTGTATCTCTTATTACTAGCTGTATTAGATATAAAAATTATTTAGATCTTTTCTGAAATGTTTAGCATGTGAGTTTGCTGTATTCGTAACACTAAAACAATGCTTTGCAAAAAATTTGAATAATTATTCTATAACTTCAATATTAATAATTCATCAAATAGTTTCGATAAGACTTACAATGGAGATGAATTTCTAGAATTTAATGCAAATTTATATATTTTTTTCTGCATGAATACTATATGTAATAACAATATTTTTTTACTCTTGCTAACACAGAAATAAGATATTTTTATGTACATTGTTTGATAAAATAACTACACAATTTTTCTCTTAAATAAAAATACGAATACGCTGATATGCATGATTTACATATGAATGTATAATATATTGACTTTTCTTATTGTATTGACAACAGTAAATGATAAATGTAAATGAGCCTGATTAGGAAAAAATCTGCATGTGTTTGTAATTTTTTATGAAAGAAAATAAATCTTAAAAATCCAGAAAAATAATAAACGATTGAAATAACAAATTTGGAGATTTTGAACACTTTCTAATTTTTTTTACCAATAATTGCATAATTTAAATAAAGCATTCATCTTCGAAAAATTATAAGAATGGAATAAAGTTTTAATGAGTCACACAATGCGTCGGTTTTAATTTTTAAAAGCTTTTGTCTATTCCAATTTTAATGCACTCAGAATCAATGATAACCACAAACTACCAAACTTTTAATAGAATAGTTGAAGAAAAAATAGTTAAATCGAAATTAGGTTTAGAAATTCGTTTTTTCAATGCGAAAATTTCATGTTATAGTTTGAATGTGAAATAAACACAAGCTAAACATTTTATGATTATTAATTTCTATTTCCTAATTTATGTCTTGTTGCTGTTGTACCAGCATGAATCCGTGCATAAAGAGTTAAGCTCTTCCAATTAGTTGGAAGCAGTTAGGTAGGAATCTTCGTAGTTAAGAAGTAGAGACTAAACGAAACACCTCCAATACTATTTACCACAAGTTCTTAAAAAATACTGTTATTTACAATATAATAAGATTAGGATTAATTTAAATGTCATATATTTATGTTATCAGATCACGTTCTTTATCTTAAAGTATGTTCAAAATGTAATTAATGTATAGAATATACTAAATTTATGTTAAATTATTAATATGCTCATATATGCAAAATCAAAATTTGAAGTGAAATAAACTAATAATATATTTGAAATTTACAAAATATTACAGAGAAAATAGTATTTGTTAGACTAGCTCTATGGATTACTATTTATATTTTTTCAAGATTTTTAGCAGTAATGGTCATATATAATATGTAATTAAGGTATAATTTGAGTTAAGTACGATGATTTTAATTAACATTTATTGTACTATTTTCAGAAAATCTTAACTAACATAGCAGCGTTTACATATTATTCAAAAATATATGTATTTGCATCTGACATGTTCAAACTTTGTTAAAAAATAACTAAGTTTAAACATGTCAAATCAAACTTAGTTAAAAGAGTTTAATATTAAAATATTTTCGAAAATTTAGAAGGAATATCAGAAATATTAAATTGAAACTTGCTCATGTTATCTAGGTTGTAGCCTTTTTTCAAAGTTTGTGATTAGAAAAGTCTCGAGACTTCAATATGCAGAGCTATCTATAAAAATTCAGCAAACACGTCATTTTCATATGAAATAAGTACTCACACAATGTACTGCTGCAAAGCATTTGTGTTATTTTTCACTAATATGTTATAAGTTAAAAGTACATATATTATTTTTATTGATTAGTATAATATACTTACATACATTATTGGTATTGAAATAATTTTTATTCTGATAGGTTTTTCTTTCTCATCTTTGGTATTAGAATTACATATTTTACAATATTAAATATATTTTCACAAGTTGACTTGCAATTATTAAATTAATGAATAATATATATCTCCATTTATAAAAGTATTTATTTTTATTAAGATTTTCAATTTATTAATATATTTCATATTTTATATTTCGATAAGTATTTGTGTGCTAAAACTTGTTAACTTTTTATTCATGTAAGTATTTATGATTCAACTTCATAGCTTTTTATGAATCTACAATTTTAATAGAATATCAAAATAAAAAAATACAATTTGTGAAAATTAATTACTTTATTAAATATAAACTGTTATCTGTACTGAATAAAAATATAATTTAGAAAAGCTGATTTACTTAATGTTTCAAAGTCAAATGCATTTAAAATTACAATCGTTAGAAAACAGAAATCATTTATTATTTGAATCTCCAACTGTAATAATTGAAATCAGTTTAAGAATTTCAATAATGAAAGTATTATATATAAGCATTTTATTTCAAAGATAAAGTTAGAAAAGTTAAAAGGAAACATTTGCTAAGAATCTACTTGAAAAAAATCGAGGTGAAGTTAAATTAAAAAAAAGTTTTTTTTTTGCAAAAATCTTAAGGAAAAGAGTTTTAAACTTAAGTATGCATTTGATACCTGTAATCTTAGTGGCTGCAAGATATAGTTTGCTAAGTCTAATACACTTCAATCGTTAATTATAAAACTAAATATATAGATAAATTCCAAATATTCTTTTTAGGACTGAGTATTGAAGCAATTGCTTATTTATTGAAATGGCTGACATGATAAAAAAATAACATTGATATATCTGGAATTTAAATATTTGTATTCATTTATTATATTCATTAATATGAAGCTAAGTAAAAAATGTTTAAATTCAGAGTGCATGTACCATTTATGTAAAACTAAAAACAATAAGAAACTATATTTGGAAAATTTTCATCGTAATAACTCGAAAATAATTTTATGTATTTCTATAAACTGCAATGTTAATTATTAGATATCAATTATAGATGAGGTAAATGAATTTGAATTTATACACTTATTCTATAATATTATCATTCTCATTTGAGTCAGTCATTGTTTAAGTCTTCATTTTTAAATCCTTAATATGCTTTATATTTATGCCTTAACACCTTAAAATGAATCTTCGAAAAGGAATCACTTCCTAAAATGAATCCTAAAATGAATCTTCGAAAAGGAATCACATTGCATTAAGTATTTTAGAAAATAAATAACAATAAATGCAAACTATATACTTTAAAGCTATTGTTATTTTCCAATTAAAATGCATTAAAATTGATCAGTTTTACTTCGCTGATCTAAATTTCACTAATGATTATAATTTCATGAAGGTATATTGATTTAATGTCCTTCATTTTCCTCATTCGATTTTACAAAACTGCGCCATGTTCGAAAGTATTCTACAGGAAATAATTAATTTACTTAATGAGGAAAGTAATTTGCATAAAATGAGTGTTCGTTCTAAGGTTCGGTTAACAGTAATGATCTCCATTAACTTGTCGTTTGCGACTACAGGATCAACTTTTATAGAAAAAAGAATCAGATATTCAAATTTTTGACAATTTTGTTATCTGCACTCAGATATATAATGCTAATTGGAGCATAGTTAATTAAAGTTGTTTGTAAAAACCTTATTAAAAAGCTCTTCATACTATGGACGTTATTTTCAATGTAAAGAAATAAAATGTTATATTTTATTCCTTAATCCATCATTTCCGATAATTTCCAATAATTAGATATTTTTCATTAATGGTATTTTAATTTCACATATATTTATACATATACAGGGAATAACCCTGAGTCTTCACTCGAAATTTCCAGCATTCTTGATAAGTAGACATTTTTTATCATTATCGTTTTATTATTCTTAAATTGTTGAAATGGATTAACACATAAGCCTTCATTTAAAATTTTTTAAAAAGAATTTTATCTATATATAAGAAGGATAAAAACCAGTATTCTTTAAACACATCATTAGCAGAAATTAATTATTCAGGAAATTTGGAATTTTAACTGAATCTGATACTTTTTAAAACAAGTAGTTTCAAAACAGTTAAACAATTTTTAGTACAGTAACATAGCTTTTCTTTTATTTCATTATCTAATAAATAGGAAATTCATTTCAACTAAATGAAATTTTTATATCTGAAAATTTCTTGCAGGATTATTATCCAAGATATCTGAAAAGTAAAATGTTATTGAAATGAAACACACACACACACACTTTAATTAAACATTTAGGTTTTAGTTTTTTAGATGTTTAGTTAAAGCTTCTTTATAATTTCGAGATTATTGATTTTAATTTAGATAAAACAAGTCCTGGTTTATATCTAATAATTCAAAATCTAGTAAATGTCAGATTTTAAAAATTGACTTGATAAGAGTTCTTGGATGTACAATACTTCCGCAATTTTCCCCAAAATTAACGATGTTATTTTAATGGTTTTTGCCTAAAAAAACTAAAACAAATGATGTCACTATTTAAAATAATCAATCAAAAGGTTTTACCAATGAAGTTTTGAAAAATCTTTTTAGAAAATTTTGTAGCCTTTTTTTCTATGTATTATAAAAGAAATCAGGATACATATAGTACTGAAACTATTATTTAAAAAAATGGATCTTTTGAAAGGTTAATTTAAGCATTCTATTTTTTTATTTTAAAGATTATAATAATCCTTTTCTATGAGAAAAAAATCATTCGAAATATTGCTAGGCATTATATGATCAATATCAAACTCAGAGTTACGTGAAATTAATTTTATTATCTTTCACTTTCTTTTAAATATTAATATGCTAATTTTAATTTTTTAGTTATTTTCTTAGCTATACAAAACGCGACCAATTTTTAACTGCGCTAAATTTTCCAATTATTTAATTAGTTACCTACAAAAATGTATTTTCTTTGCATATGTAAATTAAAATCGTTTTGAGAAGACGCTCTCTTTGTAAATAATTAGAATATGACTGCAAATAGTTAGAATCTGGATTTAATGGTTATAAGTCCCAAAATTTTTGACTTCTTTTCCTCTTTTAAAATTCTGTTTCAATAGTATTTTTAAAATGTATAATGAAATTGTTTGAAATATATAAATTCATTCGTTCATTGTCGTGTGCCAGTTAGGCTGGCAATATGGGACGCACTGCTCCACTTTTTCAACTGGACATTATTTTGGTGAAGAGTCCGACTTCTCTTCAGTACGCACATCTCATATGGACCCGTTTATAGGGTAGGCAACCATTCACATCTCATTCATACAAGGAAAAGACAAAGACAGGATAGATTGAGAGAAAGTACATCCATGCCCGAACCGGGATTCGAACCCAGGACCTCCCTATCCGCAGTAAGGCACGCTGACCATTAGACATATTGGTCGGCTTGAAATATAAAGCAAGTGACTTTTAAACCTTGCTCATTACACTTTGTTCTTTCTTTAAATGGCAACTTATCCCGTGATACATTTGGATGAATGACGAACAAAAATGATAAAATTACATTATTATTAACAAAACTATATGACTCGAAATGTAAAACACTACTTATTTTTAGGATTTACTGAGATTCTATTGCGTATATATATTATTTATACAAATTTGTGTACATTATGTATAATTGTCTCAGAATTTGTTGATGACCTAAATATAAACTAACTTCTTCAAAGTTTAAAGTTGATATGAACAATAATAGCTAAGTTACCATAAGCTCACTATAGGAATGTTCTAGAAACCTACAGCGATTAAAGTTCTAAGAGCAACAGAAGAAGTATAGACATCAGTTTCAATCAAGCATTGAGTTCAATGAAAGTTTTTTGAAAACAAAGTGTTAGACGTCTTAGGTTCCAGCTCTGACCGTTGCTTTGTTTAGTTTCGGTATTATGGAAACTGAATTCTTTTGTTTTTACTTGTAAAATCTCCACTTTTTTGTAGTCAATTTGTGATTGCAAGAATTGTGAATAAATATTTTGCTAAAAAAAGAAAAATATGTTTATTTTTGTACTATCACATCCTTTTCGTCTCGAAGAACTATCGTAACTAGGGTCAGAAGTGATATTTAACTTGAATGAATATTAACAGAAGTATGGTGGAAAACGATGAAGATATTTGATCTGCTGAATCAAACAGATCAACTTAAATTTAAACAAGTCAAGAACAAATAAAAACTGAAATATCATTATACTAAGAAGAAATTAAAGCTGTTCAAGAATAAATAAATGAGGAAATATCAAAGAGAAAAAAATGAAAGCAGCCTAAGAACAGTTGAAAGTTGCAGTTTCGACTGCAATTGCCACCAGTTAAAATTCACTTTAGAATCTATAAGAAAATTAAGGAAAGTGTTAAATGGAAGGATTGCTGTTGTGGAAGTATTGTTCAGGCATGTCAATAAAGATCTAAACATGAATATATATATATATATATATATATATATATATATATATATATATATATATATATATATATATATATATATATATATATATATATATATATATATATATATATATATATATATATATAGTATATATGTATGTATGTGTGTATGTTATGTCCAAAGGCCAAATAATACAAGTCCCAGAGATAGCTTTCAAATACTACGGATACCATTCCCTAAATCACTGTTATTATTCCAATTTTAAAGCCTCTTGTTTAATATAGAAAAATATAATTGAACGCCTTCAGACACAATACGATACGTCTGCTCATTCAGAAACATTGGCTGGGACGAAGTCACGAAATCATATTATTGTTAAATATTCTGATATTCAACAAAATGCTCGAGTTAAGGAAGCAAAGGACATAAATAGCACTTTTGTTTATGTTAAGAAAATTGAAATTACCAATTATATTTTTATAAATGAGCGTCTATTAATTCGTTTTGCTGTTCTGGAGGAATTTTCTGAAAAATCTTCTTCTTTGTGAGGAGGGAGACTACCTCAGTTAAAATGTTAGTTGAACGAGTTTTCTCAAACACAGATTATTAAAGTCCATTAAGCGAAAATGAAATTCTGATTTTGTAAAAAAGAAGATTGTTACCGAAAGAACAGTCCTACGTGTAAAATAGTGAATAACAATTCTTTCTAATAAGACATATAGGACCATAAAGGAGTTTAAGAATTCATGGTAATGCGGATACATCCCGACTCAGCAAAAAGAGGAAGATAAATTTAGCTTCTAAATATCCGTCATTCAACAAGTGATATTCGATTGTCGTAACCTACATAGGGATGTCCATTTTGAAAATCTATCATGAGGATCTCGATATGAAGCCAATAATGGAACTTATGAAAGCTGGAAGAGGAATACATACTTGTATTGTGTGACAAGAAATAACACTTTACAGTGGCACTACGAAAATATATTATGCCACGTAGAATGCCTTACTTCTAAAAAAAGGCATAATCTACCATCGTTGGAATACTATACTATGCAGATTTTCCGATAGCAACTTTTATTACCACTACAATGAGTATCTAGTGTATTGGAGGTGATTCCCCGTAGTCCAACAGGTAGCCATTTAGGAATAATGAAAACCATGAAAAAATAATAAAGACAGATTCTCGTAGTATAAAAACAAAATTGATCTGGAAAAGTGGTGCAAGCTAATAACGAATGTGCCCCGTGCAAAGATCCAGCAATTCGATGCATAGTTCAGATATAAAAATAAGTCTGAGCACCATTTGTGTGAATTGGATTGGCTATCTTATGCCCTCTCTTCTACAAACTGATGAAGACAGAAAGTATGTCCTTATTTTTATGGATAACATTATCAAATGGTCAGAGTCGTAAACAGTTCTCGACTAAAAAACTATCTCTATCGCGGAAGTACTGTAAGAAAAGTGGATTTCTAGATTTGACAAACCCTTTATCATCCACTCTACCCAAAGGGAATATTTTAATTCAATCATTTTCATATTTAATTGAAAATAAATGATTTTAGTACTTTTCAGTAAAAAAAAATTCTGGTAAAATATTGTTTCATAAAGAAAAATATTTGCTAAATAAATAAATCAGTAATTATAAAATGTGTAATCTCAAAACTTTGTCTAAGAAATTGGATATAAATAGGGATCAAAGTCACATTAATATGATTAAATTTGCTAATAATTGTTTCATTTAATTGATGATAAAAATGGAGCTGTAAGATATAGCAAGAAACAAAATACCTGTCTTTACAAGAAATTTCTTTAAATTAGCAACAAAATATGAAAAATCTTTAACTGATGATAAAAATGGCCGTGTTAAACGGAAATTGTTCCTATTAAAATTAAAATAGAAATTAAAATTAATTAAAGAATCACTAAAGGAATGGCAAGTTTTTTGAAAATCAAATTTTTTATGTAATTTGCTAAGAAAAACTATAAAATGTTTAAGAAATATTATAATTGGTAAGAATTTTAAAATTAATATATGCAGACTTCATGTACACAAAAAAAGAATAAATCTAATCAAAAATTTAAAACAGATTTATTAATCTATCGGTTTAAAAGTAAAACATAAGTTATAACCTACTTAAAGTTGTAATTATTTTATCTTAAAGGGAGTTTTTTATTTTTTAGTCTATGTATAGATTAAAAAATTCCTTTTTTAGTCCATACATAAAAATAATTTCGTATGAGAAATTATAATTTAAATGAAAAATAGTTCAAGTTAGGAAAATAAAAATATGTTTAAAAATCTTGAAAGGTATTACTTTGAACATTTAACTTATGTTTTTTGACATAAGTGCTTTCAAATACTAATTATAAATATTAGAAATAAATGTTAATAACATCAAACATTACTTGAAAAATTATTTTCAATTTTTGATTTTTCATTAAAATGCAATTTTTTTTAATTTTTTTGATTTTAAATACTTAACACACATATTATGGAAACAGTATTTTACCACTGAATGAAAAAGATAAATTTTTAAGTAAATCCTGTTAATCAAAATGAAGTTTTAACTCTAAAGATTTTATCTCCTATGGATATTAAGACTGTTCAATGAATATTTTGAAAAACTGTATCAAGGTATATTTCATGAATGCGGGTTAATTATGTTGTATATATTTCTTTATCAGCCCTTTTATAATTCATTCTACGTATCTGCTTCATATATTTTTGCCTAATAAAATCATAAGCAATATATAATTTTCTTATTGATATTCTAAAAATTATTTTACAATATATTTGGAATAATGAATATCATATATGTATTTCCTAAATTATTTTAATCCAATTTCTCACATTATAGAAAAGAAAAAAAGTACTTGAATCCTGTTTTAATATTTACTTATCATTTATCTTGCTTGCTAGCAAGAGAAATCAAATATTGCTTCAGTTGTGCATTTTAATACATTTTCAGGATAGTTTTTAATCAACTGATTTTAAACTACTTCATGAAAATTTACAAGACATTCCATGATTATTGATTCAAACATTTTTTCATTTTACACTGTACAATTTTAGTATAACATTATAAAAAATAACATAATACATAGCACAATTATAATAAATCATTCATAATTAGATACTATTTTTGAAGTTTTTATTTTTTATTGAAAAACTACAGAAGTAATTTTGTAATTGTGAATAATTTATTGTGATTTGCATTCTATATTTTTGTTCATATATATATATATATATATATATATATATATATATATATATATATAT
Source organism: Latrodectus hesperus (assembly GCA_037975125.1). Classification (NCBI taxonomy): domain Eukaryota; kingdom Metazoa; phylum Arthropoda; class Arachnida; order Araneae; family Theridiidae; genus Latrodectus; species Latrodectus hesperus. Next base: position 64,802,606 of record CM075862.1, read on the forward strand.
ATATATATATATATATATATATATATATATATATATATGTATATATATATATATATATATATATATATATATATATATATATATATATATATATATATATATATATATATATATATATATATATATATATATATATATATATATATATATATATATATATATATATATATATATATATAATGTTATATATAGTCACAATAACTTATATATAACAAAAAATATTTAAATATAATTACAAATTATTTTAGGCTGATAGTGAAACCATTATTAAATTATATGATTTTACAGATGGAAAAAGATGAAGATTTTCTAATACTAATATTTTAACTGTATTTTATTATTAATAATATCACACATATGATGCAATTTCTTGTGGATACCAGAAACTGTGACTTTTATTGTTTCTATAATTTCTCCTCTTCAAAAATATTTTAAAATAAGCAGCCAATTTTTATTCTTTAATTACTCACTATAATGTTTACTGAACTAAAAATTTCAGCTTTTTAATGAATTAAAACTTTAATATTTTTGTCTTGCTCTCATTTTCTCAAGTCTATGCTCTTAATTTTCTTGATAGTGGAAAAATAACTCAAATAAGCAAATGTTGCCACATGGGAAAATGCATAAATTATCAATTCATAAGCATTAAAAGCAAAAACAAGAAAAACGCAAATAAATATTAAAAAATAATCAGAGTAATTATGAAAATATCTGAATTCCCATCTCTTGATTACTTTTTACTCTGATAATTATGCTGAATATTCAAATTATTTAGTCGTATTGATTTTGTATACAAATGTATTATTCTGTGTTAAATATTTAATACAAAAAACTATATATTTAATTAAAATTAATATTAGTTAAACATATTGAAATATAATTTTTGTATAAAACACATAACAGTTTGATTTTACTGTTAACAAAATCAATTAATATCAAATAAATGATTTTTATAATAAATGTTTTTCCATATTACATTAGGATAGGAAGAATAGTTCATATTTGAATTTTCTTTAAATATAGATCGTAACTTTAATAATATCCTGTATACATTCACAAAGTCTTAAATGTATGGGACTTCAAATAATTGGAATTTTCATATCATTTTTTCTTTAAATATCGATGCTTTGAAAGTAGATTATAAATATTATTTACTCTAATCATCATTAAAATATATCTGAAGTATGGAACAAGTTAAACAGGTTATTTTATTTGTTCACTTTAAAAAATATATATTAATGAAGCTTAATGTGATTAAATATTACTTCAAAAAGAAAACAGTTATTTAAAAAATTTTGAAGAGTTTTGAGCTAATATTTTTCCCCATTAAATTAAAAATGTTTGAATTTTGTGTTTAATTCATATAATACAAGAATTATCTCATTGTTTATTTGAATATGAATGAATGTGCTGTGTAATTCAATTCCATTTCATTAGTTTTAACATAAAGCAATATGTTTTTGGAAATTTTCTTCAAAAAATAAAAATAGAAAATAATAAAAATACCTTATGTAAGTTAAAAGAATACAGCTTCTTTATACAATGTTATAAAATAACGTATTTTTTCTAATTTTATATTAAGAATTATCATGTATTATCAGCAGTTAAACCTTTTTAATACAAATCTGATTAGCCGGAATTATATTAATGATCCATATTTTTTATTTAATTAATTCTAAGTTCGAAAAAATGTTTGTAATTTCATTCTTCCAGATCAATTGCAGGCTATGTAATTATTATCAGAAGATATTTAAAATTATCTATCTGTGAATATTTTTTATTCAATCACTAAGACAGAAATATTTAACATTATAAATGATTTTGAAAGAATAAATCTTTATATACTGTTTTTAATTTTTTTTAGGCAGATAAAAACCAACATAGATTATTGCAAATTATTTTCATGTCATGAAAAAAAAATATTAAAGCTATTTTGTTATAACCACCAATTTTTTAATTTTTTTAATTTTTGTTTAACTTATTCATTTTTTATATGATTATTACTTTCACTTACAAGATGTTTAACAACTGACAGTATAACAAAAATAAAACAATGACAAGATAGAAAGAAGACCCAAGCATACCAGACAAAGTGACATTGAGGTAACTGGTATCTCTTACCATCTTAATAACTAAATAATTTTGCTGATAGCATGTTTACTTCCTATAATTAGATAAAGAGTTATTAAATTTCTAGTTTGTCACAAGGTGTCAAAAACATATTTTAAACATTCTCGTGTGTCCTTCCTTTTGATCAGAAATATTTTATTTGATATAGAATTCAAAATTTTGTTAGCTGTAAAATCTAAATTCAATAGTTTCCATATTGGTAAAACAAAGTTCTCATTTATATAAAAGGTTTGTTCAGCATTATGATTTTAGTACTCAGTAAAAGTTAAATTTACATTTATTTTGCAACAATGGAAAATGTTAACTCCACTTAAATCCCTACTTACTAATTTCATTAATTTATATAAATTTTTTCAGTTGTAATTTTGGACTACATATTAAAATAGCTCTGAACCTAGGACATCTATTCAGCTATATAATTTATATATACGTTTCACAGGTATTGCTAGAAATTTTTCCAATCGTGAGATTAAGCTTGAATAAAAATCTAAGTAATGTAAATCTCAAGTTATATTTTATTGAACGCTTTATTTTCTAAGCTTTATTCTTTGATTTAATTTAATCATAAATTTAATTTTTTACATGATTTAACTATGGCACTTATTATTCGTTTTTAGTAGTTTATAAACTGTAAAATTACAATTGATCTTAAGATCAAAAAATGCTTCTGATACAAATATTTAAACTCAAATTGAATTAGAAGAAGGAATATTTAATTTACGATGTTCTGTAAAAAGACATTGTTAAAACTCAAGACTCATAAATTTATTATTATTTATTATAATCATTTATTATTACACTCGCGTGCAATATAATTCTTAAGAATTTAACTTAAATTACTTTTCTGAATAACCTACTTTTCCCAACAAATAAATCTAATTCCTTAGGAATGTAATAATAGCTTTATCAATTTAATAATTATTGATTATGTTACTGCTGCTTATGTAACTATAATAATGATAAAACTAATTCACAATTCAAGATTCTTTCAATCAAAAATTTTATTAGTACAATTCTTACAAGAGGTGATAAAAATGTACAGTTTTAATACTTTCAATGATAATTTTTGCTTTTTACTTTAGAAGTATTAATCTTATGAAGTTTGTTCAGCTACGAAGTTAGGCAATGAAATAAGCAACAAATTAAATGCTTGTGAAAAAGTAAAATTTTATAGGAATTTAATCAAAAAACAATTATCTTAGAGCGCATTAATTTTTTAATTTTTAAAATGTATCTGCAGACATAATACATTTAATGACATATCATACTTATTAGATATAATACATACTCAAGATAGACTCATGATAAAGAAGCAAAATCATTAAAAGAAGAACTCGATAAAATTTAATTTTCATATCAAAACTATCATTGAAATACTACAATGTCTATTACTTTTGTATAATTAATTATATTACTTTCATGACCATCAAAGAAAAATGAAAGATTTGGTTTAGTGAGATAATTCGAAAAAAAGATAATTGATGTTAAAATAAAGAAAATAAATACTTAGAAGACTTGATTTTGAGGACAATAGTTTTCGTGTTAAATGGGACAAGATTTTATTATTTGGTTCTAATGATTAACCATTTGAGATGATGTATAACAATTTTTAAAGACATTGGGAAACCTGTTACATATTGTCATTTCAGAAAAAAATTTCCGTAATCTGAGAAAAAATCTTCAAAAGTCTATTACCATTTTATCGAGCAGATAAGTGATTTATTTAATTAAATAAGAATAAAATCAAAACCGATATTAAATGATGACTCATAGTGCTATGAGAAAAACATTTGTTTAAATACTCATTCATAAGATAATTCCATTTTTTATGAATGATAACGAAACAAACTTTAGATTTACTCTCAACGGTTTACTTAATATCAAAGGTTATATTAGTATGCATTAAAGAAGCTAAATAGAATATTTATATACCAATTAATTTTATTATTCTGGCAATAAAAAGTACACATTGGTAACTATGAATATTATACAAAATTTTAGGAAAATTTGTAGGTGGAGCTTAGCTCAATAAGAACTAATATACAAAGAAAAATATACCTATAACTCTACTTTTAAAAACTACATTATAACTATAACATCAATAGATAATTTTCTGATTGTAAATTTTTTTTGCGTAATTTTAGTAACTGTTATTCAACAGACAATCTTTTCACGTGTTCTTTTTAATTGAAGTTAGCGTTTTTTATAAATTATTCTTTACTATTTTATCGAACATTTAAACTCAGTGGCACGACAGCCTATATGAGGTCAAGGTGTACAATGGCCGTATCTGTTTACATGAAAGAAAGCCTATAGCTCAAAAGATAGACATCGATTAGGTGGCAGCCTAACAAGAAACCTCCAGTATTTAATTCCTAAGCATGCTTGGTACTCAGTTTTATCGACCCACTGAATGGATTAAAGATTGAGTTAATCTTTCCCAGCCAAAGCATCGAACCTGGGACGTGTGCCTTGGAATCATATAGCACTACTTCTATGCCACTGGGTTTGTTCAAAACTCAATATTTATATTGAAACTGACTTCGTATTTGTAAGACTAATACAATAAAAATTATAAAAAAATATAAGAAAAACATGTTGAATACTATTTTTTACAATGATTGTAAAACAAATAAATATTCTGTAATTTTGATGAGATTTGAAATATGTAGAACTATAAAGAAATGTACTGCAGATTTGCAGTACATTTCTGAAATTTCAAATTGAACCAATTTAGATATTAGTAAGTAAATTACGTTTGCATATATGCACACATAAATATTATGTAAGAATGTAAGTAAGTACATAATTGAAGTTTCTTTCAACCCATCTGCTTGACAATTTTTGCAATCTATTTCTATTTAAATTTAAGATTCAATTCTTTATAAAAATTGCGAACAAATACTTGCAGTCAAAAAACTTTATGGAAAATAATTGTCATCTGCCTCTTTAGTTCAGTTACTTAATTTTAAAATAATGGATTTTTTTGACATTTATTATAATAATGTAATTTATTTTATTTTTCTATTAATTAAAAATTGAAATATATCATACTTGAAATACAAATAATCCAATTAAACATAGTAAAAATTGTAAACGATGCACTTTGAATGTAAAAAAATAAATATAAATGATGTTATTAAGCAAATTTCTGTAATATTTTCATTATTAAAAAGAATACTGACACACCATAAATTTTGTCTAATAAATATTATGAAATATTTTAAGCAAATGTTATCGAATATTGCTTTCAGTTTTTCAAGAAATTAGTTGAATTTAGCTCATAAATTTAAAAGCATATTTCCAAGGTTTTTATCTTTGTTCGAATATAGAAAAGAGGTTTTATTTATTTCTAAAATATAAAATAAGACTCTTAAAAGTATCAATCAATTATTTTTCTTAACTAATTAAGATCAGAATGAAACTTATACAACTATTGTTATCACTAATGATCAATGCTGAATAAAAAAACAAAAAGAAAAGCAATTTTATTTTGCTTAAAATTCTTCACTTTAGTTTATATTTATAAGTTCACAAAAGATAAAAAGCAATGTGATCGAAGAAACCTCAAATGAGAAATAATACAGGGTAAGTTTTCTAAAACGTTTCCAATATAGCAAACGTATTTAATTTAAAGTGCATTTAAATTACTTACAATCGATAATTAGCTAAGAAAAATTAATCGCACAGGTTTTATTTTTCCTCTGGAGACTTGAGATAAAGTTTTTTATACTTATTTTATCGGTTCATTTTTATTTTATGATTCATTAAAATACAGAAAAAGTTTCTTGCTGAACTTAAAAAAAAGATATGCCGTAAAAAGTTTTTCATCAAAATTCTTTTAATACTCTTTCACTTCTTTTTCTATATATTTTTAACATTCAGCTTTCTACAAGGCCTTAACATTCAGCTAACTTCATATTTGATTAAACACACAATATAAAAAGAAGAGTTAAGTGTTTAAGAAGAGTTAAGAAATTTCGTTTATAAAATATTTTAAAATTTAATAAATGTAGTTAACTATAAATTATATTTATACATTTAAGACCAATTATTAAGATTTCTTTGATATATATATATATATATATATATATATATATATATATATATATATATATATATATATATATATATATATATATATATATATATACATACATATATATATATATATATATATATATATATATACATACATACATATATATATATATATATATATATATATATATATATATATATATATATATATATATGTATATATATATATATATATATATATATATATATATATATATATATATATATATATATATATATATATATATATATATATATATATATATATATATATATATATATATATATATATATATATATATATATATATATATATATATATATATATATATATATATATATAATATATACATATATATATAATAATTGCTTTTAGAAACAAGATTCTGATAATTTTTGCAAAGGCCACAAAAGTATCTTAGTATTACAGATGTAAAATTTTTTTCTAAATTTTGGAAAATTGTAACAACCTTTTAAAAGTTAAATATTTAGGGGTAGAATTGCAAAACAGTGGAAAAACACATTAAGAATTAAAATACACATAAAAATGTACAAAAACTGCACACAATAATTAAAATTACCAACTCGAGATAAAAATTTTTCCTTCATTCATATAAAACTGTATAATAGGTATTTATGAAAATCGCTTAAATAAACCATTTTCATCATTAACATGTTCGTTTAATTTTTCATGAAAATATTTTTTACCCGAAAATATTTGAATATAGTTAAAACTCCGAAGTGTCATGCTTGTCACTTGAGTGTCATTTAATAAAATATAAAATCCAAAAATTCAATAGGAGGTGAAACAATGCATGAAAATATGTCACTGCCTGGCTTTCGTTAATATTGACAATTCTATCCAAATGTTGCAATTTATACATAATGCAATTCAAAAAGTGATGTGTGTGTAGAATAAGCATACCATGAAGGAAATAACAAATAGAAACAAGACAGTTTGCCATTCATAATGATTTTTACGTAAACTTCTGATCCTCTGCAACTTGCTGGAAATCATTTGCTCTGTTAACTCGTATTGCGCATATAAATGAAATATAAGGAATGGAATTTTTTTCCAACAGTTGTAATTTGCTGTGTATCATGGAATCCGAGAACTAATTCTTCGGCACTTTGTTTTCTTGTTACGTAGCTGACCTTAAGTTATTTTATAAACAAAATTTATTTTAATTCTCAGGCACGTTTTTTAAATTCATGACTACAATTTATTTGAAAATACAATCAAACGAAAGAGGGTCCCGGAATTAATTTTTTTCAAAACAGCAATTTTACTTGAAATTTTTTTATTTTAAAATAGAAATGAGAAAGTAGCTAAAAGTATACCACTACTATTTTTTAGTATTTTTTAACAAAAGATACAATTAAATAATAAGAAAACTTTGATTTATTTCTTTACGAAAATAAAATAAAATAAATAATAATAACCATATATTTCACACATACATTGTACCATATAGATAGTTTATTATATAATATTATATTTTTGTTGAACAAATATAGCTAGAAATGTAAATTACAATTTTAATACATTTTCCATGACGCTTCACTTTTCCAACATGAATTTATTTCACAATTATTTTTACTTTAGAAGAATGAATTAGTTATATCTTACTTTAGCATATATATATTGTACAAGGGTTCGTGTCGATTGAGAGTTGAATAAAGCAACCACTTAATGAACACAAGACTTTTATTCGTAAAAAACTTCACTAGATATGCGAAATTCCCGCTGTAACAATCACAATTATACAGCTACAATTCGTCAGATATAATAAGAAACAGCTTCCAATCACAGGTCTCAAATACCTCAGACAGAGAACAACTAGCAGTCACAACCAACCGTATTCACTCACGGACTGTCTTCACAAAAACTCACTCTTCCATGTCGGGCTGCGGTATTTATACCTGACTTAGCGGAGAAATCTACCAATTTCGCCAAGGTTCTGGAAGCTTCTAGGCTATCTCGAAAAATATTGGTCCTAGAGCTTAGGTGATGGATGTTTCCAGAAGTATCGATTTCTCGCCAAGTCGCCAAGAATCTCGCCAACCGTCGCCAAGTCGCCAAGAATTTCGCCAACTGTCGCCAAGTCGCCAAATTATTAGGAAATCAGCTTTTAAACTACAACACGTCTAAATACCGCAATTTTTGCCCAAAATGTGAGAATTTTCGATCTGTCTGAGATATTTTAAGACAAATATAATCATTATTTATAAATTTGTAACATTGCCCCCTCTCAAGGACTGCACGTCCCGGGCAGTACAATCCCCTGATAGAAGGCCAAATTTAATATAAGAGAATTTACATTTCAAGAGGATACAGATCACATTACATACACAAGCAACTAAAAATACAAGAAAATAGAAAAGATTAAAATTATCTATACTATTTACAAAGAGACCATGGTCTATTAATTTTTACTTTACATTACGATAAGGAGCTAATCTATCATAATGTACTACCTTTGGTTTTGAAGAAGATGATTTCCTTATACGAACCACGACGTCGTTCAGTCTTTTTAGGACTGTGTAGGGACCTTCCCAGTTGGCTTGCAACTTTGGAGAAGGTCCTTTACGTCGAATCGGGTTCCACAACCAAACTTTGTCACCTTCTTGAAATTCATGTCCTGTCGCTCTTGTGTCATACCTTGTCTTCATTCTTTCGGTCGTCAGGTTGATTCGGTCTCGAGCGAAGTTATGGACATCTTCAAGACGTGCCTGAAGGTCTCGAAGGTATTCCTCTGGCGATGAAGATGTATCCGGTGGACGACCAAACTGAAGATCACAAGGGAGACGAAGTTCACGACCAAAGAGCATCTGTGAAGGAGTATATCCGGTAGTCTCATGGACAGCACTGCGATATGCAAGCAGAAACAGCGGTGGGTTTCAAATCCCAATCTTGCTGATTTCTGGAAACCATAACTGAGAGATTATTCAAGATGGTTCTGTTAAACCTCTCTACCATGCCGTCCGATTGTGGGTGTAGTGGCGTGGTCTGCGTCTTGTCTATTCCGAGAATTTGACACATTCCTTTAAACACAACAGAGGTGAAATTTGTTCCTTGATCAGAATGAATTTGTAAGGGAGTGCCGAATCTGGAAACCCATTGCTGCACTAGAACCTCGGCTACTGTAGTCGCCTCTTGATCGGGGATTGCAAACGCTTCAGGCCACTTAGTAAAGTAGTCCATGACAACTAGTATGTATTTGTTGCCATTTGAAGATCGTGGTAAAGGACCCAAAATGTCCAATGCTATTCGCTCAAAAGGTGCTCCTACGTTGTACCGCTGCAACCTTCCTCGGCTACGTTTCTTTGGTCCTTTACGTGCCGCACAGTCATCACAAGATTGGCACCATTTCTCTACATCTTGTCTCGTTTTGCTCCAATAGAAGCGTTCTCGAACTTTCTGTAGAGTTTTCATTACTCCGAAGTGGCCTCCAGTTGAGCTACTATGCAATTCTTTCAAAACATCTGAAATTCTTGATTTTGGAAGAACAAGCTGCCATTTGAAATTACGTCCATCATCGGACTCCCATTTTCTGTATAAGACACCATTTCTTATATGAAGTGAGTCCCAAAGAGCCCAATATTGTTTAGTAGCAGGACTGTAGGTGGAGATATCCTGCCAACTTGGTTTCATACTGGAAGATTCTTTTAATTCTAAAATTGGATTTATATCTGGGTCTTCCTTTTGGGCTTCTCTAATTCCTTTATCACTCCATGGGTCTGGTTTCGATGGAGGTGAAATAGTAACTTGGCGTACCGAAGGATTTACTAACTGATAGTTCTTCTCTACTCTAGAACAATATCGGCAGCTTTCATTACACGGTTTCCTTGATAGTGCATCAGCATTTCCATGCAGAGTTCCTTTGCGATGACGTATTTCAAAGTCAAACTCCTGGAGTCGTTGAATCCATCTGGCTACCTGTCCTTCTGGATTTTTAAAATTTAAAAGCCAGGTTAAGGATGCGTGATCGGTCCGGAGCAATAACTTTCTTCCATAGAGATAATGGTGGAAATGTTCTATGGCTTTGACGATTGCCAGCAATTCCTTCCTGGTTGTACAATAATTCCGCTCTGGTTTCGATAGACATTTACTCCAATAAGCAATGACATATTCTTTACCATCAATATCCTGCGACAAAACAGCTCCGATATTTTCGTTGCTGGCATCCGTATCTAAAATGAATAATTTTCCGGGCTGGGGATATGCAAGAACGGGCGAAGATGTCAACGCCTCCTTCAGTTGTTTAAAAGCTTTCTCACATTCATCTGTCCATAGAAATCTCTGTTTAACTTCTGTCAACTTGTGAAGGGGTCTGGCAATACTTGAAAAACCCTTAACAAATTTCCTGTAATATGTGCATAGTCCAAGAAAACTTCTTAATTGGTGCACATCTTTTGGACGACTCCAGTCCTTAACTGCAGAGATCTTTTCAGGATCTGTTCTTACACCTTCAGCAGAGATAATGTGTCCCAGATAGCTTACTTCACGTCGGAATAAATTACATTTGCAAGGATTCAGCTTCAGGTTGGCCATTTTTAATTTTTCCAGCACCTTTCGGATGTTTCTTAAATGGTCTTCGAATGTGCGCCCTACAATAATGATATCGTCCAAATATACCAAACAGGCTTCGTAGGAAAGTCCTCGTAATACTGTCTCCATCAGGCGCTCAAACGTTGCAGGTGCATTGCAAAGCCCAAATGGCATAACCTTGAACTGCCAAATTCCTTGTCCTGTGGTGAATGCAGTCTTTTCTCGATCCTCAGGATGTATCTCTACTTGCCAATAACCACTCTTGAGATCCAAAGTCGAAAACCATTGTTTTCCGGATAAAGCATCAAGTGTATCGTCAATCCTAGGAAGAGGGTAACTATCTTTTTTAGTGATGTTGTTTAACCGACGATAGTCAACGCAGAATCGGGTAGAACCATCTTTCTTCCGAACTAAAACAATAGGCGAAGCCCAAGGACTCTCTGATGGCTCAATAATGTCATTCTGCTGCATTTCCATCAGAAGATTATCCACCTCTTCCTGCTTAGCGAATGGCAATCTTCTCGGATGTTGTTTAATGGGTGGATGATTTCCTGTATTGATTCGGTGCTGCGTCAGTTTGGTTCGCCCAAACATCATCTGATTTCTTGGAAAAGAGATCTCCAAATTCTAATAATAGATTTCTTGCAGCATTCCTCTGTTTATCATCTAACTCTGCACTCTGAAGGAGTTCATTAATTAGAGTGTCAGGAGGCTCAGATAGTGTGGTTTGGCAATTTCGGTTAATACAGGTCACTGGAGTGCAAGTCGCCAGCACTTCTCCTTCTTTTATTAGTTTTACCTTATTGCTTAGATAAGCAACTCTTACCGGGATTATATTTCGTGAAAGGTCGACGAGTGAAGAAGCCACTAGTACTCCTTTAACGCTGTTGTCGGAATCTGGATATTCAGTCAATCCATAATGAAAATTATTATCTTCTGAAAGAGCTCCGGAAACTATTGTCTCAGTTCTTGGTGGTAATGTTATTTCACTCTTTGCAGTTATATGATGGACTGTTTTAATATCAGAATATTTCGTCTTAAAAATCGCTATGTCTTCAGAACATGAATGTAGTTCATTATTTTTAAAATCTAACTTGAAATTGTTTTCTTTGAGGAAATCCAATCCGAGAATAAATTCGTCATTTATATCAGCGACATATGCCATATGATGGTACACGGCATTACCAAATGCAATGTTTAGATTGACTTTTCCATGCACTTTAATCTTATCACCTGTCACAGTTTGGAGGGTAATGCAGGGCGGCGTCCAGATGAGTTTCTCACCAAGTTTGCGAACCAAATCTGTCCTAATGATAGTTACGTTGGCTCCAGTATCGATTATCATTCTGCAGGGAACTTCGTTGACATGTCCCATAACGAAAAGTCCGTTGTCGCCGCTACTTACGGAAGAAATGTGAAACAATTTGAAATGGGGCTTCTGACTCTCTGGACATCTCCGCCCCGCGAGGTGGCCACATATTAGTTTCCCTTGCTGTGGTGGAAGATCATTTCCACCATCTTTTCGCTTCGGGCAGTCTCTCTGAACGTGTCCGACTGCACCGCAAGTCCAACACTGAATTTTCGTGTTTCTGTCACCTTTACTCAATTCTAAGTTACGGAATTTTCGCCGCAGATCTTCGATTTGCTTTCTGAGATCATAGTCCGTATCAGTAGTAGAGACGGCTCTGATTGAGTGCCGGTCTTTACGCGCGGCCTGCTGGGCAGCCTCTATCTTATGTGCGTAGACTAGGGCAGATCCAATATCTTTGACATCGGCGAGTCTAAGTGTTTTCTGTATCTCCGGATCCCGCACACTATCGATGAAGTGATGGAGAGCCAGATCTTGACGTGTCTCAGCTGGGCAGTCCGAAAATGCTAGATGGGAAAGTCGCTGAATATCGGCAGCCAATTCTTGCAGACTTTCGCCCGCTTTTTGATAGCGGGACTTTAACTGTAGTCTGCTATATTCTTTAGTGCACTTATCTCCAAACCGCAGCTCAAGCGCACTCGATAGGGCTTGGAAATCGTGCCTCTGCTCCTCCGGAAACGTCTCGAGGATGTCAGCTGCGTCTCCTCTTAAAGAAGCCGCCAGGTCAGTCCACAGTAAACTTCCAAGCTACGGAATCTGATTATCACTTGTTTCTGTCCTTACAAAATTTCTTGCAGGGCAAACAATTCAAGAACGAAGAAGATATCAGGCAAGCACTGGTTCAATTTTTGGCCTCTAGAGATAAGACATTTTTTAAAAATGGGATATACAAATTGCCATCACGCTGGCAAGAAGTCATAAATATAATGATGGCAATTATATTATTCAATAAAGTTTATCCAAAGTATGAAAAAATAAATTCCTTTTTTTCATTCTAAAACGGACAGAACTTTCCGGTAGACCTAACATTTCATAACATAGTTAAATGTTTTTATGATTTTTGTGTAAGTTGTATTCTTTCTTTCGTGGTCAAAATAAATATTTGCTTATATAGTGCATTACTATAGTATTCATTCATTTAATTTTCTAAAAGATTTCTATTTCAATACTCTATTTATATCTTACATGATTTCTGTTCCAAAAATTTTCTGTACTTTTTAAGTTGTAGGAAAAATTGAAGCAAAATTAATTTTACAATTTTTTTCTCGTTCTCATAAATATTTTTGTGTGGTTTGTTTATTTATATAATTTATGTTGTATGAAACAAATGTCGCAAAACTTGACGCTTGGAAATCTATTCCCCAAAGTTGTTATGAACATTAGAGGTAAAAAATGTTAACTTTTTAAATTATTCAATGTGTGTGTGTGATTTCAGGATTCAATTAAAAATCCAAAAATAAAACCGATTTAAATGATTTCTTTTATAGAATTGTTTAGTTTTTAGGTTTTTATTATTATGTGGAATAAATAATTTTTCTTTTCATGATATATTGACAATAATAGAGGTAAAGTAACGAATTCATAATTATATTAAAACTATTTTTCCAAAATGAAAAGTACATAAAAACTAACATTTATTTTTCTCCATTGAATATCAGATTTTAGCTTATCAATTTTGAAAATTTAAATAAATACCTAAATACTATTTTCACAATTTTAAGAAATACTCAAAATAGGTTCATAAAATAAAAAATAACTTTATAAAAATCATTTAAAAATATTTAAACAACTTTATAAATAAATTATTTTTTAATATTTCAAGTCCACTTTACTTAACACATTTTTCATATAATATTTCAAAATTCACAAAAATAACATAAAGCTGTTTAGTGCCACAAAAAAATACGAGTAACAATTGTTTATAAAAATTGTACACATGCATTGTTATAAAGTTGTAAAACCTACAACACTAGTTAAATAGATTAAAATATACAAATTATTAGAAATATAAATTGATGTTCTAAGAGATTATTTCAGAACATGGAATAAACTTTGCATTGGAGTTTTCTCTTTGTCGTTTTATCATTGTAAATGGTTGATTCCTGTGTGTGGTTGCTAGTCCACCATCGGGCACCTACCCATGTGGCGGATAGGGGAATGCTTCCCAGATATGGGTGGTAACGGGGATATGAAATACTTGGGGTGGACCAAGACTAGCATGCAGCGTCTGTCTCAGGGTAAGCGGCTTCTACAGCGTCTGTTCTTCACGTTAGGAGCGGCTGGCTTTTGGGAGCTAAGTCATACTTCAACCTCCGTTGCCCCAGACCTTCGGGTCCTTGAAGATGCTCACTTATTCTTTATAATGAAACTTCCCACATCAATTAAAGGATATCTGGATATTGACTGACAGTCATGCTTAAATCCAGCATCTCTTAAATTAGAGCACTGTTGGAGATCAAACTAGCCTAGACATACTAAATCTTCTTGAGAGACTGTCACCCGAACACACAGTACATTTCCAGTGTATCCCTTCACACATTGGAGTAGAGGGCAATAAAAGAGCGGATTTCTAAGCCAGATTGGCGTCAGATGAGGGAATAAACCCAGGAGGAGAGCACACACCTAGTGAGATTTCTTCCCTGGCAAAAACTGAATTCAATAAGCTTATGAAAATTCCTTCCCAACCATCCATGGTACTTCGCCAAAAGACCGGGTGAGACCTTGAATCTTAGACTAAGATCTTATCAAACAGCCTTTTCCTGCTATCTGAGTGGGCACACGAGAGGAATCACCTTTCAGCAGGGGCAAAGGACATTTCCAGACTGTCCTTGGTATTCAGTCAATATGGCCTCCCTTGGACATATCTTAAGCTGCCTAAATTTTAAAATCGACAATGTGCTTTGGGACCCATCACATTTTTTAGACATTTTAGCTATTTTTGGTTTTATGGGGGTTGTCTAGTTTAGCTATACAACCTGAGATAAGTAACATCAACAAAAAATTGTTGGTTCGACATCAATATCACACACTAGATTTTCAGCCTACTACTATGCAATTTTATTTTCAATAGCAATAGAATTTCTTATCCAGCAAATATTCCTCATGCTATGAATATCTGCAAATCAGTGATAGTGGAGTGGTGATACTTGAATGAATTATGGAGAATTAGACAAACTAGTACCCTAAAACTTATCAAGAAATATGAAGGATATATAACCAGAAATAAATTACGCAGGACAAGAAAAAGTTACAAGAAGCTCTGTGGTGGATTGGGATATCAAATTTGTTCTGTGTTATGTTTTGCTATGAGAATTAATTTTAATTTAATTTTCTTGACAATAAACTGAATATCTTTAGGCTAAATGATATGGATTTAAATGTATAACTTAACTGATGTGATTTTAATATATAATATTAGAAAATCCACCGAAACAATGTTTCTGATTGATTTAAATTGCAAAGCAATGTTGTTTAGGACTCAGACTAAATGGATTCACAGCTGTCAATGATAGTTTGCTAATTTATAGAAACATTTCTTTTCTCAATAAATTCCATCTTCAAAATAAACAGTTAACCAATGCCATGAGTTTATATCAGTGTTATATTTTCTTCCGCCAGTTATAACGGTTTCAGAAATATTAATTCTGTGGATTATTACTATTTTGTGTTCTATGACTCATTAAATATTTCAAAAATATTTATTAAACTAGCTTAATCAATATATTAAAAAATAGAACTGTATTTAATCTTCATGAGAGAAATATAGTAAAATTTTTAATAAATCTAGAAAAATCTTCAATTGAATGGAAATATAATAAACAATAATTTCATATAAGTGTAAAATCTTATTTCTTTATTGATTAGAAATGTTTCGAAAATTTATTTAAAATATAAAAGTTTCTTTTACAGTTATAAAATGTCTGCAATGAAATTTAAGCAACAAAAAATTGATTTTACACACAATAACATATTATAATCAAATCGAAATATTAGAAATATAACTTGTAATGAATTACTGTAAGAATTTTTAAAATTTGTAATTATTTGATCTACATCAGCAATATATTAAGATAAGCATTTCTTGCATCATCAGTTACTATGGGTGAAACAATTAGTTTTAAACTATTCAATGTAAAATTTTTTATGCAGTTTCACCATCATCTAAAGAACAAAAAAGCAATTTAAAGTAAAATCCATTAGGTATTTTTTTTTTACTTAGGCAAATATTTTTCACCAGAAGGACGCACTTTACATTCAAATGATAGATGCGATATCTGATACCGTAAGAGGATATTTTTTTTTAAATTTCTTTCTTAAGGAAATTTTTTTACTGCAATTAGTAACTGAATGAGATTCAATTGAATAAAAAAGAGAATATAAAAGTTTAAAAAAATATTGCGAGGAGAAAAGTTACAGTAAGAAGTGCATAAAACGTTTTAGCTTTTTAGATAAATTTCAAAAGAATAAAGAAGTTCCTTTTACTTTCTTAGTATTCCTTCAAGCAAATTAAGAAAAAAATTGCTGAGCAAATGTAAACAAAACATAAATTAAAAACAAAGATATATTAGTAGTTTTCATTTGATGTAAAAAATTTAATATATTCAACTTTTTTGAAATTCAAATATATATTAGTAGTATTATACGTAGTTAAATTTCAAAAAAAATATATATAACTTCTTATCAACTTAAATCAAAATAATTTATTAATTGTTCATAATAAACTATATGTAAATAATTTAAATATTTTGCTTATTTTTGTATTAAAATTCAATTTAAAATCAAAGTTTTGAAAATTTTTCATGTTACACATCTAAAATATGCTTAAGTTCTCATATTTGACCACTGCAATCAGGTGAAAATTTTTTCCTTTATAAGTGAAAAATTTTGTACTAAATGCAATTCAGGGAATTTCAACTGTTGTGGAGAAACATTTTATAGTAATATATAATGGGTAATTATAATGGGTTTAATGTAGAAAGAAATCTTTTGCTAACTAAGTATTAAAATAAGTAAAAGAGTTTTCACGTGCTTATCGGCAAAAAATTATACCTAAATATGTTAAAGGTAAATAGACATATGCAAATAAACATCTACATAAATACTATATATATTATTATTTTTTTCCAATGGCGTACACAAGAGGGTTGAACCCTATGCCGCAACAAGTCCAGAGACTGCTACTCATTTGCCGTTACCCAGCGGGCACCTGTGAACCACGTCATGGAGGTGAGTAGCGTTACCCACGCCATACCACCACAAACCCGTTTACGAGGCGGGCCACATTCATACAACGACACAGAAGAAAGGACAGAGAAACACAGAGAGAACAGAGAAGGAAAGAAACATCCATGCCCGAACCGGCATTCGATTTTGGGACCAACAGCTACATGACAGGTGTCAGGAACGCTAACCACTCAGCCAATCTCGGTCGGCACTCAGCCAATCTTTATATATTATATATTATCATAAATTCTCAACTTACAAAATGCGTTGATATAAACACGAACTGCTGCTGACTTAAAATTATTGGTATCATACAATATGTTTTGTAATGTATATATTGAGCAAAAATTCGGGCAATTATACTATATTTCTGTATTTATTTTTAACTAATTGCTTCGGTCGTAGTGTAAAACGACATAACCAAACCCTGAAAAAATAGATGTGTATGTTTTTATTGTCAATTTAGGTTTAATAATTTCCTCTTTTCCTTTCTTACTATGCTCTTAAAAATAAAGGAAAGGATGTATTAAAAGTTCCAACAATGAGACAAGTGTAATAAAAGAATACAGTTTTCCTTTTGGAATGTATGGGTGATGTTGAGAAAATTTCAAGGAACGTTTGTGTTTTATGATATCTTTTATATGTAAATCTCACCAGTCGATATTCGGAAGGGGGAAAGATTTCTGACCTATCCCATGGAAGTATAGGAAGTGCTATAGAACTTTGGAAAACCAATGGTTAAAAAGAGGAGGAGCTAGTACAAGAATTCTGAAGAATTATAAACTGCATCTAAAAAAGGAGAAGAGACACAGACGCCTCACAGAAGACCCTCACACAGAGAAAAGGAATCCACGATTGAGAACTGGGTCCTCATTGAGCAGAATGAAGGTAACTGAACGATATTAGTTGTAAGCAGAGTATAGCTGATTTGTCCAGTCGAAGCCTTGTCTTGATTTTCCCGAATGGAACCAAAGATGTCCGAGAAATAGATGAGGATAAGAAAAACAGACGACAAATCTGAAGAGAAATGGCAGAGAAAAAGAAGAAAGCTCATAAGGAAGGAGCAGGCCAAGCGAGATGCTGAGCAGTAGGCCAAGTGAGATGGGGAGATATCAGCGGATGGAAATGCAAAGCGAGAATGACGAATAGAGGACGGGAAGTGGATGAATAAAGTTAGAATTTCATCAACTATTTAATCGAGAATGTTTTGATTGTAAATTTAAATTTCTCTTGTTATTAAATTGCTAAAATAAATTATTAAGTTCAAGCGAGATGCTGAGCAGTAGGCCAAGTGAGATGGGGAGATATCAGCGGATGGAAATGGAAAGTGAGAATGAAGAATAGAGGACTGGAAATGGATGAGAAAAGTTAGAATTTCATCAACTATTTAATCGAGAATGTTTTGATTGTAAATTTAAATTTCTCTTGTTATTAAATTGCTAAAATAAATTATTAAGTTCAAGCGAGATGCTGAGCAGTAGGCCAAGTGAGATGGGGAGATATCAGCGGATGGAAATGGAAAGTGAGAATGAAGAATAGAGGACTGGAAATGGATGAGAAAAGTTAGAATTTCATCAACTATTTAATCGAGAATGTTTTGATTGTAAATTTAAATTTCTCTTGTTATTAAATTTCTAAAATAAATTATTAAGCTCAAGCGAGATGCTGAGCAGTAGGCCAAGTGAGATGGGGAGATATCAGCGGATGGAAATGGAAAGTGAGAATGACGAATAGAGGACTGGAAGTGGATGAATAAAGTTAGAATTTCATCAACTATTTAATCGAGAATGCTTTGATTGTAAATGTAAATTTCTTTTGTTATTTAATTGCTAAAATAAATTATTAAGTTATGTTATATTTGTTCTGAATTATTATATCTGTCATTCAATTATTAAAAACGAATCTGTGTTTCCTTGGAGTTTTTCTAAATTTTCCGAGTATCACCACAACAGCCACCAGTCTTTATAGTTTGATTTATGAAATTATCATCCGTACAGATATTTCTTTTTGTTAAAATTGTCCTTTTCAGAGATGAGGAAATATTTTGTTTGGCAAACTTGAGAAAGTTTTTTATTGAATTGGTTAGACCAGTAAAAGCACCGTTACTATGGTATTATTGAAAGAAAGTTCTGGAAATCTTTAGGGCTTTCTGATGGCCATCGAAGGTTGTAATATCCCCTCAGGCAAACAATCAGTTGAGACTGAAGCAAAGAGCCAATAAGATAAAAGTGCGATGTTTCTATGCAACAGAAACTGCATGGGGTTTCAATTTGTCAGAATATCATTCTGATTTTTTGGAATCAAGAGATTCAAGACACACTAAATGATTAAGTTTATAGACTTATAAAGTGAGAAACATAAGCATTAATTTTTAAAATATATTACATTATAGCTAATAAAATAAGAGATGATTTGAAGCATGTTATTAATTTTCCCTATAATTATGCTACGTATTTAATCTTTTAGTTATATTGAAGTTGAATATCAATTTTTGATTTTAAGAAATCTGAATTTTCAATCATGTAGAAACAATATCATCGAAATAATACATATGAACACACGGCCATAATTAAATATTGTTTCCTATTATATTTAGTGTTAAATAGAATTTGAAATATGATAGTTGTAAATCCCAAACACACATAATTGTCTTCACCTTATAAAAAATGCTGAAAGAGATGAATAATGAGAGTCATTCAATATTTTTTAGAAATTTCGAAACTATACATTTTTAATCAACTGTCATTTGGCAACATAGTTTTTACCATTAAATTTAAGTACGTCCTGTATAATTTGCAAATATCTGATTTTTAACTGAAAACAAACACCTAATAAAGATAAAAGTATGTTGCTGTAATTATTTGAAATTCATCAGAGTTTTAATAGGTAAAGTACTCTTTCCAATTAATATGATGTTTTAAGTAGCTAAAAATTTTGGCAAAAAGAGTTATTTGATATATTTACCCTTACTCCACATTATTAGACTATGCCAAGTAATTTATGCATGTTTTAATGAGATTCACGAATTACTTCAGTGTTCTCGTTAGAAATTCTAATTCCTTTAACAAATTGTACTAGAAATGCAAAATGTTTTGGTGGTATTTTATTATGTGTTGTTTACTTTAAAATAACCTGATATGCTAACATACAATTAACAATAAGTTGATTTATTCGCAAAAATAGTTTGTATATTCCTATACTTTTCTGAAAAAAAAGTTCACATACATTTGAAAAATTTGAAAATTCAAATTAAATTAATTTTCAGATTGATAAATATTTGTAAAATGTCTCTGATTAATATGATATTTAAAATAAGAATATATAAATTTCTGGAAATAATTTACAAAAATAAAAATAATAATCAAAGTAATAAAAAAATTAATCAAAGTACTAAAATGATTAGTATAATATTCGTCAATATTGAATTAACTTTTTTTTATTTTTATATATCGATGCATATTTTTCACGATTAAATTGGATTTAAAAGTGGCATGTATTTTAATTTAAATTCACAAACAAACAATTTCACTTCTATCTGTATCTGTATATTATGTATATATTTTATTCGGGAAAATTGATTGGTATATCAAATTTTGTATATGCTAGATTTTAAATATAGAGTTAAATTGCTAATTCAAGAAATAATCTTGAAGCAATATGTAATTCGGATTCTTTATATTTGATTGCTTTTAGACATTTAATAAAAGTAATCAGAAAAATATTGATCGAATTTTTTGTTGGGGATATGATTATTCATAAAAGTAAACATTTTGAAACTAAAGAAAAATTTATTGACATTAATTTTAATGACATCTTCTTCTTCTTCAGGTTGGGTTTGTATGTCATTGGCACCTCTGCTTTAATCAGCATTTTGTACCAGTAACTCCAATATTTTAATGATATAGATAGATTTAAGAGGTTAGAGCAGTTTCAAAGAATATTTATTCAGGTAGCAAATATAAGAGTTAATAAAATATTGTTTGCTTAAATATAATTCCTATACCATTTCCTGAAAGATGCATTTAAGCTTTAATGGTTTTTTGGTAATGAAATAATTTTTAATTCATAAAAAGTTTCTTGTAATATTTAATTTTACCAAGTAACTGCTTGTTATTGTAGATTGAGTATGAATGCTAATATCAACACTTGGGTCAGAACAAAACAGCTGTACACATTGTTATATTTATTCGATACAGAAATTTATTCTTATAAACGTTGTGGAACATACTTTTAGCCACAAATTATAAACTTAACTTCTTAGCTTGACTATAAATAACATGATTGATATCGAAGAATATTTATTTGAGTACTTATTTTTGACTATTCATTAAACATGAATGATCTTTTGTATTCAATCATCATTTAAAAAATATCTGGCTATGTTTTTTCCTATAGCTAAAAACAAAAACGTTCACGATTATGTCATTAATTTCATATAACATGGTTAATGATGGTTTAAATTGTAACCAAGAGATAGGAAAATTTTTGTACTTATTTTTTATATTTTTGAAAATAAAGTCATTTTCACAAATAGATACAATTCATAAATATAACTAGATAAATATTATTCATTATTTAAGGCATAAATTTTCTGTAATTTGATAATTATATATTTCTAATAATTTTTACTTAAGTTTTTTTAATAATAAACAAAGCAATTTAAAAAATCAATTATGAAAAAGAAATAAAACTTTTCCTTTTAATTTTTAGACGAATAATTTATTTTATTTAAATTTTAAATGATAACTTTCTTCACTTTATGCAATTAGGAATACAAGAATGAAAGTTAAATAATAAACTTACTAAAATAGATTCTATCTAGTTTATAATGGTAACATTTTTAAAACATATTCAATTTCAGGAGAAATGAATTAGTAAATAATATTTTACTATACCATTTGGGTTCGCTGCAATGTTAATGGACGGTGTAAAAGTTTTAATTTCAACTATAGTATTGTAAAGTATTTCTTTTATTTTTTAGTCTTTCTGTTTTACTTTTGCATACAATTTATATTATGTATTAAATTTTGATAACAAATTACTTGAAATATCTCTATAAGACATTAGTTTTAAAGTAATTCCAATTCATTAAACTAATCGAAATATCTTATTAAATTGCTTTAAATATATTGTAACTGCTTATTCATCGAGCTTTACTTATATTTCCTAACGCATTTTATTTATTTTCACATAATGTGATTGAAAAGGATGTATTCAGTAATTGCTTAATTAATATATATTTCAAAATGTTTACTTTGCTCCAAGACATTTTTATGCGTATTTTACGATCTATTTATTTAATACTCCATTTAGTTTGTGTTAAAGCATTTGTGTTTATTATAAAGTAGAAAACTGTCAATGATTTACTTTGCACTTAAAAGGAATATAATAAAATGCGATATTCATATAATATACGAAATAGGGAAGTATATATTAAATAGCGAAGTATGTATTGAATAGGGAAGTATATATTAAATAGCGAAGTATGTGTATACAAACAAGCTCTCTTCTCTATTTTACTATATTTATTGTAATTAAACTTCTCAGCGGAACTATATAAATATGAACAATTTACCAGATATTATTTGAAGAGAGAGAGTATTGTGTGAGTAAAGTTTTATATGTATGTTTGAAAGAAGTTTATATACTATTTTTAACATTTCATAATGTCGCATTGCGTTACGACATAAAAGTTTGTGTATTTGAATTATATTTCAGTTTGAATATGATTGCACGCTATATCTATAAATTTTAATCCTTTGTAAATAATTAACGTTACATACTTGAGTGCATACAACTGAATTTTATCATTCGGCACATTTAATAAATATTTATTACAAAACACATACTGTGCAATTTTATTAAATTATTCGTATGTAAAAGTATATTTCTTTTAAATGTTAATTCTTAAAATTTATTTTAGTGTGAAATATATCAAACGTATTGTATATTTGTCTGTTCACATTAGCAAAATTAAAAACTCAAAATATTCTAAAATTAAAACGTGTTTGCATTTTTGATATTGATTAACAAAACATTATATATGTTATAACCACAGTGTTAATACTGGTTGTAGTTAAATTTTATGTGAACTGAGGAAATAAACGTACCCTTTTTATTATTTCTTAACTTTGATTTATATACTCCAAGAACTTTAATTTTAATAATGTATATAGGTATTTCATTATACAGAAGGATTTCAGCAAAGTATCTTATAAAATTCAAATGAAATAATATTATTTTCATTTTTGATATCCAGACATGCCAAATTCATTATTTCTCTTGATAATGATACTTTTACATAATTTCCATGAAATAAAAAAGTCTGTAAAATAAAATAGAAATAACAAAATTCAAAAAAGTCTTGCATTATAGTAATAAAAATTCAAAAAATTTTTATTACTTTAATGCAAATTTTTCTATGATGATAAAATATTTGTTAAATAAATGGAAACTCACATTGTTGTTCAATGTTTAATAAAGGATTTCTGCTCCTATGCCTTTAACGTTAACCATAACCAAGAATTTTTATGGAAAGGCTTCTGTAGCCACATTCACAATGGAGAAGGACATTTCATTCCATACCTTTAGTAAAATTTGCAACTTCACCATGGTCATTGGTTTCAGGTTATTTTCCATATATTCCCATATGTAATAGTCCAATGGGTTTAAATCAAAAATGGATGTCGAATATTTTTCGAATGAATTAAAAGATGGATAATTCTATTTTCATCACTGCTATATAATCGTTGCTTTGTGGGAAAGTACCGAATTTTGATAAAATGTAAATAGATTCTTTTTAAATAGTTTTTTTCTCTTCTATTCCTAATAATGTGAGAGCTTCTGATGCTTCTTTAATAACAAAAAAATTCAATACTTATTCCGAACAATATTTAATTTGTAAATTTTAACACCTTTTCCAATAAAAAAGAAAAGGCAGATCTTCCTTCTTGTTTATAATGTCCCAAATCATCAATGGAAACTGTGTTTCTGGATCCTCGAAACAATGATTTTTTTAAATGAATATTTTGCCTTAATTTTGTTATTTTTAAAATCGTGATATGAATCTTGGAAAAATAATTTCTTACCAAAATGAAATTATTTTTCCAAGATTTATCTCACGATAGGAAAAATGTATCAAATTGGAAAAATTCCAAATGAAATTATTTTTCCATAAGTTTTTAATTTTTTTATAAGTTTTTAATTTTAAATCCTGTTTGTTGATAATTCTAGCCATGCTTTTCCACAAATTTAAGCTTCGTGATATTTTTCTGAATATTGTGCAGACTGGATGACTTCGAATTGTGTTGTGTACAAATTTGAATTTTTTTTTCATCGTACATTAAATTTTTTCCAATTTTATTCCGCATTTTCATATTGCTTGTTTCTTTTAACCGTTTTAAAGTTATTTCAATTAATATTTTTTGTGCGAATTTAAGCAGCACAATTTTTTCAAAAAATTCACAATTTCACTAATTCTGCAAATGTTTCATTCTAGAATTTTGCATTGTTTTTTATCTACTTTGATATGCAAAAAATAAAAGGGAGCTTAATTAAAAATGCTTTTGCACTACAATTTATAATATCAAAATAAAATTATTAAATGTTGCCAACACAATGGAAATTTTTGAAAAATAATTCTAAATTTTTTTTTAACTTGGGAAAACAAAAATATCTCTGTTTGCACCATGGAATACCACACAGGGCCCGAAGGTACAACAAATGTACTACATAACAAATCCAAATAAATCATGAGATGAAAAAAATTAATAATAAAATAAGTTATAAGAAGAGAGAAAAAAGAAATATAAAAATAAAAAAAATAGTTAGATAATAGCATGGATAAGATTTTTAAGAAATAGAAAATTCTTCACTAGGTACACCAAAATCGGAGGTCATCTGTTATTTAAGTCTTTACGAAGCTCGTTAATTTCTTTTGAAACAGATGGGCATTCAAGAAACACGTGAGAAGAGCTGTCAATCCCTGAGTTTGCATGAATAGTTGCACATGCACACTTCACTGTTTTTAATGTGGAAACGGTATAGGTAGCTATTGAATTTTCCATGTCCAGTGAGGAATTGAGTAATTTTGAAGTCAGTGTAGAACCAGTGGTTCTGAATTCTGCAGGGAACTGAAGATAAAAAAGATTAAATAATTATAATCAATATGATTTTCCGTCTCTTATTTGTGGGAACGCTGTTATATAACTTAGTTTCATTTATGCCAATAGCAAAATATTTTAAATTTTCATATAAATATTCTTATATTAACATTAGATTAATTTTCCATGTTAAGTTTATTTCATTTTATTATTGTAAAAGTATATCTTGCTTTTTTTAATTATTTATTTTGATAGTTTTTCAGAATTATAATAGTAATACATGTAATTCAGTTGCAAATTAATACGTACTTTCATAATTAATGTGATTTAAGCCTATGTATTATTTTAGATAAGATATAGTTTACGTATACCCTTTATAGTATGTATAAGAAATAAATTTATATGCGTCTTTCATACAAAAAATTATTTGTTTGAAGCATTTTAATTAGTTTTATTCTTAAATCTTACTAATTACTAAACATTTCACGCCTTTTCGAGTGGTATGAATTCTTAAAGTAATTATTAAGTTTCTAATTAATGATGCATAATTTGAGTAAAATGGAATTTAAGTAGATTAAATTCCATTTTGTTAGAATTTTAAAATTATGCATCATTAATTAGTAGCTTAAATTGCATACAGTTTAGAAATATTATTCATTTCTTTTTAATTCACTGTCTCGATTCATTGACTCAATGTTTATAATATATCTTTGAAATGAATATATTTAAAAAAACAAATGGATTGAAATATGAAAATATAACTTGCATGAATATAAGAGTACATAAATTTTTGAAACATTCATTAGATTTCAAAAGTATATATTGCAGCTTACAATGAAATTAATGTTTCAGAAATACACATAATTTTGGATTCAAATAAAAAAGCCTGCCATAAACATTCGTATATAAATTTGATATATAAGAATATAAACCTAAAATGATTAATTAAATAATAAATTAATATTTCACAATAATTTACTATTTATCTTAATTACCGAATTCAAACATATCACACAAACAGAATTACAGATTATAAAAAGTATGGGTAATTTTTCTGCTAATTCCGTATGATTTCAATGCAAGTAAGATATAAATAATGTTTCATTTAAAGGGTTTTTAAGTTGATAACTTATGACAGAATATATACCCAAAATATAGCCAGATCGAATGTTTCAGCACCAAGCTAGTGATTAAAACTGAAATAATTTTACATTTTTTTTATCTAAATTGAAATATTATAATGAATGTATAGAAGTGATAAGTAAGTGAGAGTAAACTTGCCAATCAACTACGGTGAGCCATTTTTGAGTTTCTTAAAATGTAAGATGTCTCCCAACTTAAGTGCTTGAATTACAACGTCAATATAATAAGATCATTATCTGTGATTGTTGAAATATCACTAGCATCCTATTGTGTGTCCCAAGAATGATGCAAATAAGCAGACATTTTTAATGTAAATGAAAGATAATTTTCGAAATAATTAACGACTGTATTTTAAAGATTCAGTGAAGTTTATGTAAAAAAAATGTATATTTTTTATGAAAGTGCTCCAACTAAACTACTATAAAAAAGTTTAACTAAACTTTTCAAAGTACTTAAATGAACTATTAAATTTTGCCATGTATAAGACATTTATTTAATTTTCTAAGAAATATCAAGTAATTATATTTTTTGCTTATTTTAATTTAATTTTGAAGCAAATAATATTAATGTAAAAAGTAATAATTTCACGTTTTTGTTAATATTTTTTAGTTTTTACAACTGAACAAAAGAAAGAATTTTTAAAGTGTTATTAAAAATCTGAATTGTAAATTATTACCTTTTCATATTTTATTAAAAGCATATTTTATTTAAAAAAATATTTCTTTCATTTATTAGAGTTAGGCACTTGGTATATACAACTACTTTTCTTGAACGATTTAATATTCTTATCTTATTAAAAATATAATAATCTTCTTAAAATGAAAATTCTCATTGCACTCCATTTCTGTTTGATGTCAAGAAAATTAGATTCCTCTTTTTCTCGTTTTTCTCTTCGCTTATAAGAACATCTAGTAATCTACTTGTTGTGAGTGAACTCGGTAATTTTCGAAGAATCCCGGGAAAGCCCAGATTCGTTTTTAAATTCAATTAGATGACAGAGATAAATTCAACAAAATACAGTAAAACTTAATAATTTATTTTAGTAACTTATTTACAAAAGGAAATTTACATTTACAATCAAAACATTCTTGATTAAACAATAGAGATTCTAAAATTACTATTTGTTTTATGACAATTAACATTAATATCATCATAACTGAGTGTGACCAGACGGACGAGGAACGAGAGATCCAGACTCACCCCTTTTGAGAAGTAACCGTTGTTCTCCCAACGTCAATGGCATTACCGGCTCAGGATCTCGCTTGGCTTGCTCCTCGCTCATGGGCTTTCCCTCTTTTCTCTCTTTCTCTGGTATCTCCTCAGACTCTGTCGTTTCTATTCTGTTCGTCTATTTGGCGGACATCTGCAGCTCCATTCTGGAAATTCGAGGTAGGGTTCCTTCTGGAATGTGGGTTTATATTTTGTATACAACTAAAATCGTTTTAGCATCTTCTTATGCTCAATGAGGACCTAGTCCTCAATTGTGGACTCCTTTTCTATATGTCGGGCTTCTCTGGGGCTTCTGTGTGTCTTCTCTGTGTTTTGATGCAGTTTTTAACTCTTCATAATTTTCGGCTTAGCTCCTCCTCTTTACACCATTGGTTTTCCAAGTTCTGTAGTTCTTCCTATACTTCTATGGGATGAGTCAGAAATCTCTCCCCCTATTCCCGACTGGTCAGATTTACAAATAATACATCCTTAAAACAATATACTTTTATACTCTGTTTCTCAGATCACTCATCCCTTCCAAAGGAAAATTTATTCTTTTATTGCACTTGTTTCCATTGTGCAATTTTTATTACATCCTTTCCTTTATATTATTCCCTTAGGTTGAAAGAGGAAACTCTTAAATTTAAGAGTGCACCGTAAAAATACACACATTTTCTCAGGGTTTGGTTATGTCGTATTACTACGGCCTGCTTCCCTCTGTCTTTTGACAAATTAGTTCTTGTTTCATTTGAGAAACAAAAAGGAAAAAATGTAGGATATTTAAATTTTTCTATTCTCCATATATGAGACGTTTTTATAAAGTTTATTTGAGTTTAAATATGTAAGCACAAAGTAATATAAATGAATTACTTATAATTATGTTAAAAAAGGTTGAAGTGTTTTATTTTTATGTTATATCTACTGTTTAGTTCCATTTATTTTACCAAAATTTTGTACATTGAGAACTATTTAATTATAAACTATAATAATGGTATTAGAGAGAGAGAGAGAAATTCAATATTTTTATTAAAAGAGATTTCATTATACACTAGATTAAAATTTCATTGAGATTTTAATTTTATTTGAGAACAAAATATCCAAAACGATAAATTAAATTGAACATTTTATTTTGGATTTTGATTTGATATTTTTTAAATTGCAAAATAATGATTTTTTCATTATTTCAATTCATTTCATGTTTTAATTTAATTTGCATTTCTATGATTAATGGTTGTTAAATTAAAAACTGGATTAAGATAATAGACTGGGGCTTTCTACATTGATTTAGTTAATCTCAAAAAATAAAATTTATAATGTCTGTTCAGTTCAAAAATAATTGTTTGTGTTGGAAGAAATCGTACACTGAAAGAGTACTTATTAGATGAAGAGCTTTGAACATTTTTAATACATAAAAATAAGGGGTAAAAGAAATATAATGCATTTAATTTGAATGATAAAATTTGCGCGCTCTTAACAAATTAGAATCTAATTTCTAATGGGAAGAATATCTTAAAATAATTTCATATGATTCATCACTGATTTAACTGAAAACATTTTTCAAAATGTGCCGATAATTGTGCAAAATTTAAAATGAGAAATCAAACAGCCAACACAAAAAATCGAATTATTAATTATAATTTTATAGGAAACATCTTAAGTTGAAAACATTCACTGCCGTAAATATTAGTTTAAATATTTATGAATGTCAATTCCTTATTATTTTTGAAGAAGGAAATGTTTCTTTTTCGATGTTTCCTACTCTTATTATAATTTGTTCAATATAATTTCTACTAAAAATTAATAGGATCTTAGAATTTTATGGATTTTCCAGTGGCATCTTGGTTTAAGAAATATTTAAATTAATTAAATAATAATATATATATTAAAATTAATTTATTAATTTTAATGTATATTATTTTATATATTTAAATAATATTATTATTTATATATATAATAATATATATTATAATTATATATTAATTTAATATATTATATTTAAATAATATTTATATTAATTTAATAAATTTCATATATAAAAATATGTTTATATATATAGGTATATATAAATTAAGGGATGTGAAAATATATGTAAAATTCAATACTTTCGATTTAAGATTATGAACTAAGTTGAGTATA
Source organism: Latrodectus hesperus (assembly GCA_037975125.1). NCBI lineage: Eukaryota > Metazoa > Arthropoda > Arachnida > Araneae > Theridiidae > Latrodectus > Latrodectus hesperus. Next base: position 64,832,550 of record CM075862.1, read on the forward strand.
AATACACACACACACACACACACACACACACACACACACACACACACACACACACACACACACACACACACACACACACACACACACACACACATATATATATATATATTATATATATATATATTAACATTTAAAATTTTTAAATTATATTAATGTGTCATTTACGAGCATCATAACATAAATAATCATTAATATTTCATAATATTTTTTAATTTCAATCTGAAACAAATAAGCGAATAATTTAACTGCATAAGATAAGAAATTACATTTTCTTCAAAATTTAGATACAATTCTGTAGATTCTTATTTAGCTTAGCATGAGACTTAAAAAGTAGTTTAAGCAAAATTCATTCATTTAGTTGAAATGTGAAATTTTAAAGCGTTTTCTATAACCTAATTTATTAGAAAATGATGGATTATACACTGATTAGATAAATATAATAGCGACAAATTCAATTTTTAACAAATGAAAATACAATTTACTGTGATTTGAAAACAATTCCTTTTTACATAAATAAATTGGCTAAAATCCTCCTATTTAAAAATAAATCAAAATTAAATATAAATGATAATTTTATATTTTTAAATATTAAAAACAAAATTATATAGAGAATAAATTCATTTATCAACCATTATACACGATGTGACATTGAAAACGCATTTTAGTGTCTAGAAAAGGATGAAAATCAATAAAGTGAGAGATAGTGACGAATAATAAGTCATCTTTATTTCAAAATTGCATTTATAATAGGGAAAACTGAGTCGACTCTAGACCTATTATAGCCGACCATCTCACTGAATATTGTTCATTCATTCTCAGAAGAATGACTCACATTCGTTGTCAGAGGAATGGGTCTCTATTCTTTATCAACTATTTGCCATAATTTCTCTTGTGAACGCTACAACAATAAGGTCTTCCAATGATTTCCAAATAATAAATTTTTTTAATTGGTGAAAAATAAGGGAATATTGTGAACAAGATGCACTTCTAAATCTTAAAGATCACCCTATATTTGTTGGGTAGAGAGCAGTCTGACGTTTTCACATTGATAAATGTCATTGGTCATCATCACATTGATAAATGTCATTGGTCATCATCACATTGATAAATGTCATTGGTCACTATCACATTGATAAATGTCTCTGAAAGTAAGGGAACACCACCTTCCACAGCATATCACTGTTTGTCCTTTATAACTCCCTGAATACTAAGTAAAGCTGATTTATTATACTTCTTCATTTTACCTTCCTCAGACACAAATGACTTTATAGGAACATGATGCAATTGTATATCCAATTTGTTTGAGCAAACCTTTGAAAACTAACTTTAAAATTACCATTATGCCAATATGTCTTCCCAAAATACAAGAATATTTTTTCGTCATGATTTTTACCTTTTTATCGTAAAAAAGTTAAATATGCAAAAAAAATATGTTTCGGAAATTTTATAGAACACTAAATAAAGACTATTGCTTAGAATCAATTGCTTTAACAAAGAAGGCTTCTTGATGTACAGTATATAATCCATTATCCGGCAACTTTGGGACCGAGCGTATTCCGGTTATTGTAATTTTCCGGTTTTCGGATCGCTGAAGAAAATTTCATTAACCATTTGCAAATAATTGCAACATTCCTTCTTCATCCATGAAATAATTTTTGGGAGAAAAGCAATAACTATATCGTTAATATATTTTTATGAAAAATACATACACACACATTCACATATACATAACAAAATAACCTAAAATTTGCAAAGTAAGATTGCTTTTTGCTTATTGATGCAAACATGTCGTTAATTTTTTGTTTGTTTTAAAAGCTTTGATTTTTTTGACAATAGAGTTTCTTGTATTTTATATACAGACATAATATCGTGTTCCTTAAAGAATGACTTTTGTTCCATTCCACGTATAAGTTCTTTCGTTAGTTCTAGACAACGGTCAATGGAAATGCTTTCCGTATTTTCTGTTTCCTCTACATCGGTATCCTCAGAACTTGAAGAATCGGTGTCTTTTCCTATTGAGCACTTCAATGACGATCTCGTCATCAGTTAACTGAACTACAGTCGGAGCATTTAAGGAATCTTGTATAGTTTTTTCATCGATTATTTCCTCACTTCAAATGCTTTTGGCATGTTCTAACAATTTTTGGATCATTTTGTTTCTTGGACACTTGAAAATCACAAAATTCGTCGTTTTCTTTTCCTTCAAGAAAAATTGAAATAAGCCAGATATTATGCCAAGCATTGAGCAGAGTATTCTTGTTCAAGGAATTAGCAATACTCCAAAGGGCACTTTGATCGTAAACATTTTTTGAAAATCTATCATTCCGTCTATGGAGTTTCATAATTCTAAATATTTTCGGATAAAAAGCCGTTTTCTACGAGCATTTTAAAGAATTTAGAATACCCTGATCCATTGGCTTGATCAAAGATGTGCAATTCGGTGGTATAAAGACAACTCGGACGTTGTCCTTTTCAAGAGTTTCTGCCTCGGGATTCCCACAAAAAAATTACAATCTGAAAAATCCCGGTTTTTGGGAAGCCGGATAATGGATCCTATACTGTATCAGCTTCAAGATTCATAATTAGAATAGGACCTAAGTAACCTCTGATCGAAAGAGATGAAACTATTATAAAGATTCAATGTAAATACTAAACTTTCATATACAAGCAGATACTCATACCTACTATATACATAACAAATTTACACATAGCATGTTTGCGAATAAATAAAATTCAGTGTTTTTATGATGAAGGACTAAATTACAAAAATATGTTTGAACTATTTATTATAATACAATACATCACTTTTATAAAAAATTTATTTATTTATTCAACTGAAATAAATATATAAAAGGAAGTATTCAAATAGATTGATTTCACATCTCTGAGCTCATAAAGTCTGCGGTGGTGATGAAGAGCAAGTGCCAAGGAATTTCGAACCCTCTTATCATTTGAAGTGCATAATGAATGAATTACATATTCCCAAATTACCTCCTCGTCTTTCAAGCAACTGGAATACACACCAATTTGTCAAATTACATCGTGGTTGTTTGAATTTCTGGCCCCAATGCAATTTATCAGATATACTTACGCGCATCAGTGGAACAGGAATATAAGAGCTTAATTTGATCTACCGTTTCCTGAGAAGTGTTTTATGTAAATAGTATATAGTTCTTTATTTTAGAAAACAAAAATGCGTTCTCTCTGGAATCGGTTTATGGATATTTATATAGAAAAAATGTTGCATATATATTTTTTTATCTTTTATCTATTTGTTTATTTTAGATTTTATTCGTAAAATATTTTAAACAAAAGATAAACGTCTTAAATAGGAATAAATAAATTTTCCTTTAAATTTTGTGTGGTTAAATTTCTTATTCACAACAATGTTTAAAAAATAAATATACAACATTAATTAAATGGATTTTAAAAATATATTTTTGAATTATAAGGGAATTTAATATAACTAGTTCGATTAATAGATCAGGACAAAGCAATTACATATGTATAACTGCAAATTATAAAAATCTCTTTTTCAAAAAATATATATAATTGAAAATTTTGAAAATATCGCAAACTTTTGTTACTGTTACATTCATCTTAGGGTGAAATTTCAATTTTAAGTGTAAAAATATTTTCAGTTTGAGTTTAACATGAAAGTAAGTTACACAAATACTTACACTGTGTTTTCACTTGTAATTCCTATAAGATGAAAATCAGTTATACAGTCAGAAATAAATATCAGAATAATCGATATATGATTTTATTTAAAAATACATTCTTATGTGTTAAGTTATATATGTTGAGCAAGATCATTGAGGAAATAGAATTTCTGGTTTCACTATTAGTACGCATGCAATGTTAAGTGCACTAATCAACATTGATTGCATTGTCTGCATAATATTCTGAGAGGAAACCTTAATCAATTCGATAAATATAAATCCAATTAGTATACTAGGTAGGGAATTAATCTTGCATGTTTGCTGACAGACATTGATTGAGTGAAAAAGTATTCAATTGTTTCAAATCATTCATACAAATATTTAAAGAAATTATCCTTGAAAAGTTTTATTATAAGTAAATTTAATAATGAAGCAAACTACAGTTAAGGCAAATATATCTGTATATTTGTTTGCTATAAAAGCAAACCTCACGGTAATAGTGTTTTTAAAGAACTATATTGTGTCTCAAATATATTTGTGTCATAAAATAAATATTTTCAACTTAGAAGGTATATATATATATATATATATATATATATATATATATATATATATATATATATATATATATATATATATATATATATATATATATATATATATATATATATATATATATATATATATATATATATATATATATATATATATATATGCCGTTTTTAATCGACAAAAAATTAAACCATTTTTTTGATTCATGTTATTAAAGAAAAAATAATTTCATTTGCATTTCTATTCACAAAGTTATACAACTCCTTGTGTTCCAAATGTATAATTATACAATTATATAATTCAATAATAATGAAATTAAATATTTAATAGAAAACGTATTTCGTACCTAGTATATGATTATGTTATTTATAGCATGAAATGAGCATTTTTGAAAATCTAGTAAAATTCAATAATTAATTTATAAAAATGAACATTAGAAATGTTATAAATTTAATGTCAATATTTTTTTCTTTTTCTATTGAAAGTTTTTAAAAGATTGATAATAAGTATATTATAATCTGAATATTTAAAAAAAACAATTTGAAATGAAACATTTCATGTATATAGAAATAGTAGTATGTAGTGTCTCAAACTAAGTGAATGAAGTGTATAATAATATATGGTAAAACAGGAAAAGAAATTTTTTACATTGCTGATGAATTTTAATTATTTAGTATTGCTAATTCAAACTTGGCTTTTTAAAAAAGTAATTTTGGTTGCAATAAAAACCAAACATATTTTTAGAGACATACATTATAAAGACGAGATACATGGATACAGTTTCAAGGAAAAATTTTAGAATAAATATTGAGGAGTGAATACATAGATATTGCATTCAAGATAGTTACAATAATTATTCATTTATTTACTTATTTAAATACAAAACAAAGGGACAACTGAAAGTATGTAATTTTGCAGATATTTATGCAGCTTTAATAGTGTCCAATAGTTCATTAGTTATAGACACTAGTAAATCATGGTATGTGCATTTATCGTCAGCTATCGAACAGACATTTCCAGTAATGCGAAAATGATGTAATCAAGAAAACTTTTCAATTCATATTAAAATTTAGAATTTTGTATAAAATAAAGTCATATCACATTTATTAGGGTATTTGTTTGCTTATATCTAGTATTAAGAAGACACTAAAAAAATTAAGGGTATTGACACAATAGAAAAGTAAAAGCTGACAACACAAAAAAAGTTGACAAAATGCGAAAATGAGGTAATTAAGTTGTGAATATCATTGCATTCTATATAATCATTTTAATTTATTGACTTACATGATTTCAAATGCAGGATGGCAAAGTGCACAATACCCATAATATCTACAAACATGGATGTGACTCTCAAAACTGTCATTATAGAATCGACGATCATCTGAAGAAATGACGTGATGCTATTTTTACATGAAGCTTTGTCGTTGTGTAAGAGGTTTTTTGCTCTGCGATGCATTGTAAATGTAGCTGAAACCATGATCACTTTGGTGACTGTTCATGATGAGTTATCAAATTATTGGAAAAGAAAATTGGTAACGAGAAACCAACGCATTTTTATTTACAAAATAGACCATTAAAGCGAAACATGATTGTAATGAATCCATTAAATCCATTATTTACGTGTTGTTGTTATAAATCCCATCCAGAATAGTGGAGTTACATCAGATCCCTAAATCCATGCACTCTCAAAAAATCAAGGAAAACGAGGGGATATCCAAGGAGCTCCTCCATCAAGAATTGAGTGCACTCAAGTAAGTGTTGAGGACTAGTCTCGTTGAAGTTGTACTTTTTACAGATAAGGAAATTTAATATATAATTTAATACGATGATCAAATGATAGACAATTGATGTGTCCACTAATAAATCTACTGATCGCACTCTGGTCAGATCTGGAACCAACAAAGTCAACGGCTACCACTGGCTGCCTACGGCAGTAGGCAGCCAGTGGTCCCAGGAAGAAGAGATCTTATGAGAAGTATTCTTTAAACTATTTTCTAATATAAGAACGTTATTGGTTCGTTTCTATTACCTGTGTTTTAGATTAATGTTTTAAAAATCAAGTCCTTGCATATACTACGTCTGTTAAGATAACGGATCGATTCTTTTTTTCTGATTCACCAAAATTACAAACTTTTATTATAACAATATTAGTTTAATATTTTTCACATGTAAGCTTGCTATATTATATTTCAGAATAATTTTTTAAATGCTGTGCATAGAAATAAAGTAAAAAACAACTGCACATGTTCAATAATCCATAAAAGAACAAGGTTATAAATTAGAAATAAGCTTTAAAACTGCTTGTAATTTTTTGAACACATGCTTTTTTGGGAAATGCCAAAATAGAGGAAAAAAGTATTGCCAATTATTCAAAAGGTTTCCTTTCAGAAATTAAAGAAAGTATAAGTTAAATAGAAAATATAAGTACCTAGAACAAATTATATGTAGAGCATTCAATTTATAGTTAAATTAAAATTAAACAAATTTAATAATTTCTAACGTTATTTAGCTGATAGACAAAAAATCTCACTTTTAATAAGCAAACTAATAATTTCATATTTTGTGATTTTATGAGTCTTTAAACTGTGTTAGTAGTACAAGTATTTTTCTGATTTAATTTCTGAAATATGTTTAAATGAATGAATGATAATTAGTAGAAATAAAAAGAGTTCAGAGCTTCTAAAATATATAGAAATGTAACTTACTTCAAGGTTTTAATATTATTCTACTGCATTTGAAGAAACGTAAGCATTTTTATTAATTTATGCTTTTATGAGTTACATGGTATAGTTTTCTACCATTATGTAATTTTTATCAAAAAGTATAGATGGAAACATTTTGAGCAAGGGAGTCAATACATCATCAAAATTAATGAATTTTGTTAATGATTATTTAAATTATTTATTTTAATGTGGCTTACTGAATATTTGTTACATTTTTTTTAAATCTATTATAATCTACTTTAATTAAAATATTTTAAAATATGTTTAGAATTACTTTTTCTTATCACAAGCTGTGATTTCATTTATACAAATATATTATTCATCATATTTTCTCCTACTTTTAAATAAAGCCGCTTATTTTCTCAATAAATAAAAATATTACATTTTCCTTTTAGAAGTCGAAACATATTTCTTTTTTAAGCAAGAAACAAAATAATAACATCTCGAAATCCATACCTGCATACCATATGAATATTTTACAGCAGCATTGTTTAGAGAGAGGATTGGGGTCTTTGTGAGATTATAGAAACGCGTCTCTTCGATGATTAAGCCATTCGTTATGCAAAATCTAAGCTAATCATAATCACGTACTCTAGAGAATTAACTTATTCATATGAAATGTAGATGCAATGAAACAAACTTTTTTAAAAAAAATTCAAAAATTCGACTATCTACCCTTTTAATAATTAATAAACTTAAAAAGAGAAAATAGAAAATGTATTTCTTTGATAAAGCTTAGAATTTTCTCTGTAAATATAATTATTATTTATAAAAGCATAATTCAAAATGTTTGCTGAACTTAATATGTTCATAAATTAACTTAAAATATCTTCTTAATTCAGAATTGTAAAAAAATAATATTACTCAAAAATTCAAATAAGTATTGAAACAGTTTAAAAAGCAATAAGTGATATGAATGTAAAATTTTATAAAATGCATCAAAATGTTAAAAATATTTTGGAATTTGGAAATATTTTCTAAGGTAAAATCATATATTGGAAAAGTATTAAAATATTTAATAAATTCATTTTATAGTTCATAATAAATTCAATGAATTCATTTTCATTAATTTATAAAATCAAAATTTCAAAAAAAAAAGAGAGAGTAGTCAAAATCTAACACCTTCTGTTGATATCAGCAGTGAGAAATGTCGACGTCAGAAATTGACTGTTAACTTAATATTTATAATGATTTTTCAATGCTTAAAGATTCAATGATATGGGATTAATCATTAAACAGTTGTTGTTGTATTTTAATGCTAATATTTTAATATTAGCCCGACTAGTAGGACTTAAACCCTACAGGACTACAAAGAGGCGGAAGTTATGGTATCTTATATAGTGTGACACCCAAATATTCATTAATCTTATTGAAAATGGCATGCTAAGTTAAAAATGAAAACATTTTAAGAACTTTTACATCCACTAATAATTTAAAAATTTATTAATGACTTTTATTCATATGCTAATTTCACTGTTTTTATATTCAAATTATAATTTTGAACATTTATTTTAATACATATTAATGAAACGTGAGATCTATTAAAAATTAATGAATAATATAAGGCCTTTAAAGCATACCTCCGAGAAAAAATGCTTTATTCTAATGATCTTAAATAAAAATTTTCATTGAATACCCAGCAAACACAAAGATGCCGGGCATCCATCGGGCCGCTACTATCAGCCGTCTTGGCCAGCAGCGGCCCGCCGCTATTTGGCCTCGTCGGCTCCGTCAATAAAGTGGTCGTCGTCATTGCTGCTGGGTCAGTAGTACGGTCCGCTGTTGGCCCAACGCCAGGTGGCTATCAATGCCATATTGGCCGCATGTGGCCCATGTAATTGCCAGTACGTGCCCATATACGGTTATCCATCAGCCATTTGCCGTTTGGCCGATGATAGCCGCTTTCACCGACGTAGGTCTGGTTATGGTTATTTTTTCTGATAAATATTGAATTCACATTTTTAAGTTAATATCGTACAGATTGTTAAAGTTAATATGGAAGTATTGGAAATCCATCAAATTAATACTGAATATATTTTTGTGATTCTAAAAGAGAATTGTTATCCATGTAATTGTCAAATATGATTAAGTGCATTTTTAGTTCTTAATTACATAAAGATTAAAAAATATAAATTACTAACTCTAATTCTAAATCATTTTTTGCCAATGCTACCTAAATTTTAGTTTTATTTTGATAATCTAAATTTATAATTTTTTGACAGCTTATTAAGTCCGAAATCATCACTAAAATATGCAATTTTAATATTAATTAATTTAATGAAATACTGTTGTTTAGAATATTAAAATGGGTAAATGTGTTTAAACGAGGAATTTAATTCCTCTCAGTTCTTTATATAAAATCTAAAACATAAACATTTATATTCTAGAAATAAATAAACTAATTAAGTATAGAAATTGTTTATTTATTAAATACAGAAAATGTAACATATAGATTAATATAATGTATTGTTGTATGCATGTAAGAAAAGGGAAATTAAAACACTGCAAAGCAAAGCAGTTATTAAAAATTAAACTTTATTAAAATAGTTACAAAAGAAAATATATAATAATAATAAACACGGTTATATATTACAAGTACGGTACAAATAATAAATAAAGATATTTATGAACAGGATGGTTCGACTTCCATTCTTGCCGTCCTGTTCAATCTGTCTATCCCTATTGTCTTATTGGATTTTGAATAATATTGGATTTGATTTCTTATTGAATATTTTGCAAGTTCCTTCTAATAGACAGTAACGTCATCTCTTGTCAGTAGAATTAATATAGATCTGTTACATTGTGTGTGTACTAAATGAAAACTTGATTAAAATCAGTTTAATTTAAATTATAAGCTTTTTCGACATTTATTGTAATACATTATATTTTAAAATAAATTAGATAAAATTAACTTAGTTTCATTACAGTAGAGAATAATTTGAACATAAAATATATTTTGTTAAATGTAAATTAGATTAAAATTAGCTTTAATCAATGTATTTTGAAACTTAACTCATACTTCAAGATTTTAGCTTTTATAAGTTGGAGAGACATAGCGTATTTTTTAGAGAATGATTATATTATATCAGAAAAATAAAACATGATTTTTATGTTTTATCTAATTCTAAAGTTCATCGTCTAAAGTCGATAATCGCCATTTATAGTTCCCAATATAGTTAATATTCAGTAAAAAGTTTGACAAAACCTAACAATGCGTTTAAGAAAATAATTTTTTATTGTGATACATTTTTTCTGTGAAATACATAATTTTCACCTTTCTGTTTAAGGATACACAGTGAAGAAAATAATATAAAGAATACATTGTTCCCTCAACACTTTGCACTTCATGTGTGAGGCTTCAGTGCTTCACTGGTTTTTCGAAAATATTCATCAAAAAATAAAACTATGTCGACAGCTACATTGCGGAAAGGAGCGTTGTTTCATAATGATGCGCGAGAGAGAAGGATCCCTGCATGAACAACAAAAAGAGGAGTTGAATAAGAGTACATACCACTGGCTCTTCTAAAGGCACGTGATTGGTTTCAGTACGACATCGACCAATGGTTAGTTCACATCATCAAGAATGAAGGATTTGTGGACATGACAAAAGAAGACATCAGTGCCTTCATCGATTGCTACTGGGACCCAATGACCTATGAAAGCCTCTTTGAGATGACAAAGTTTGCAGGTGAGGAAGAAAACGTAGAAGAAACTGAAATACGTGTCCTTATCCTGAAGAATCTGTAACAATTGTGCAACACGGCAAGAGCACTGCAACAATTTGCACAAGACATTGACGACATTATGATACGAGCTGTCGAGTTCAGCAATCACTTTGACGGGGTTATGTCCTTGTCCTGAGGAATTTTGAAGGAAAAGAAAAAACAAAGACAACAACTACCCATTACCATGTTTCTCTCAAAGGTAAAGCCCGGCTCTACCGTCAGCGCCTCCAGTAGAAAGTTTCTCCGAGTGAGTAGAAAGTTTCTACGAGTAGAAAGTAGTAAGTGTGTGGAAAGTTTCCAGTAGAAAGTTTCTACGCGTCAAGTGAGAGCTCCTCTTCTGCCACCAACACGAGAATCTTTACCTCTCTCAGAAAGCAGTGTTGATTAATGTTTATTACTGTATAAAGTTATGTAATTAGCCTTATTAATCAGCACTGACACGTTTAAGTAAATGCGTGTACTGTTCTAATTTTGTCTTAAATGTGTAAAGTATAAATAATTAAATAATGTTTACACATTTACGACAAGGGTAAATCCTTTTCAACTTTGGCGAAAGGTTCTGGTCACCATTAAGTGCGAAAAACGAGAGATTACTGTATTCGTAACTTTAAGTAGGAATGTATTGAAAATATAAAACTTATATTGCGAAGCTCTAAATTTGCTATTTTATTTTAATAACAATTATGTGCTCTGTTTGTTAATTAGGAATCTTGAGGAAAATAATCGAATTCTACGGAATATAACGAAAACGGAAATGAAATTTAACTTTTATGTAAAACTTTAAAATAGGATTGAAAATGGTAATGGGGTATATTTTTGATAAAATAATTAATCAAATTTGAGGATATATATATGCTGTTTCATGTTAGGTTTGGTTTCTTTGTCGCTCAACGGTCATTTTTTGCACACGAAGGCTAATTAGACCAGGACTTATGGTTTAAAAAGGATTCCGAACCACTACAAACATCCATGCCCAAGGTGGGATTCGAACCCATGAACTGTTGAACCGAAGGCAAGAGCGCTAAGCATTCGGCTGCCAGCTCGGTTGTTACATGTTAGAGATAACAGGTTTTAAAAAATAAACTATTATGTTTCATATATATATATATATATATATATATATATATATATATATATATATATATATATATATATATATATACAGTAAGACCCCGCTTAACGCTGTTTCGTTTAGAGCTGTTTCGGTTTAGCGCTCTTTTATTTCAACCCGGGGCTTGCACGAAATCGCTCGCAGCATACGGGGATTCCCCGAAATATTATGCAGCGATAGGTATCAAATACATATCCGAAAGAGTGTACTTGTGTTTCTTGTTTGGTGCGGTATTGTACAGACATATTTTTATTATTGAAAACATTTGTTGACATTATTGTAAGTAGGTATTAATTTACATATTTAATACTATATTACAATGTCAAATATTTTGATCTTTAGTTTTTACTATGGGTGATAATGAAAAAGAAAAGAAAGCAACCAGAAAAAGCATTTCACTCAAAACTAAAATGGAAGTGACTAGAAGATTAGATTCTGGTGAACGTCAAAGTCTAATTAGTGCTTCATTGAATTTGTCAACTTTAACAATAAGGACCATCATGAAGAAAAAAGAAAAAATACTGTCATCGGCAACTACAACTACGTCAAGCTCTGCAACTAGAATTACCCGTTCTAGAAATAATATCATAGAGGAAATGGAAAAACGACTGTCTATATGGATTGACGACGAAGTTGACCGCAATATGCCATTAAGCCAATCTATCATAATGGAAAAAGCTAGATTTTTAATTACATTCAGGCTGAGACAATTGACGCAAGTGAAACTTTCGTTGCTAGTCGAGGATGGTTTAATAGATTTAAACATCGAAATAACCTTCACAACATAAAGATTACAGGAGAAGTAGCAAGTGGTGATGCAAAAGCGGCGGCTGAATTTCCAGCGATATTAAAAAAAATAATTGAAGAAGGAAACTACCCCCAGAATTGGTTTTTAATGTTGATGAAACAGGCTTGTTTTGGAAAAGAATGCTGAAGCAAACATTTCTATCTCGTGAAGAGAAACGGGCACCAGGATTTGAAGCTGCAAAAGATCGCTTAACCCTTCTACTAGGTGTTAACGCAAGCGGAGATTTTAAATTAAAACAATTACTAATTTACCATTCCAAAAAACCAAGAGCGATGAAAGGCATATCTAAATCAACTTTACCTGTTATTTGGGAGTCTAATAAAAAATTATGGATAACTGCGAAAATTTTCCAGGATTGGTTCACTGAACATTTCTGCTCGTCTGTTAAACGTTATTGCGAAATTAAAAAACTTGAACAAAAAGCACTTCTGTTAATTGATAATGCTCCAAGCAACCCAACAAATTTATTAGACTTAACAACATGCATTCCAGTCGAAGTGGTTTTCTTGCCGCCTAACACAACTGCCTTAATTCAACCAATGGACCAAGGCGTTATATCAAATTTTAAGGCTTATTACTTGCGGCGAACCTTTAAGCAAATGTTTGAAAAAACAGTGGGAGAAGAGAACCAGTCCATGAGAGAATTTTGGAAAAACTGCAACATCGTGGATGCTGTAGTAAACATAGGCTTTTCTTGGAATGAGGTAACAGAAAGATCTTTGAAAGGAGTATGCAAGAATATTTGGCCGGATTTAAGTAAGAGCGATGACGTTGGACACTCTGTCGATGTGGATAAAAAAATAGTGGAAGAGATAGTGAAATTAACGAAGTAAACCGGTTTTGAAGGGGTAAATGTGGAAGATGTTGAAGAAATAATTCAAGAAGCAGCGGCTAGTCTTTCTAATGATGAGCTCAAGGAATTAACTGAACAAGAAGAAAACAAAAATGTTGACAGCAGTGATTCAGAAGAAGAGCAAAAAGAATTTTCGATGCCGTTTGTAAAAATGAGTTTGTCTACCATAACTGAAATAATAGATCAATTCATTGAGAATGATCCGAATTTTGACCGGAGCTCAAAAGTAAGGCGTGGTGTTAGAGATGCCCTATCCGCTTATGAAGAACTTTTAAGAAAACAACGCAAAAGAAAAAGGCAAACAACATTAGATGCTTTTGTCACAAAAAGGCAGAACACTGAAAACGCGGAAGGCTAACTAAATATGACTGACTTAGAATTTTATTTGTTTTTTTAAGAATATTCGTTTTGTTATTTATATTTTGTTTTTATTTTTGCAAGAAATAATAATGTGATATTAATTTGGGCTTATATATATATATATATATATATATATATATATATATATATATATATATATAACTATTAATAATAACTATAACTGAATAATTACTATTTGTTTGGTATCTAACAGTACTTGATTTTAAGACGCCATTATATGGTAATTATGATTCCATGTAAAATGAATTAATTTCTCAGTAGTTACAGAAAAATCATAACTTAAATAATGCTCTCTTATTACAAAAGTTATATAAAAATTCAGGAGCAAACTGGGGAATTTAAAATAGATAACTTTATCATAACTATATTATAAACTATTCTGACTCATTATAGAGAATAATATGTTATCGTATAGATAGGTATTTGCAGAATATTGAGAGAATATGATTTATTTGAAAATCCTACTTATTATAAACTATTTTAAAGTATTTTTTAAGTTTAATCCCTTATTATATTGTTTCCTGTAATTTCTAAATTCATTTTTTGAAAGATATAAATTTCAGTAATACTATTAAATATATGTATATAAATGTATTGAAATATCAGAATTTATTCATTAATAATTTACTTATAAAGATTTATCGAAAATGTACAATTACTCAGAATCAATAAATGGAATAACAGAACTTTAAATATAACTACAAATTTATACTTGAAATTAAAAAGAGCAAAATAACATTTTGAATTAGCTCTCAAAAATAATTTTAAAGTATTAAATATGTTTTTATAGCATTAAAAATGTCTACATTTCCTATACATATTTTTACATTTTCTTTCATAGTAAAGATTATAAGCCAGTCTTTAATAAAGAGGATTATATTTCTTTCATGAAGAATGTTATATACAAAACAAATTATGCTAATATTTTTAAATCTTTATAAATACTTGATTGAGTTATAAATTTATATTTTAATTTATAAATATATTTTCATTTAATAATGTCATTATTTCAATGCAATTATTTCAAATGCCATGATAATTTGACAATGAAGCCATAAGATTCCGTCACCAGTTATAAAAAAGAAACGTAACATCTAGATAGAAGAACATTATCGAGAGAATCACATTGAAAGGTAAAAGGCAATGTAGATTAATGAAACTTAAAAATATTTGTCATATTAAAGAACAATTTTCGCTTTTGTTTTCTTACGTAAATTTTAATTATTTGACAAAATTCTATTTAATTAGCTTTAGTGTTTGAATGAATAAAACTATAATAGCTTGTTGTATCAGTAAAAATAAATATTTTTTATTATTGGCTAAGTAAATTGCATGGAAAAGCTCAAATAAAACAAAATATTTTCATTTGTAAATAATAAATAAATTTATACATTTAAAATATCTTTAAGAAAATTAAAAAAATAGCTGGTTGGTATATTTAAGTATTGAATACAATTTTATAGTAAAGAATTATTATAATCTTCCAATGTGTTTTATTATAGCTGGAAAATTAAAAAAAAGTATTATTATTAACCTTAAATTTTCTTGTAGTTTCTAATTCCTAATTTAAATTCTTCTGTACGGATTAAACAAAATATAAGTGTATAAAACAACTTTCCTTTGGGAAAATTTGTATGAATAGTGATATTATTTTATTATAAGTAAATTTTATTATATTATTTAAATATAAAACTATCACAAAAATTTTAATAAATCTATATTTTTTTGCTGTTATTTTTTAAAGAATATTTACGAAAGATTTTGTTGTTATGAGTAAAAATTTTTATTTGTAAATTATTTTTACAATAATATGTTTAAACTGTTATAAAAAAATTCAGCTCGTGTATGTAATCGGGTGCTGTTATTTACCAATACACTATTGCACAAATATTTTACTTATTTGTAGAGTTATTTAAGCGGCTTACAAGTGACATTTTTGTATATTTCAATATTTTGTTCAGGTTTTTGTAGATATTATTAATAGCATACGCGTATACTATTATGGACTTCTCAAAATGCTGTGAATGAAAATTTTATTGTTAATTCTATACTCACATTTATATATTTCTCAATAAATGCATTTGTTAAACTGTATACAGCTTTTAAGGACAATTTTGAAATGAAAAACAATATTTTTCTCAAACACATTCATGGAAATCGAAGTCAGTTTTAAATATAGCTTTTATAACAAAAAGCAAAAATATAAACAATAAAATAACTTGTAGACTTTTAATTGAAAAACTAGATTGAGATTCCTACGTATAATGACCTTTATCAACAGTTGCTGTGTAAATATGAATAGTTTGATTATAAGAATGCTATTCTATTATGAGATAAAAATGACGCAATTTGAACTTTTATAAAATGTCTTGTAATTAGTTTATCAATAAGTTCTAAAAGCATTTAACTATGTTTAATCTTTAAGGTCGTGGAGAAAAAATTGATGTTTGATGTTGTATAACAACTGCATATTTACACCTTTGGTAATTTGTTAAGAAACATGTTCTTCCAAATGCCTGCAAGATTCAAGTCTTTCCCTTTATGTGCCCAGTTTTGTTAATACGTTCATATATTCTGTATTGTTAAATGTTAAATTTGAGTGTATTGTAAAGAAAATTCACCATTTTATGTTATACACTATTTTTCCATATTTAGCATTTTTAATATATGGAACACCACACGACAATAGCTTATATTATTGTTATTTAAGCATATAAAATTTCTTTACTTGAAATCAAGAGGTATAAACGACATCTTTAATACTCAGAAATTCTAAATAATATTCATTTTTTCAGAATGTATTTTAAATGTAATAAAGAATGTTTCAAAATTCTGGCGTTCTGAGGATTATTTAAATCCCCATGATACCTGAATTTTAAATTAAGGTTATTTTAGCAATTTTTGTATTAAAGTAAAAACATTGAATACCTATATTTTTGATTATTACTTGAAGATTAATATTTCGAAACAGATATGTCCAATCAATTTCATTATGTGATGTTTGGCATAAAAGACTTATTATTCATTATACTTTAGATAACGAAGTATACTATTTGCTTATTCTTTAGCTTATTTCTTTGTTTAAATTAATTATTTTTTCTTCTTTTGTAAATCTTAGATTTTTTTTACTTTCAATTACTTTCACCACAAATTTATTTTTAAGAAAGTTTTAAAATTCTACAAATCAAGTTTACATTGTGAAATGAAATTGAAATGTTTTCACATGAATTTTAAAATTCAATCTACATCTAAACTATTTATTGCGGAAATATTTGTGATAGTTTTAAGTTAAAATAAAGAAAATGGATATTTATCTTTATTCTATAAAATTGTTATAAAAATTCAAATAATTTTTTCAATAATATAATAAATATACACACTTTTAATAATAAAATGAGATGCCATTTTAAATAAGTTATTTAAAATAGGACATTATTAAATAAGTAAAATATACCGAAATAGTTCATTCTTATTGAAGGAATCAAACATTTCCTTTACCATCCTTTAAAGATTTATTATTTATTATTGTTTTTAAGAAACTAAATATGCATGCATGCTATTGTAAATATGAATTCAAATTAGTTTTTACTTAAAAATATTATTACTAATTATTTTTTTACTTAATAATATATACTAATTATAAGTATTTTTAGAATCCTTGTATTTTTGAATTATTAATCTGAATGTAAGCCAGGAATTCAAAAATATTAATGAAGATAGGAACTTAATTGTCGTTAGTTAAATATAACAAATTAATTAAAATTATCTTTTAAAATACATATTTCGAACGAACATCGTGGTTATAATTTCAAAAGTAGTTTCTTTCAAAATTATTTGGTACTAAGTTCTAATTTTCTTTTACTATATGAGGATTTATTTCAAATTTAATTAGGATTATTCCACTATGAAACGAAAATCTATTTAAAAAGCCAACATAGAAAAGACTTTAAATATGTACTGAAAAATATTCGATACAATTTTAAGATAAATGAATAGAAATCGTATTATCAAATGCAGAAATTATGTTTGTATTAGAAGATTAGCAAGTTTATTTGAAACAAAACATAAAAGCTTATCGAATTAAAAATTTCTTATTAAAATATGTTATTAAATTTTAAAGTTATTTTAAGGTAGTAAAAATATATATCTCAAATATATTTTTAGTTTCACCTAAAAATTTTGAGGCAATGTTATTATTTAAGAAAATAATTGCAAATATATTTTTATTGCATATATCATTAGTCTATTTGCATTTATTATTTCGCGAATACTTATTAATTCATCTGAAGTCCCAGCATTACAAATAAAGTTATCATTTATAGATAAACAATTATTATGCACGTGTTTTCCGATCAGAGATTTTTACATTAATAATTATCTTCATATAATACCTTTCTTGGTACAATTTCAAATATTATGAGAAATTGTATTACAAAACTTCCAACTGTCGTAGAAAGAAGCAAAATTACTTACAAATTGGATAAAGAGGCAATCAATATGTCATTATATGAAATCAATTTCTCATCATTTGAAATCCATAATAGATTTTGACTATAATAATTTTCATCATGAAATACTTTATTTCGTTAAATTCTATATTTTGTTGAGATGTGATACAAATATTAAATTAAGTTGAAAATAAAATACCCTTTTCCTTGAAAAGGTTTCTCCTGAATTTGTTTAAATGTCACTTTTTAAATTAATTCTTCATAAAATACTGTATTTTGGATGTAAAAAAGTGCTGATAAGCAAACATAACCTTCAAGATAAATAGTGCGAATATATTTCAGGCATTTTTAACTGGACATATTTCTTAAAATTTCATAAATCAATTTGAAACAAGCATAAATGCATTTATGATAAAATTTCTTTTTTTAAGAATACTAAGAATCATGATATTTAAGTACATAGATTGAATTTATCAGGTTGAATAAAACAAATTTTTAATGAATTTCTGCTTTAATGTTCCCTGTTTAATTTTTGTTAATTTGACAAATCAAAGAATATTATGAAGCACAAACTTAGACATTTTGAATTGCAGAAACGGATTAGACTACTTACATTTTATTAAAATTGGAGTTGATTGCCTTCACAAAAATAATACTTTATCGGCTTATAACTGTCTCATTATTTTAAATATTTTATGTCTCAGACATTTCAAGTAACGAGACAGTTTTCAAATAATGAGATAGATAAAATATAAAAATAATGAAAAATATATGTCACAATATGTTTAATTACTTTTGTATTTTTTGTTGGCAGAGCAGTACATAGTTCACATTTTAATGGATGATGACTTAATCTTAAAAATAGTCAGAATTAATTTAAAAGAAAATTAAATTAAAAAAGATATTATTTAAATACTTACTATAAATAAACTTTGAAAGTATTTTACTGATGAGAAAATTAGAGTTGCAAATTTGAAATATATCCTGAATTTGTTAACTAAATATAAGAGACAAAGATACAAAAAAAATCCATATTAAAAGAAGCTATATACTTCTCCAACTCTTTTTAAATTTCTTACATATAAAATTTGAGCATTGGTTGATAACTTTCCAATT
Source organism: Latrodectus hesperus (assembly GCA_037975125.1). Classification (NCBI taxonomy): domain Eukaryota; kingdom Metazoa; phylum Arthropoda; class Arachnida; order Araneae; family Theridiidae; genus Latrodectus; species Latrodectus hesperus. The sequence continues at coordinate 64,851,929 of CM075862.1, forward strand.
TGAGATATACTTTTATTCCAGAAAAAATAATATCACATCATGAATATAAATACAATTATAAAACGTGTTTCACTTAACGTTTGCACTTGGATAAACCAAAATTTATGGGGTATGTGTTATGTCCCATTTCATACACTTTAACAATCAGCAGAAATGTTAAAACAGAGTCTCCAAAATTGAGAAAAAGTTAAAATTTAACAATGCTACATTTTGAAGAATGCTAAGCAGAATAGATGCACAAAAATGAAAATAAAATCTTCAACAAAGCATTTAAAATGTACACATAACAGCAATGTATGCATAGTTATAACTATATGAAATAATTTGCCATGAGAATGTGTATATGACAATGGCTAATATTAAACAAATATTTTGAATGCCAAATATTTTGCCTTAAAACATACTTAAAATTTATATTTAAGTAATAGCTAGTATCCATTTTTCAAGAAAAATATTCCCAATTTTCCTACACATACAATATTTAAATAATTTTCTTTTTAAATATTCAAAATATTTATAAAATTTCAGTATAAATCATTATTGTACAGTTTGTTTTCTTCAGCTGTTGCTATAACCGCACTAAATTGTATTTTTATTTGTGAATTCTGTAACGGACAGTTTAAAAAAGTTGCTTTTGGTTAAAATGGCAAAAAGTTATTGCAAAATAAATAGATTTAAGAATATTTCGTAACCTCTTACAAAATCATGGTAATATCTTTATAAAATTCCAGACACCTCTAAATATTTTATCAGTAACATTAGCCCCAAACAAACAATATGCGTTGAAAACAGTAAAAATTAAATTTAAAAAGAAAGAAGGCACGGTAAATACCAAAACAAATTTGTTACATAGTATAATTTGTTTGTATTGTTAATTAATACATATATAATATAATAATACATGAAAATATTTCTAATTTTTGCAAAATAGGATATACCTGATTGATATCATTTTCCTAAATATTTTACGTTATTTAATATTTTTTTCATACTTATGCTGAATATTCTATCAAACTATTGTTAAAACTTTGATAATTCATGTTAAATTTAAATTTCAATTATTTATCTGAATCATTTGAATCAAAATTCATTTGAACATTTAATATTCTTTTCAAAAATGATAACACATATAATTTGTTACATAACATTAACCGAGTTGTAAATATAGTTTTTAATTACACATGATATATGAAATTGTGCTTTAACCTTCTATCATTTCCAAAATTCTTACAATCAATCCTCAGTTATAAAGCAATTTTGCTAAATAATAATAGGTTTCATGAGAGAAAGATAAAAAAAATATGTATTTATTTTATAAGGAAGTAGAAAAGTTTATATTATTAATACAACTCCAGAAAATTTAAATCAAAAAAATTGAGGAACACCTTATAGAAATGTAATTAGTGCCATATTTATCAAACCATCAAAAAGTCTCTTAATATATACATTAATATTATGGCCTGAAAATAATTATAAAAGATTTAATTTCAATGTTTTGCCTGAATATTTATACACACAGTCTAAAGAACATGCGAACTAGCTATGTCTAAAGAATATTGTGAATAATTTCGTAAATTTGTTACGAATGTAGATAAATTTACAGTAAAATACAAATATCAATCCACAGACATTAATTTGGAAGAAAAATAAAACTGATATTTTTCCTAACTGAACAATTTTAGTTTCTAATGAGAAAGAAAAGATTTTAAAATTTAATGATTCTTAGAATTATTTTTAAATGCAAAACTTTACTCCATTTAATTTTCTTTTTTTATATATTAAAATCATTCAATGAATTAAATTCTATGTTCTTTAACATTGTTTTTTTCGAAAAGGTTTTAAAATTAAATATTCCACTGCTTACAATAGTTTCTAAAATAACAAATTCATATCCAACCCGTATTTATAATTATATGCGCTGTTTAACTTTTCCTCTATAAATTCTTGAACAAAATGTTGTAATAAGTTCAATTACATATAGATAGATTCACAATTTGCTTGCAGTCTCATTACAATAACTTCATTCTGCTCAAAATTAAATATCCATAATACATTTTTATACATTATTGAAATTAAAAAAATGTAAAAATCATTTAAGCTTACATAACTTTGAAAGATTTTTTTCAATAATAAATTAAAAAATTTAATGAGGGTTTATACATATAAATTTTGTAGCATATTTAATAAATGGAATTTCTAAAAATACAAAAAGGTTTTCGAATTATTGAACTTTTATTTTAGACATATTTATATTTGAAATATATTATTTTTCGTGAAAAATGTATATGCCTTCAAAGTTAATTTGAAACTTAAAATAATTTTTTGTACTTTCATAATTATTCATTAAATTTCATGATGTTTTAAGAATTAAAAGTTAAAAAAGTAACCGAAACTGGAGTAAAATTCAGAAGATAATACAAATTATATTTACACTTTGGGTGTTATTCGATATATATATATATATATATATATATATATATATATATATATATATATATATATATATATATATATATATATATATATATATATATATATATATATATATATATATATATATATATATATATATATATATATATATATATATATATATATATATATATATATATATATATATATATATATATATATATATATATATATATATATATATATATATATATATATATATATATATATAACATTATATAAAACAAATATTTTTTACATAAAAATGTATGTATATATATATATATATATATATATCTATGCACTTTTTTCTTTTCTATTAATTATACACCAGGGAAGAAAAAGAAGTAGGATGCACTCTATATTAAGTCTGGAGAAAGAAATTATGCATCAACCTTTGGATGAATATTACACACATTCCATTTATATCCATTATTTCTATAATTCTCAAGTAATTATGCTTTTTTTCACAAAAATTTGTTTTTCTTGATACAGTCACTAGAATGATTTACTTACTTGGCAGTCATTTTGAAAACCGAATATTGACGTATTGATCTAGAATACAAATCAGTAGCTCATCCCACCTTAGGTTTAAATGCTTGTCGTACTTTTGAATACATTTTAGACTATGCGACTGCATCTAATTAAATCTCATGTGCAAGGAAACTTCGTTTGAGTGGCAAATTTACCGATAAATCCAATTTTACTTATCATAGAATTATCTGTTGTATTAAATTGCTTTATCTCATATATCACCCACACTGTTTTCTGATTATAAATCATTCGTTAATATTGTTTGTTAGAGATGATTTTCTTTTAATTAAAAATTAAGTTTCAATGTATGTTTTTTTTAAAAATATTTGAAGTTAAGTATATTTACAAAATTTTACTTGAAATAATTTCGCGAATTAGACAGTAATGGTAAATAGTTGCCGTTACGGCTAATAGTGTAAAATATTTAATTGCTTATTATTATTTATGAAATTGTACACGATTTTAATTTATCCAATTAATTTTAAATGTAAATTTGAATTTCGTTAATTTTTTTACAATTTAGGATATTGCTTACATTACAACTATGAGTAAACTTAACTTACAGCTATTTTTTCAAAATTGCATTTTTTCGTCATAGTTATAGTTAAGTGTTCAGATTATTACAAAATACAATATTCAAAAAATATGAGGAAATGCATTAAGATTTGAAATCATACAAAAACAATATTAATATTCCGGAATTAGCAATCAAATAAAAGCAATTTTTTTTGCATAATTTTTGTCCCAATGTTTTCATAATCTAGAATAATAAATGTTTAGGTAAACCGATGCCGCAAAACATAATATGCTGTATACGAATAATCAAGAAAATTAATTTGTCGTCTGTTTATACTTTGTTGGCCACCGTACATGCAATACCCTGAAAGAAGCATCCAAATAGCATGGAATTTAAAACATGCATTAGCAGAAGTGATATATAAAAATGATTAGAATTTCAGAGAAGACACGCATCCCGCGCGTCTTCAAAGTGCTACTTCAAAGCGATATTTAAGGCATGGAGATTTCGACAGTTTCAAGTTAGACTATTGTGTTTTTCTTGTGGTTTTGTTTTTAAAAAAACGGTAAGCTGTGCCTAGTAGAAAACAACGATCATTTTTTTATCAAGTATCCGAGTTCGACATTGAAAGGATACTGGTCTACCAAGGTTGTTGATTAACTTTAAGGAAATTGGTGGTTGTTTTGGATGAAATTAAACAACTGTAATGCGGATATGTGATCGTTAGATGCTGGAGGGTACGACGGACTGACGTGTTCCATCGCATTCACCTCAGTGCACCATTTGACGTGGTGAAAGCAAACTGTGCGCATGGCAGTGACAGATCACTCAGTCACATCGCAAACCATAGCACAGCACAGTCAGTCTGTAACGATAATCCAGTTCCTTTGCTTAGCATTCATTAGAACTTGTAAAATGTTATGCAGCGAAAATAATAGCGCTATTTTAATATCTAAGTTCATTTTAAATTATTATTCTGAAATATGTAATTCTTTTTCTATATAAAACATCAATTTAGATTTCTATTCTGATATCTTTTTTTTATCTTTGACGAAATTTGGATAAACAAATTTCTTAAAATAATTTTGTTTTAATGCAAAATCAATATAATTTTATAACTATTATTATAACTTTTTATTTAACGGATACAGATAAGATATTTATAAAAAATATATATTTCAATAACAATAAAATAACAATTAAAATGTTTGCTTATGATTGCTGTGGTAATTTTTATTTTTTGAAATTTGAAGTAAATTTTTGAGAATTTAAAATTAGTTTTTGTTTTAAAATGCAAATGAAATTTTTGTGTGTTTTTGTTTATAAGCTAGGGGTAAAAAATTTTTCTATGGATAAATTTTTTAAACATAATTTATTTTATGAATCTAAAGTACATCTTTTAATAAACTCTTTTACTTAGCTTTTAAATTTATTTTTATAGACAAAACATATCATTTCTTCAGAAATATTACCAAATTTTTTAAAAAAACAATTGCATTTAAATTTTAAAAAACAATAGCTTTTATATTTGATTTTTAAAGGCAAAACGAACCATTTCTTCAGAAATATTACCAAATTTTTTAAAAACAACTGTACATTATTTTTATTTCACTCATACCAATATTATCACTCGTACTTACAATAAAAATTGAAAAAGACAGTTATTTATTGAATTATATACAAATATTCTGCTTGTGGAACAGTTATTTTTCCAGGAAAATAGGTAAATAAAGGTAAAGAGAAGTTTTCTGTTCCAGTTTAAGAATCGTATTCATATTCACATATGTGTAATAGGGTTTTGGTTATCGATATGTCATAAACAAAAATTTTTCTTTTTAACAATACTACACTTTATTGCCAGTTACCGTGTATAAATTTCAATTGATAATTCATTGCGTAGTTATTTGTGTTGATGTAAGGTGGCAGTGCAATAAGAAAAAATTTAAGGTATGGGGGAAAAGACTCATAAGCGAAGATAACTGTTTACGTTCTTTAAGTCACTAGTCATTGGAATGGAATTTTTTTCCTAAAATTTATATTGTAATTTTATTTTTTGATCGGTATGTATATTTTTGTATATATTTATGAATTTGTTATAAATTCGATATGAATGCACGCCTTTCTGAGTAAACTATAAAAAATTATATTTTATATATATATATATATATATATATATATATATATATATATATATATATATATATATATATATATATATATATATATATATATATATATATATATATATATATATATATATATATATATATATATATATATATATATATATATATATATATATATATATATATATATATATATATATATATATATATATATATATATATATATATATATGTATATATATATATATATATATATATATATATATATATATATATATATATATATATATATATATATATATATATATATATATATATATATATATATATATATATATATATATATATATATATATATATATATATATATATATATATATATATATATATATATATATATATATATATATATATATATATATATATATATATATATATATATATATATATATATATATATATATATATATATATACATATATACATATATATATATATATATATATATATATATATATATATATATGTATATATATATATATATATATATATATATACATATATATATATATATATATATATATATATATATATATATATATATATATATTTACATATATACATATATATGTATATATATACATATACATATATATATATATACACACACACACACACACACATATATATATATATATATATACTGTGGAAGACTTAACTGCAAAACACAGTGACAAATGTAAATTTTTGAAGGCAATATTAGGAAACATATCTAGTAAATATTTTATTTAATATAAAATCATTATTATTTAGGAAATGAAACATTTTGATTTGAAATAGGTTAAAAATATATGAGTTTTAAACTAAATGTTCTATATTTCTTTTGGTAACAAATATTACTGTTCTACTACTGCTTTAAGTCATCAAAAAAGAACAAGTAATAAAATATTAATAAAATTCATAATTTTATTACTGTTGACATCTTCATATTAGCTTCGAATTGATTTTCTCATGAGGATGTCTTTCCTACAAAAATAAGTCTATTTTACAAAATATATTTGATGAAAAAATTGAGTAAAATTCTCAGAAATGTAGTAGTAGTATTGTTTGACACCGAATTTACGAATCGTTTCTATCCATTTTGATCATGTCGAAACGTGACTGAACTAGAATGATGTGAGCTATCTATGTTCATCCATGAAACGTTTCCTCCTAAATATTCCTATAATATCTTCCAAGGCACGTACAAAATATCGAGTAAACTTTCGATCTTTCAAATTTAGAACTGATATGGTATTTAAGAAATCCTTATATCACTTTTACTGAAGATCATTTGTCAATTTTTTCATGCCTTTATTAAACGGTGTCTTTTGAAATAGTTAATAGAGATATAGTTAATAGAGAACATGCTTTTAAACAAACAAAAAAATCCTGTTTTTAATTATTAAATCTCAATTAACATACTTGATATATGAAAGTGTTTGCTGCATCTAAATTTAAAATTTTAAAAACAACTAATCCATATATATATATATATATATATATATATATATATATATATATATATATATATATATATATATATATATATATATATATATATATATATATATATATATATATATATATATATATATATATATATATATATATATATATATATATATATATATATATAATTATATAATTATACTATATGTGTACAAAATTTTATTATGTATATATAATAAAATTTTGGTATTCATATACCACAGTTTTGTTTAAAAATTCATTGGATCAAATTAAGAATTATTTTGTAAAATTACTTAAATAATTGGTAGAAATATAATCTTGCAATATTTCTTTTTTGACATTAAGCATGTTACTTATCTCTAAAATTGATTGCAATTCCAAATTCGCAAAAATCGTATTTCATACGATTTAAATCTTATAAGTTACTAAAGTATAGTGATGTATTTTTGTTCTTTGACAAAATTTCTATTTAATCCTTGGCAAGGGATTTTCAAAAAAAATGTTTAATGCTATGTAATTCTTTATCAAAGCGAGTTCTTTCGCCTTTGCCATAATCATTATTTATTATATATGTAATTAAATATTATTAACAATATGATTGTATTATACTATAATTATTTTTATTTACAATGTGTTTTAATTTAATGGATCTTGCTATCGTTGGATGCTTCTATACCTTGTGGTAAAATTTTTTATCTTAATATTTTATACTTTTTTCGAAAAATGCATCTAAAAATGGCTATAGATTCCAATATATTCCACTACATGTATTGCCACAGTTCTGTATTTGTTATATTATATTATGGTTTGTTGAAACGATGAATATCTTTTAATTTCCTGACCTTTACTAAGCTCTTGACTTTGGTTCAGCAGTTCGTGGGTTCGAATCCCACCTTGGGCCTGGATGTTTGCAGTGGATCGGAATCCATTTTAAATCGTAGGTCCCGGTCTAATTAGCCCTCGTGTGCAAATACTGACCGTTGCGCGACGAACAAACCAAACCTGACCTTCACTACTAAAGTTATCGCAAGAGATTTCGTTTTTGAAATCGATGATCAGTTAGATTATTGAAAATCTAATTTCATTCAATAAATGGTAATCATTTTTCTTTATTTGAGATAATATTTTGAAATTATCCTATAAAATATGTCTTATATCATTTTCTTCACCCAAACCATGCAAATTTTCTTTCGTTAGCTGCTTATCATACCATATCTCCGTTGATGTTGCTTATTATGATTTTATATTATTATATTTTTCAAAGTTCATATTTCACTTATATATATATATATATATATAAACAATGAAAGCTTCAGCATTGGTTTCTTAATGAAGTCTTAATGAAATTCTTTAAGAATCCTGGAACAAGAGCAGAAAAGCTATACTTTTTGCCAATATGCTTAACACCAACTGAGGAAGCTGGCCATCAAGGTACTTCATTTCATTTTTCTTTTATTCTACATTTCTATATATATATATATATATATATATATATATATATATATATATATATATATATATATATATATATATATATATATATATATATATATATATATATATATATATATATATATATATATATATATATATACATACTTACAGAAAACGAACACTGATAAATTTACTACTTGATACTAAGAAGATTATATGAAATATTTTGATTGAGTTAAAAAAAGCATTGATATTAATATGTTTTATGGTTTAAAAAATTTTATTTAATGGATCAAGAATTTTTTGTTTCAGTAAGCAAAAAAAAAGAATAATCATATTTTTATGTTTTTTGATGCGAAGAAAGAAAAACTTCATTTCACTTATAACAATATATTTGGGATTTAAAATATCATTTTCTTTTTTATTTACGATCTATAAATATTCATTATTTGAAGCAGTTAAAAGAAACATAGATGAATAAATAAATTTTAAATAATAATTACGAAGTTTTTTCTATATGTAAACAAATGAGATACTTATAAAAAACACCTCACCAAAAAGAAGCTTGTTTCTTTCAAAGTTTCCAATAAGAAAGCTAATTTCAGTTGTTTTCCCCAATCAATCCAATGCTTTATTCTTAATGTTAACAGTAAATTATTTTTTCTTAAGCAACCAATGTAATCAGATTATATGTTATGCTTTCAAAAATAAAAATAAAATTGCTGAAGCTTTAATGCAAGGTAAACTGTTTCCTTAGTAAAAAAAAACACTTATTACCTCTACATTTTTAATGTCTCCTTTAAATGTATTAGAAATTGTCTTAGTATTTCTTATGTCATTTTTTAACGTTCAATACTTTGTTTCAGAAAAATAATAAATAACTTTAAGAGAAGAAGGGGTTTCATTTTTATTAGTCTAAAAAAGTCTAAAAAAACTTACAATTTAAATCAAAAATGCTAAATTTCTAGGGTTTAAAAGTTTTCTTACTATTAGTTAAAAAAATAAAAATAACAAAGTAATGGGAAAAAAATTTTAATTTTGAAGAAGTATCTCAGCTACAATAAAAGATTTTGAAAAGTTTCCAACCATTTTTTGATAGAAATCAATAATTCTGATTGACTGAAAGTATATGTATATCGAAAAATCATATAAGATTAAAATTTTTAAGCAGTAGATAAGGCACGATTTGAAATATTGGATTCAAAATAAGCACCTTGTACATATTCTTTAAAATACCTTAAATATAAAAAGGCAATACTTTTATAATGTTTTCAAAATTACGAATATATGAACATTTTCTCAAACACCTGGGAGTTCAAAATTTTCATGATGATTTCAAAAAAGAAAACAATGTTTAAAAAAAATTAAAAATATCTCGACGTTCACCAAATTCAGAACCTGAATAAGCACAAAATACTAATCAACCAAAATGGAAAGTCAATGCTTATATATATTTGTGATTAGTATATTCCATATATTAATGGAAACTAAGTGATATTTCTATGAATAAATGCATCTTCATCATTAAAAGTTTGAAAGCAAAGCTTAAATAAAATATTTGTTAACTTTTTTATATTTTATTTTAAGAGCAATACACTTTTCGGATTCTTCATTATGTTATTTTGAGGTTTATTTTTCAATAAATTTACATTTTTATACTTTCTTCTCCTTATGTCATTGCTAATAAATTATTTTATCCATTATGAATTGCTCATTGAATCTACTGTAACTTTATGTCAGCTGTTGGAGTAATTATTTTGCCTTAGTGTCATTTGAACCATACAATTACTACTTACTTAATACGATAGTTTTTTTAATATTGAAAAATTGATATAAATTATATGCATATATTGTTCAAAGCAAATACATCAAAGTTTAAAGATATTATATATATATATATATATATATATATATATATATATATATATATATATATATATATATATATATATATATATATATATATATATATATATATATATATATATATATATATATATATATATATATATATATATATATATATATATATATATATATATATATATATATATATATATATACTTAATTCGAAATATTTTCTTAAAGAAGTCTCCAAAAAACTAAAAATATTTTAAGCTTTCACATTCGATATATTGAATCAAGGAAATGTGAAGAAAAGCATCAAATTATCTTTGAAAAGGTTTACTTTACCAAATTTATACTTATGAAACTTTAAGCTTAGTTCCTTCATGAAAAAAGTAAATGATTATTGAACTCCTGTAATAAAATATTTATAATATTATTTGTAATCATCATATATTTTTTACTAAATATTATCCTTTTGAACAATACTTTATTTCAGGGAATTATAAAATCAAAATTTGTTTTTGATTTCTGTATGGACGTAATAAATTAAATGACTGTTATACTAACACGGTGAAAATGATCAACTATTGAAATCTACAAATATTTTTCATAAGAATTAAAAATGAATAATTGTTTTTTTTACTCTTATTATTCTCATTAGAAAATTATGACAAAACATATTAAGATTTTTACATAGATATACGATAAAGTAATTTAGTTTTAAACTCAATAAATTTATGATCTTAGTTTAAAGATCTTAAAGTTAAGACAAACGTACCTCACTGAATTTATTAAAACATTTTCTAAAAGTATATTTTACTTTTAATTAAACTATAACAATTAAAAATACATTTATTTATTTTATGAAAGTTTATAAGACATTGATTAATTTAAAGTGAATCGTAATTCTATTCTTATACATATTAATATTGCATTCCTGGCAATTATACAACCATTTTACTATTCCTTTATAACGTTTATGAGTCCTTTATTGCACTTTTAGAGGAATAATTTGTTTAACTTTTACAACTCAATATGATTTGTTAATCTGTAATGATTTATATGTCATTCCTTTCTAGAAATTTTGGACTATGTTTAAATTGATATATCTTGAATTTCTATTGAAAAGTTATTCAAGGATTAAATGGATTATTTCTCTAAATATTTGTTGAAGAAACAGCAATTTTACACTTAATAACTCCAATATTTACGAAATAGTTTTTACGTGGTTTGAAATCTAAGTTTAGTATTATACTTGAAGTTTTCTCGGGAATATGATGGAAAAATATGATTGATAGAAAGGACTAAACCAACCCAGAGGCCTCTAATCAAAATGAGTATAGGATCATAATATTGATAATGTTCTTTATATTAGATATGATTTTACCGAAAATTTGATTCTCAATCAATGATTTTAGAAATAAATCCAATATAATATAAAATACTAAAATATGTATACTTTAAATTATTTATTGCAATAAAATTAGGAAATGGTAATAATAACTGTCGTACTATATATATATATATATATATATATATATATATATATATATATAAATACATTTTTTTATATTAAACAAATTTCAATAACAATGGTTGCAAACTATTGAAATATTAACTGCATTTATTATTATCTTAGTTTGAGAAAAAATGAGTGTGAATTTGGAAGAAATGTAATCATATATTGTTCTTATAACATTTACTTGATGTTAAAGTTCTATGGTAACCATTAAATTCACTACGTCTAATACCATGTGAAATTTACTTGACAAGGAAATGACTTAATATGTAAATGTAATTTTCCAAGACATTCATGTGAAACATATAATGTTATTGAAATCTAAAATGTGCTCAAAAAGAATATATGCACCAGATTTATATATTTTTGATATTTACATTAGACGCAACATTTTAATGCAATTTGTATGAATCTAAATATTTTGTCCTGGTGAGGTTTATTGTATTGTCTCATTTAATAATAACGGCTTATCAGCATGTTTTTGAGTATGTTAGAAACCCCTTTAAAGCTTACCTCTATCATAATTTATTAATTGCTATATTGTTATTTGCTAATATGGAGATGGTATAACTCTCTATAGGATATGGAATCGTTGATTTTAGGCAGCTTTATGTTACTAACAACCAAAATGATAGACATGCTATCAACATGGAGATAATAGCCACATTAAAAGTCTTGAATCAAAACGATGGTTGCTTGCAAAATAATTGTTCTCTACATACAAATTGCTAGCGTGTTAACAGTATTGGGAATGCCAGTTTGAAGAATAAATCTTTTCCTATCTTTGACGGCATGTTTTAGTCTGATCAATGGCACTTTCAACAGTCGGACCAGTGATGAATATAAGTGCAGAAACCACATTGATTCTTATTTTCAGATGATTCTCGGTTCTTTATATAACAGCATGGAATCCATGATTTGTACCAACGTAGAAATTTCAGATAGAGGGTATACATTCAGTGATTCCACCGATCCAACCTATAAAATGACGATATGAGGTGAACTTGAAATCTCGTGCATCACCTCTTGTTTGCACTGACGATGATTTGAACAATCAAAATGTTGTGCTAAATCATTCATCTGTATCCCTGAAATGCTAATATTTAGGAAATTAATGTGCATCATCATACTTCTGGTAACGTATGAAACATACTGAATACCGAAAATGTTCAGCTGCAACCTTAAAGATTATATTTCCCACAATTTCAAGGTAAATAAGAGAATTCTTACCATTTTCGCCTTGCCATTGACTGAAATGAGAATAATTATTCAAGTAGGTTTTTGATGTGGTTGAGACACCGGTCAGCCGAGAGTAAGAATATCAGTCATTATACAAACAAGACAATAGAACATATTCCTCAAATGTTACTCGAAACAGAAGCGAAGAGAAATAGACTTCTAGAAAGAGCTATGTTCCTTGCTTTACTACTTCAAAATGGGATGATCAGCTATTTTGTATCAAATCACTATGTGCATAAAGTCACTGAATATGTCATGCGTTTGGAGATAGAGTTGTGAATCAACGTACACCAAGGCAATGGTTTCACAAACTCAGGTCAAAAGATTCATTCCTCTGAGGTGAAGCTGGACTCTGATGAACTACTCTTCCAATGATTTACAATGATCGGCTAACAAGGGGCCAAATGGTATTGCAAAACTGGACTCTAAACACAATATGCAAATAACATTGCAACATAAAATCCAACACTGGTTAATCGCAAGGGTGTACTGTGTACTGGTCTTGGTTTGCGATATCGGTATACAGATACCGTGAGGCCCCATGTCGCACGGGTGGCTAGGAATACCATACAATGACTTGGTTGGGAGACTTTCAGCCAACCACCTTACTCACCTGACTTTGGAGATTACAATTTCTTTCTGATTATCATCTTCGGGGAAGATTCCTCAGCAATGAAGTACAGGCTTCTTTATTTCTTTGAGAACAAAATCTCCCAGTTTTACCAGAAGGGATTACTCAACTAGAGACACTATGGCAGAAAGAGCTGGTTACCGATAATGATTGCTTTGAGGATTATAAATAGGCTATATTTTCTGTAGGTTTAGGGTAATTGGAAAAGAGAAATAACTTTATCATTTACCTTTTATTTCAATTATTGGAAATGTCTTATTAATAGATGTTAAGTGACTAGCTTGTGAACATGCGTCAATCACTATGTTCTATAAACTGTGTGATCGTGTTGAACCAACATAAGCAATTTACCTTTCTATGATGACCGTTTTCCGTTTGATTGACAGCAATGAAGTTACTGTTTATTCCACCAAGTAAACAATAGAGATTTTTTGGATCAGTGATTACAGATTTCTTGAAATTTTTTGTACTTTTAAACATTTATTAAATAAAGGGTTTTTTTTTATTCTGGTATAACATATATGGAGACCAATCCTGTACTATATATATAGTCGGCTTATATAAAATAATACAGTTTTATATATTATATTCAAATTATTATTTTTAAATTTTCGTGAAATTTAACAATTTCATTGACTTATATGAAATTAAAATCCATGCAATATAGTTTTAAAATTAACTTTTATTTTTCTCATAAAATTTACTTAATTGATAGCATTTTAAAAATCAAATTGAAAATATACAAAATAAACTAAATTTAAGAAAAAAATATTTCACAGAAAATTCTTAAATGGAACTTTATAAATGCATGAAAGAAATATCCTTAAGAAATATAATTTTTCAATCTCAAATAACATGCATTTTTTGGTTTTGCTGAGTTTCCAAACAATTATCTCATTCAAATAACTTATAATTTTATTTTCAGAAGATGCTATGTACTAAATACTTTACGCTGACACAAAATGTTTATTAAATTATGATTGTATAATAGTTTGAAGTTATAAACTGCGCTTTAAAAATTATGAAATTTGAAAAAAATATAAATCATAATTAAAATTATCAATTATATTTAGCTATTAGAAATTTTGAAATTATCAATATAATGTCAAGTTTATTAATCAAACAAAAATATTCATCCATATCAAAAGAAGGTATATTTTCTAATTAATGCGTATAACGACATCTGTATTTTCTACATAAATTTTATTTTCATAATAATTTAACAATTACAATAACACCAAAGTATTTTGAGAAAATTTTAAGGGAATGGCATCACACATAATAGATTGACTTCTACATGATTCAAGTCATTAGTAAAATCACATTTTTATCCAGTTGCTTATTGGTAACTAAAAATTATATTATTATAGAGATTTATAAAAAAAATATTTGTATTGAAATTAGAAAACACTTCCAGCAAATCTTATCTTTATTACATTTGTTTATCTCGTAAAAATATTATAATTTGTATGTATAAAATAATTTCAGTACTTTGAATATCAATTACTGTGGTAAAAATTCATTATTTTCTTGTTTTAAATCAAATAAGTAAATACATAATATATAAAAGTTTCTATTGTAGCTTAACTTTTCATAAAAATGAACACATTGAAAGAATTATTGTTTTCCAATAACATAAAAGAGACAGAAATTATTAATATAAAACAATTACTACAACTACTATTAAAGTATCTAATAACTATGACTAATTTTAAGAGTTTTTCATTTCAGTAATAAATTGCATTTATTCTCGGTTACTCAATGTATGTTTAATTATTATTGTTTATATTTTCGAATTATGATTTTTAATCAGAATTATGGACACCGGATAATTGTTTGGCATTGTGATATAAAAAATTAAACTTTATATTTTTCAGAAGATTAACGATATATATTTATATGGATAGTGGTCTCTGCTTCATTATGAAATCATTTTGGATCATGTGTGTATAAATTCAAGGTAAAAATTATTCTTGTCAGATAAAATAATTCCATAAAATCTCAATTCAAAAATGCGATGCGGCATCTTCCTTGTACCACAATCACACATTTAATTTTGTCTATTTAAAAAGTAATTACTTAGGTATTTAACATGTTCACTTTGAATTTAGAATACTTTTACAATTCTAAATATTTAAAACTAAATCTAAATATAGTATTTGAGATGAACGATATACCTAGTCAATCAAAATATAAAAATGGAAAATATTTAAGGGTATGATTTAACAGTAAACTCAAATCACAAGAAATGATATAATGTATACAAAATTGAGTAATGTAAAAATCTAATGAAATCAGATATTATACATATATTTTATTATTAACTTATTTATAAATAAATTCCAGCATTGCTATTTAAGACAAAATAATTATATCGAAATTCAAACAAATTGTCATGACTGTTTATTTGGTTAAATTGGATATAAATTCAGAAACAATAACTATTTACTGAATAAAGAAATGATATAAGAGATTAGATTCATAAGAACAAATATTAAATGTACCAATGGAATGAAAAACATTCATCTGTTATGTTCCGCTAAATGAATTTTAGTTTCTATAATAATATATTTTTCTTTAATTCCTCACAATGAGATTTTGCTATTTGATTACAATTTCCAACATTGTTATTTAAGACAAAACAGTTTATTTAAGAATTTTCAGAAACAGTTTATTTAAGCATTTAACAGTTTAAGTGCTTAGGAAATGATTGTTAAAGTAATTGAGAGAAATACCAGTCAAAGAGATCAGTAAGTAATGACAGTTAAAACGAAATTATGTGGATTCTATTTTCTAAATTATGATTGTTTGAATGGTTCAAAATATGTTAATTTAAGTTATTAAATTGGTAGTAAAAATTAGTGGTATATTCAACATTTTTTGTACCTTAATTTTTTCCGAAATGTAGTTAGGCATTGAAATTGATATTGCTTGGTAAAGAACATTAGTATAAACTTCTGAAAGAAATCTATTTAAAAAAAGGGATACAAAACTTGAAAATTGAAAAACAAATGCAGACTGAGTCACAATAATTATAATTATAAATACATTTTTTATCATTGTTATTCTAAAAATGCGAAAATAATTTAATTACCTTTTAAACATGTTAGACATCTTAATTTGAATATCAATAGTTTCATAATGTTTCTGTAGCAGATAATATAGCTTAAAATATTCAAATAGATAAAGAAATTCAAATACGAAAAATAAGTTAAATATGCAGAATACCTTTCACTTACATTATTCCTATGCATTTAGTTTTTTAATTAGGTAGTATAATGATATAATAAACTACTTCACACAGTAAATAAATACATTTATTCTGATATTTTGGAATTTAAAAATATATTTATTATTTGGAATTAAAAATAAATTTATTCGTTCTATAAAAATATGTAACTCTTATAAGAATATAGGTAATTCACATACAATTTTAAATCATTTTCAAAATTTTAACCAATTTTCATATTGTTTATATGAGACATGTATTGCTTAGACATACATAATATATTATGAGAACCAGCAATTACTATAAAAAAATCATCAATACTCTAATATTTATGGTAATAACCAAACAATCAACTCTTTTTCTAAATAACACACAAAATATCTCATATAAATAAATACATATATTATTTTCAAGGAAATAGAAAAATGATTTAAATTGAGAATGATTGTTTTAAATGTTTATGAGCATATTGTGTAGTTTCTTGTATTTGCCCTCCAAAATTAGGTTTCTATGAATTAATAAATTCAATTTTGATTAATTTTAGAAGTTCTATTTCTCGTTAATAAATTTCATAATTGACTCCTATGAAAAAATCTTTAAACGATTAACATTTTAATGCAATGCATGTGTGTTGTAAAATAATTTTTCTTAAGAATAAAATTAACAAATATTCTGATAAAATATTCTGCAATCAAAGATGAATTTAATCAGCCATTTTTAATTTTAACAGATTAGATTGCTTAATGCTATAAGAAATTAGGAAACATTCCTTTCAAGTAAAGCGTATATTGAATTAATCATAAGACTGCTTAAGTTTAATAAAAGTTCAAACTATTGTTTGTGAAAAACAGTTTATTGTAAGAAAGCTATTATTGTAACAAAAAGTGTATATATAGTGTATATGTATATATATATATATATATATATATATATATATATATATATATATATATATATATATATATATATATATATATATATATATATATATATATATATATATATATATATATATATATATATATATATATATATATATATACATATATATATATATATATATATATATATATATATATATATATATATATATATATATATATATATATATATATATATATATGTATAGCAGTAACAATTATTGTGAGAAAAATAAGTGCCGTTTATAATAATATTTATTCAGTGTCAAAAGTGCTTCGATGTTATCTCGTAAAACTAATCATCAATTTGAAAATCTCAGGTATGAAGTGCAAAATTTAGTATTCAATATTTTACAAAAAGATGCTCAAATATTATTTATGATAAGTTTTATACCTGCCTTTATTTGAAATGATATTTTGAGAAATATTCTAATAGTATCATTTTTACCTAGTTCACATACAATGAATACCAAAAATCTTTTTTTTCAATATTTTAGAAACAAATAATTACTTTAACGCATGTTTTAAATCATGCTTAATTTGTGTTACCTTTATATATTGCGGAGTGCAGATAAAAATATAATTGCAAATGCTTTTTTAGCTATTTTAAAGAAAGAATTTCATTCCTTGAATTTGATGTTAATTTTACAGAAAAAATGATTTGCTGTCAAAACAAGAATTTATTAAAATATTTTTTAATCATACAGTTTCCTTTTCAACCAAAATTTTAGGAAGCTCTCTAAAACGTAGCTAATTTTCTAATTTACTTTAATAGCATATAATTATAATTGTCTTATTATTTATGAAATACTTTGAAAATTATTCTATATTGTTCGATTTTATTATTATTAAACTCAGAAAAAGTAAGCATAATCCATATAATCAACGATAGGAAGTTGAATTTTGCTAAATCATGTCAAACAATTTAGCAAATTTCAAATTCCTATCGCAATTCGCTTTCAATAAATTATTCTGTCAATATAATCATAAATTAAATAATTTATTAAAGCCGGTTAAATAAAAAACTAATTTAAATTCTTGAAAAAAATTAACCTTCTTTTACAGATAATATAATATTGTGGCAACTGTGTAAATTTGTGCACAAAATGTGATGAGAGAGAAAAATTTTCTCTAGTTTTCTATTCTCATTAGGATGGCATCAAACATAAACATTGCAGTTTTCATTAAATACCCCTAATGAAGCCTCACCTTGATTAGCGTGACAGACTATATTAAAGGTCCATAATTTCTGAAGCTGCATAATTTTGAATCAAATATATGAGACAAACTCGTTTGCAATAAAATTATGTGGAGCAGTTGAGTGCTCATCACAGCAGAAAGTATAAAAAAGTTTCTAAAAGGACTGAAAAGTTTGTTTGTAAATAAAAAGAGTGATTTTTGACTTATTGTATAAATAATATAAAAGAATATATATTAAATAAGAATCTTTAAAAAAACATTAATTTCGATAATTTTAGCATATTTTACAGTAATGAAATCAAATTAAATTCAAACAGGTACATTCAGAAATCAAAAGCCTTGCTAGAAAGCTAACATGAATATAGATTTTCTTTTATATTTTCATTAAATGCTTATTTGAATAAAATTTTGATGAGTTTCTTCAGCAGGGGTAAAAATATTTAGCTGTACTTCGTTAAATTATTTAATTTTAATTGAAAAAACAGTTTGAATGTTCTTGTATTTGAAACTCGTAGCATCGGTCATCATTAATTTTTTAATGTTTGCTAATAAGCTATTTATTTTCTTCTATTATGGTGGTTTGTCCTTTTCTTGTATGGTAGTATCTCAAAATTTCAATTAAAATAATAAATTCAAAATAAAATCTTTTCGTTATTTTGTTTTACAAATGAATTTCGATTTGCATTCATAAAAAAGGTGTTTTTGATGTTAATTTTTTAACATATTTCATTACGTATTTGAAACCAAACTATAGCATTTATGGGAAATATCCCGTGTTCAATTATTTATGTTTTATTTCAAATAACAATTTGTCTACATCACATAATTTAATTTCTTAATATATGATTATTATGTCTTTCAACTCAAAATACTTTTCAGATTATTTTCTGTTTGATCATATCATCATCAGTCATCCATCAGTGAAAAATTACTCATGGAATTAGAATGTCATAGACATAAAAAGTCTCACATTTGCTTTCTGAAATGAGGTTATACATGATGTGATGTGAAAAATGTCACATAATTTTTTATGTAAAGTCTTTATTTGGTGGAAGACTTCGTATATATTTTTTATAGAAACATATCACTGAAAACTTAGATAAAGTCTAATAGAAATTTCTTTTATTATCGATTTGGATATATAAAATAAAGCATGTAATAGACAGCGTACAAATGTAAATAATTTACTTAATTATTAATGTAATGAAAATCTGATTTATATTACTTTCTAGCACATTTTGAAAAGAACTGAGAAACTAATCTATGCTTCATTAATGACATATTTTAATTCAACAAGAGAACTGTTGCTCAAGTTATGCACCAATTATATTCTAAATATTTTCAATAATACTTAGTTTAATTGAACATGTTGGTCATTGTGTAACTTGTTCTTTCTCACTATTTTTAGGTTTTTTCTGACATTAAATTGTAACATTGTTTTGTTAGTAAATAAATTGATTACGTCAATTAATCGCTAAAAATGACAAATATTTACATTAATATTAAATTCTCATCTAATATCTTCTTTGCCATGTTTGAGATGAAAGCTAATGATTCTTTTCAATTGGTACAGAAGTTTCTCAAACATTTAATTATGTCTTTTAATTTCATTTGAAATGTCTTCTTTCTCATTTCTTGCCAACACAAAAGTTATAGCTCACTTGCTATCTTATTCAATTGTTTCCATCAATAAAAACAACTAAAAAGCAAGTAATTCAACCAGTGGAAGGATAGTATGGAAACGCAATAAATAAAAACTAAATAAAATTTGAAAGCTAAAATTGTTACCATTTTCGAATTTCAATCCATATTTCTTCTGACATATCCTTCTATTTTTTTAAACTTTTTCTGCAAGTTTGGAATATAATGTCGAGCTTGAATTATATCAAAAATAGAATTTAGCAACCGACAGGTGATTGCTAAGAAGGTATTACCTTTAATTTTGCACTAAATCATATTTATTTTGATTACTATATTCTATGATAATTTTAGTATATCTGGATTTGGAACTTTCAATGGACTTCTTACACTTGTTATCACTACAAATTTCTTTGTTTCAAAGATAATAATAAGAATGATAATTTGATGCGCTATTCTATATAATAGCAATTTCAATATTTAAATGTTCGTTTCAGTTAAACATTTTTTACTTTCATTCATCTCCAATCTACTTGCATTGTTCTTTTTCAATGTTCTAACAAATAAGAAAAAATACTTAAAAACTCAGAGATTAATCGTATTTAGTACCACTTTTAGAATTTGATACTTTGAGTCTTTGAGCAAATTTTTATCATAAACGCATGATAATAAATGAGAAAATAAACCCATTTTACGAATTTAAAACTCATAACAAATGCAAAGCCTTTTTTCTTTGATTTTATGACAAAATTAAATAACTTTAATATGGCCATAATTCAGAAAGGCTGAATAAAGTTAGATTTGTTTTTAACCTTTAAATTTTCATATTTTACCAAATAAATCTATTGGTATGATTTAGATTCTTATACATTTATGAAAATAAAAAAATTATCAAATTAAACAAACAGAAATAATATAAAAACTAATTAAGAAAAGGTTATACGTAATTATATTAGATCAATTTGAATTTTGCATTTGATAAAAGTTTTTGTTATTTGTATTGCATATAAAAACAAGGAAAAGGGTTTAAATTTCAAAAAGAAATCAATAATATTCCTAACTTATCATAATATCATTTTATTACATTTCATTTTGCATAAATAAATAAAAGATTCTCTGTCATTTCATAGCTATTCATCAAGAGAATTACTAAATAAATTAAAAATAGGAATGTAATTAACGCTTAGTGTGATTTTATTTAAATAAATATTTTTGGATATTCATCTCATTAAAGAAATTTCAATTTAAATTATCACTGTGTTTTCTGTATTTGGAAGTAATAACCTGTCACTATAGAAAACAGATCAATTTACTATATTTTTTAATGTAAGTAAAGCATTGAGATCCTCAAATGTGTCTCAAATTTACTGCTAATAGTTTATTTTTGGTTTGCATGGAAATATAATACAGACAGAGTATTTTTTATATTTTATTATTCTCCTCACATAGAATAAAACATTTTACTGTCAAGGTTAAACACATTTTATCTTTGTAACTCATGGTCACATAAGACATTATTTCCTTTTTAACAGCAAGGAGCAAAGGAAGAACTCAAAGCAGTTTATTTATGGAGGCACCAAGTGAGTGTTCTATCATTTAAAAAGCTGTGTGTATGATTTATAATTCGTGATCAAGCTGATCAACAACCACATCCTGAACCAAAGTTCACATAGAGAACCTTGCGACCACAGTCTCACTGTCAACATTAAAGAACACAAGCGCTACGTTAGTTAATAGAAATAGAGCTCATCAGAAATTAGCCATCATGGCATTCATTTTTACATAAAAATATGAATATAAAATATAAGGATAGTTAAGGAAAGCAATTAAAACAATTATTTTTATGTTTGCTAAATTCGAAAAAAGGGAAAAATAATTGAGAAGGCCATATGTTTGTGCGCAATTAGAACAAAATATATTTCACAATTTCACACATCCTTAAATGGGAAATAAGAACTTAATTATATAGTACGTTTGAGTTTATCATTGCTTACAATCATGAGATGATTGCACTCATAGTATATTTTGCACATTCTCTGGCTTAAATGTATATAACAAATTGTCATTATCTTCAAACATGATATTCTTGAAATTAATTGTTGTATATATTATTAAATACTTCAAAATATCCATTTGCTTACTTTTGTTTGTATTGATTAAGCAACAAAAACATAGAATACTATCACGCTTACAAATTCAAGTATGCATCATACATTGCATGCAAGTAAAATTAGTAAAATTATTATCTATCTATCTATCTATCTATCTATCTATATATATATATACATATATATATATATATATATATATATATATATATATATATATATATATATATATATATAAATATATATATATATATATATATATATATATATATATATATATATATATATATATATATATATATATATATATATATACATTAAATCTCAAGGAATACCTTCAGAGGAAATGATATCTCTTTTGTTTATACAATAGAAAGAACGTTTTCTCCATATTGAATTCTTTAACATGGAATTTTACTTTATTTAAATTATATGGAAACATATTTGACCTAAATAAGTTGCATAAAAGTGAGGAAATTAGACTGACTCACCAGAAATGCTCTCTGTTTTTGGTTGTTTAATAGATTTATAAACAGTTTCTCGGAAAAATTGTAGGCGAATTCTGATAAGGGTGGAGGGCCTGTCAAATCGGACATTTTAACCTTTCTCAACGATTCGAGAGTAGACTCTCTCACAGGGAGAGCTAAGTTCCCGCATATGCAGGTGTTCCTTCTGGAGTTTTGGACTAGTTAAAGAGTACATGCATTGATTCTCACATATAGTAAATCTTCTTTATTCAGTACGTTTTATTCTTAAATTTCCTTAAAGGAAATATATCCTCTTCCTTTCCCCATCTCTTTTATTTCCAATACTTATACTTTTTGATTGGATATAGCTAGCGTTGAAGTGAGCGTGGATGACGTAGAAAACATGCTCTTGTTAACAAAGATGTATTGTTATTCTGTTCATAAAAAAATCTAACTCCATGAAACAGTTTATGTATTTTATGCTACAACATGACAGTTAAATTTATTTAAACAAAACTTTCATATAATAAAATAAGGAATTAATGCAATAAAGACATGAGTAATGAAGTTTAATAAATATTAATTCTGCTTTCGATATTTATGTACATTATTTTCTACATGTTTATAGCTAAGCAATTTACGTGAATGCGGAATCAATAATAGAACACTGATATATGTTATTTTGAGGAAATGTCCCAATTTTACAAAATAAATATGACAAAGTTTCTTTAATTCTCCTACTCTTATAAAATACCATACAGAACATGAAATATGTTCCATAATAAGTGATTTTCATAGCAAAGGCTCTTAAAACTCTAAAATCATATAATTCTTATAACGTAATGTATTCTTCCCAAAAGTATACACAATTATTCTAATAGGTTTTACTCACTATATACTTTTAGACAAACAAACGCTTGTATGAGGAAATTATTTAGCATTAATATCAAGACAAAGCTGAATTATTCAAATATGTATCCAAATATTACACTCTTAAAGATCTTTCATAACTGAGAAAAATGTTAATGAAAATAAATTATTTTCCCTGAAGGTTCATATGAAATTAGGAACACAACCACTATGATTATTTCTTCTGGTTGAGAATTCTATTTCGGACAGCATAATTCTTTGCATTGCTGCACAATCACAGGACTGAAAAACACAGGAAATATTGCTATTACTTTCTAGTTGCTATTTTTCTTTCTTGAAAGATAATGTTGTACAGCTAGTTAAAAGTGAACTGAGCCTGTTAAAGCGCATATCCTATTTTTGAATGCATTGGCTGTCTTAGTGTAAAACGACATAACCCAACCCGGAGAAAACAGATGTTTATATTTTTATTGCCACTTTAAATTTAAGAGCTTTTCTTCTTTTCTTTTCAAACTATGCTGTTAAAAAGTAAAGGAAAGGATGTAATAAAAGTTCGCACAATGAGACAAGTGTAAATAAAGAATAAATGTTTCCTTTCGGAATGGATGAGTGGTCTTGAGAAAATTTCAAGACTGTTTGTTTTCTATGTAAATCTGACCAGACGGGATTGATGGGGAGAGATTTCTGATCTATCCTATAGAAGTATAGGAGGTACTATAGAACTTTGGAAAACCAATGATGTAAAGAGGAGGAGCTAAGTCGAGAATTATGAAGAATTAAAAACGGCATCTAAAAAAGGAGAAGACAGAGAAGCCCGACATAGAAAAGGAGTCCACGATCCTCATTGAGCATAATGAGAAGCTAAAAAGATTTTAGTTGTAAATGGAGTATAACTGCCCTGTCCAGAAGGAACCCTGTCTCGACTTTCCTGAATGGAGTTGCAGATGTCCGATAAATAGAAGAGGATAAAAAGAGACGAAGAATTCTGAAGAGAGATAGCAGAGAAAAAGGAGGAAGCTCATGAGGAATGAGCAAGCCAAGCAAGATGCTGAGCAGTAAGCCAAGTGAGATGTTGAAATATCAGCGGATGGAAATGCAAAGCAAAGATGTCGAGTAGAGAACGGAAAGTAGATGAGAAAAGAGAATCATCGACACCGGAAAGCGGTGATGCCATTGACGATAGGGGATACCACAATGATACTACTAAAAGGGGGTGAGTCCGATCTCTAATTCCCATCTGGTCAAAGTTAGTTATGATGCTTTACTGTGTAAATTTCACATAAGAAATTTAAGGTTAGAATTTCATCAATTATTTAATCGAGAATGATTTAATTGTAAATATAAATTTCTCTTGTCATTAAGTTACTAAAATGAATTATTAAGTTATGTTATATTTATTTTGAATCATTGTCTCTGTCATTCAATTATTAAAAACGAATCTGGGTTTCCTCGGAGTTTTTCTAAAATTTCCTAATATCACCACAACATTGGGTACACCTCATTTAATTGTTTTCACAACATAACCCTACATATATGTATTTTTCTGTCTACTTTAACCATAAACAGCCTATTGATTACAATTGCAATTGATTGTCTTTTAAATGTATGTTTTAATAAAGTATAAATAAAAAAATTTGACTAATAAATTATGCAACTTATTTCTTCTGAAAATTTGTCACATCTCGTACAAATTTTCTTTTGATTTTAAAATATATCTGAATTAAACTTTTGATGTTCGGAAATAGTATTATGGAGTACAGTTTTTATTAAGTTTTATATTGCGTTAATAATATTAAGTACGAATTTCCATAAATTAAATAAAACAAATAAATGTTATTATATATTATTGAAAAAAAGCTGGTTTTTGGAACAATATATAAATGTATATTTTGTTAAAAATTGCAGCTGCTGCTCATTTAAATATAAAAACTTTAATTTTTTTGAAGTTACCTAATACAGAAAATGCATAATATATTGATTATATAATGTATTACATTTATATTTCAGAAACATCTTCTCGAAGTTCATTTATTTCGTAATAGCTTCAGAATAATTAATAATTGCGTTATGAAAATTTCTTTAAAATCATTCTCACAGTAAGGAAATAACATTGTTTCATTTATTAAACATTTTCTCTGGAAATAATATCTTTGAATGGAAATAATCTCATTTACCTGCTCAGAAATTGGAGACTGAATTATTTTTATATTCTTAGTTTCTTTTTTTATTACTGAAAAAATCAGTTTTTAATTTTCCAAAGACGTTATTTTTTTACGTTTATATTTATACAACATACATTTAAATTTCAATAATTTATTAATATTTTTATATTTTCCAATTCATACTGCTCATTTTTCTTGAAATATAATTATTTTATTTTAAAATTTACGCTTATTAAATTCAGTTTTTAACAACATTCAAAAAATGGTAATGTTATTAAAATTGTTAACTTTTAAAGTTATATTTTAAGAAATATCACTGATAGTGAATATTGAGAAATATTAAATTTCTTGCTTTCAACAAATTGAAATTTTTTTTCTCTTATTTTAAAAAAATTTTAATTTTCAAAATATATTTTCAGATATATTATTTAACATAAAAGCGGAGAATCTAGTTTTGAATCAAAACGTTCTTGGAAATTATATACTCTGATTCCCCTATTGTCAATTGCAAACATACAAATATACAATATGTCCACTAATGTCCCTTGCCACCCTCTTAACTTCGTAACGGCTGCTGCTATATTCATAAAAGTTGTATCTAGATTATAGTAAAGAAGCTATGCGCTACTGAATCAAACTATCTACCTCGCCACCTGGTGGAAAACTGTAGATTTAGCATTCGTATCTTGAAAACGGAACGAGATAGGTAAAAAAAATAAGTTACAAAGCTGTAGAGCATCCGATTTAGTACTAAAAGATACCTTGTAGTTATTAATGTGAAGAATACAATAGTTAAACGCGCATTTGTTGTTTTGTGCTGTGACGTGGCACATCGTACGTGTGCATATTTGAAAAAACAAAAAATCGTTTTCTTGATTACATTTTTCACTTTTATTTCGAAATAGGAAGAATGGAAGTATTAAAAATACATCCAACAATTTGTATGCAGTATGCAAATACATAAGAAACGTCACGCTTGTTCACCTGAGACAGCTATAAAAGATGCATCTTCTTGGAGCTGTAGTATGTTGATGCTCGCTCATGGTCATGGCTGAGTATCCGTAGCTGAGTATTGTGAGATTGTTTTACTGTACGGTGAATGTAAAGTAGTACTGTAGGTATAGTAAAGTAGCCATGCGCAACAGAATGAAACCACCTACCGCGTCACCTGGTGGAAAACTGTGGAGTTAACATTCGTATCTCGAAAACGGAACGAGATAGGTAAAGAAAGTGATTTACGAAGTTGAGAAGAAGAGCATCCTGGATTTAGTACGAAAAGATACCTTGTAGGCATTAATGTGAAGAATACAACGGTTAAAACGCGCATTTGTTATTTTGTGCTGTGACTCGGCACATCGTATGTGTGCATATTTGAAAAAAACAAAAAATCGTTTTCGTGATTTCATTTTTCACTTTTATTTTGAAATGGGAGGAACGGCATAATTAAAAGTAATTCCAACAATTTGTATGCAGTATGCAAATATGTAAGAAACGTCACGCCTGTTCACCCGAGACAGCTATAAAAGAGACATCTTCTTGGGGCTGAAGTATGTTGATGTTAATGGCTGATTATTGTGAGATGGTTTTACTATGTCTTACTATGGTTTTACTGTACGGTGAATTTCGACGCAAGGCATGATAAGCAGCAAGGTTGTACCACCAACGTTACCCTGCACAGGCCCACATCCTTCTCATCAAATCATCCTAAATGTTGTAAAACGTTTAAGGGAGACAGGTTGCGTTACTAGTCGACCTCGATCTGGCAGACCAGCTAAGGTAGGATGGTAAGTTCAACCGGATGAGGTATTAGCATATGCCTTCGCATATCCGAAATGCAGTGTAAGAAAGATCAATCAACACTTTGGTCTCTTCAAAAGTCAGGTTTAGAAAATTCTAAGCGAATTAGGTGCTCATCCATACCGACAAACGTCTACACAAGTTTTAGTGAACGGGGATGCCGAGTGACGCTATATATGGTGCAACTTCGTCATGAATCAGATACAAGTCCAGCCAACACTCTTGGGAGATATAATGTGGACGGATGAGGCATGCTTTTGACAGAATGGCATGTACAATAGGCAAAGCACCCATTCCTGGGCGCTGGAAAATCCTAAATGTTTCGTTGACGTTCGACTTCAAATGTGGTACGCTATTAACGTTTGGTGAGCAATTTACAATAACAAGCTGATAGGCCCAATAGTTTATAATGGCATGTTAACGGGTGTACAATATTTACAATTGCTACAGAAGAAAAGAATATATGCTTAAGAATCTATGATTTCAAAATGACAGCGCACCTAATCACAAGACATCTCCAGTGAAGCAGTACCTCGTCAATGAATTTTGCAACCAAATACTAGGGTATGGTGGTTTCGAAGAGTGGCCTCCACGTTCTCCTGATATGGCTCCACTGGACTTTTTCCTGTGGAGATACTTGAAACAGCAGGTGTATGCGACTCCTACACAAAAATTGCAGGACCTTAAACGACGCATTACGGTCGCGTGTTCCAACGTGTCACGCTGCATGCTCCAACGTGTGCAACGTGATCTTCAAGCGAGGATCCAAATGTGCATTGCAGTTGATGGTGCGAAGTTTGAACATTTTAAATAAAGTTTATTGTTATAACTATTTGTTTTTTCTTTCTTAGATCGTTTTGTCACGTCACAGCGCTAAACAACAAATGCGCGTTTTAACCATTGTATTCTTCACATTAATGCCTACAAGATATCTTTTAGTACTAAATCGAGAATGCTCTACAACTTTGTAAATAACTTTTTTTCCTCTATCTCATTTAGTTTTCGAGATAGAAATGCTAACTCCGCAGTCTTCCACCAGGTGGCGTGGTAAGTGGTTTCATACAGTTGCGCATAGCTACTTTATTATACCTAGACACCACTTTTATAAATATAGTAGCAGCCGTTCTGAAGTTAAGAGAGTGGCAAGGGACTTTAGTGAACATAATGTATGTGTGTCTGACATTTGAGTATCTTATATCTTCGTAAATATTATGTAAATATATCACAAGAATCAACTGGATAGCTATGTAATAATCAGAATATTGTTTCATGTTCACTTTTATTAATAATTTTAAAATGTATATAAATTCTGAGTGTGAATATTAATTTTTTAAAAATATATTATACAGGGTGAGAACTTTATCCGGTTGACAAAAAAAATTGTATTAAACTAAAAACATGAAATTTATTTTCAGAAAACTAACTTTACTTAAGTCATTTGTTACTTAGATACAATATATTTAAGTATTTTCAAATTGGCCCCCTTAGGAATCCGTACAGAGTCTTAAACATCGCGTAAAATTTTCTGCAATGGGACACAGTTCATCAGGCGTTATTTAGCCCATTCCTTCTTAAGAGTAATCTTTAGGCCTTCCAAACTTCGATATGGCTTAGAGCATACTCTTGATTGCAGAATAGACCAAACACCATTGTCCATTGTGGGTTTAAGTCAGGTGAATAGAGGGGGCCACATTGCCAAATGTATCAAATCTGGAAGATTTTCTTGACACCAGTCTAGCGTTGCTTTTGCTCTATAAAAAGGGGCAGAATCTTGTTGAAGTGTCTAGATGTTGTTTTTCAAAAATTTTTGGGCCCAAGGAAGTAAAACCGACTGTAAAATCTCATTGCTGTACATAGTCTCATTCATTTTGACGCCTTGATCTAGGAAAACCAAAGGAGTGTTTTCAGATTCACAAATGCGTCCCTAAACCATTACTGACTTTGGTCTATCATCGTCATGGTCAAGCTCCAGGAATTGTTTTATAGTACTTGATATCGTTTGTCTGAGGATATTCAGCTTTCTGCCAATCTAAATTTGCTTTAACCCAGCCTCAAATAACGCAATTATTTTATCGTTGTTGGTTTGACATATTAATTCAAACAAGGAAATAAAAACTACCTATTTGTTTTACTAACATCAAGATCTCAAAAACAAATGAAATTATAATAAAAAGTGGTGGACATGATATTAAACCAATCAAAAGCAGTCCAATTTTGTCAACAGTATAAAATTGTCACCCTGTATATAACATGTAAAAGTTTGAACAAGAATATATTAAAATCTTTTTTTATTGTTGTAGAAAATTTTTACAATTTTGTAGCTGAATCACGTAGCATTTCTTAAATTCCCTAGAAATAAATAATTTAATATTTTCTATATTTTATATATCTTTAGAGTGAGAGATACTATTATCATATTTCAACGGATGTTTTCAATCTAGAAAACATTTTATTGCTTTATGCAAAATGAATCATTTTATAATTCTTAATGAAATTCATACAATCTGAATTCAATTAAAAGGAAAGAAGTTAAATTACAACCAATGTAATTGCAAATACTTTTAGCATTCACATTTTTTAGCATTTTTTCATTATCATTATATAATATCATTATTGTATCATTAATTTATAATCATTTCTTCCGTGTTTTAGATTTTTTATTTCGATATTTTCGTTAAATAATTCAATATATATCCATTAAATTTAAATGTATTTTTATTTCAGTATTAGTAAAATTATATTATTTAATAAAATTTGAGTTTGATTAATATAAACATAGAATAATATATTGAATTCTATATTTATTGATTTCGAAATAGTATTATAATATTTAATAGTTCTTTCATGCAGCACCTATTAATTTTCAAATAAAATTGCACTATTCATTTATTAAAGATATACATTAACTAAGTAGCTCAAATAATCTATGTAATTAATATGCATAAAATTTATCATTAATATGCTTTAGAAAATACACATTCAAAATGTTTGTAAATAAAGTGCCATAGAATTCAACTAGTGGCACATTATTAAATTTATTGGATGATCTCATACGGAAAAATATAATAAATGTTTACTTAATAAAATAATGTTCAATTTCATTAATTATTTAGTGATGCAATTTAAGGATTTCGAATTCTATTGTGAACTTAAGTTAAATTAAGAGAAGAATAAAACCATGTCAGTGATAACGTGTTTTGAAAATATAGGAATTTTATTTTATTGTATCAATAAATATATGATATCAATCTGTATATAAACATTTAACTGCTGATTATTGACTGATTATAGAAGCATTTGTCACTGGATAGATATAATTTATTATTAATTTAGACTAGTTTATATTTTTATGAACTAAAATGGAAAAAAATTAAAATTCATACAGTGACATTCGAGTAATGTGCTCAACAACAAAGCATCTTATTTGAAACATTGAGAATATCAATGTTTGAAAATAAACATTTCATTTCAGAATAACAATCAATGAAAATAAAAATATATTTATCTTCTTTGAGGCCGAATAATATCATTAATGTAGTAGGAATACCAGAATGAATGTTTCAGTAATAATGATTTTCCAATTAAAACAAACAGATTTTGCTTATCAGTGTTCGCAATTATTCGATTTATAGGTATTGCGTAGCAGTTTTTTTCTAGCTCGCATGTAACAGTATTTTGTATTTGCATTTACCGTGAAACTCTAATTATATGAATCAATAGGTACTGAACCGTATTTGAAGACTTAAACATTTTGATAACTGATTTTTTTCGAGAAAAGTGTATATTTTTATTAATTATTGTACGTGTAAAATGTGGAAAAATAACGTATTTTTAAAGAAAAAGAACAATATATTAAATGAAAAGGCAACACTTTTACATGTTAATATGCTTATAAATGCTGTACATTTATACGGTATGTATTTACAGTACTGTAAATGGAAGTCATTGTAAGCTGTTTTAATGCCTTCATCTGAGTACAATCTGCAAATTTCAGCATCAGCTTGGTAATGAGAATTTTTATGTATTTACACTCGAGCTGATGATTAACCTCAAAACAGTTTCAAAGTCGGAAAATGCTTATCCAGCTGACGGTGCCGTATGTGCTTCAACTTGGATATTAAGATAATCTCTTCTTAATCGCTTCTTAAAATAATTTTACCATCATCTGTAATTTGAAATCCAGTATCTGTCAAATAATCCCTTCTCTTATATCTTCAGCACTAACTTCTGAACATTCAGGGATTTTCAAAAGTATGTTTTTTTGTGTTTTTCAAGTGACATGTCATTCTGGCATTCTTCCTTTTTTTATTTTTCTTGAGATTTTTCTCATTTTACTTCTCTTTTACAGTTTAACTTATTTTTATGAAATTCTGAAAGGATATTCAGTGGTTTGGATTAATTGAGTTTGGACGACTGGAGTTTTACAGTAGTTATTAATTAGAAAACAATAATTATTATTTATTTTTGAAATTGAACATATTTTGAATATATTAAAATTTTAAAAATATTTTAGCAATATATTTCATGATAAATTTTTAAATTTGTTACAAGAAGACAAATATTTAAATTCGATCCCCAAACATAAACCAAGTAATATGTAATATAAATATATGGTATATGAAAAACTGTTTCTATCATTGAAATTACTGAATTTTATCTCTTCACTTCTATTCATTATTATATCAACATGTACTTTCGTTACAAATCAAGAGTTTAATGGTATTTTGATATCGACAGATACTTTATTTTATAGATTAAATTGCAACTTATTTTCTTACTAATTCTTTATTAGTTATTAATTTACATATAGATAAAATTTCCAAGGTAAAAACATGTAATATAATATAAATTATTAACAATATATTTGTATCTTGCAAGCCTATGCAATTATTTTTGCTTACTTTTAAATACTTAACTAATGTAGCAAAAGTTAAAAGCTTGTAAATATTTTTCAATGTGCGTTATATATATTATGACCTGTTATGTTATGATATCTATATTTTATAATATTCTGTCTATTATGTTTTTAAAATTAATAATTTAACATTCGTTAAATCAACATTATTTAAATTAAAATAAGGATATTTACAAAAAAATTATATTATAAGGAAGGAAATATTTTCGAATTGCTTTCCAATTGGGACACGTAGATTATAGATTTTTTTATCAGTACTATAGATGATATTAATTTACTTAATGACACTGCTTATTATTAAGGCAAACATAGTCTCAAATCTAATAAAGTTAATAAAGTAATTTTAATAAAATAATAAAATTTAAATCACAGTTACATAAAAACAATATATTTTGGTATTGTGTTAAAGAATATTGTGAGATTAGTATGTTTCTTAATACGAGAAAAGTTTTTTAAATGAATTTTTTTAAGATTTGTTATAAAAAATAAGAAACATTCTTACAAAATATTTCATCATATCTAAAAACTTGAGGAAAAATTTCATGACAACAAAATATTATCGCGTAATTTAATTTTCAAGCAACTAATTTCTTAAAATCTTTCTTCCTGAATTTAACAAGACCTAAATACTATTGAGTTTAAAATATATTTTTCTTCAACATTTTTCAAAAAGAGTTTTTTCTCTAGAGTAATCATTAAATAGACTTCCAAAGCACGTACAAAAAGAGGGATTAAATTAAAGTCTTATTGTTTTAAAGCTTAAATAAGATTTTTATAAATTCAATTTCTGTAAAAGGATTTCAATTTTTAATTTTCAGTAAATTTATAGTTACAAAATGTGCCAATTTGATAAATGAATTCTGAAATATGTATTAATAAATTTATATTGAATGTTTTTATTTCCAAACAAAACATCTCCAATAAATTACAAGGAAAAATATAATTAATAATGGTTTTTAAAATTTTTTCCTAGTATGAATACAGATTACTAATAATTTTATTTACTTACTTTAATACAAGGTATTGCTAAATGAATATGTGGTATTTAATGCTACGTGGTATTTATTACTTAAAATTTAAAATCATAATTAATATGAAAGAAATGATAGAGAAATATGAAATGATGGAGACATATGATATGACAGAGTAACTTAAACATTTATAGGCATACGCTTAGAAATGTTTAATATGATCACTTGTTTATCATGTGTTTAATATGATCAATTCAAGTCGACAGTTCTTACATTAGTGCTTAATTTAGTACTTAAAAAGGTTGTTCAATATTAGTGTTGTAATTGCTGCAATTGCTGCTTTAATTGTACTTCTTAAGTAGAGTAGGTCATCTGGTAGTTGATGACATACACACACAGTCATTTATGTACCCCCTCACGTATAAATTGTATGCGTTGGAGTGAATGTGGTTGCCATATTAAACATGTTCTATCATTGAGCTCTTTTCGACCAATCCCCCGACAGGGTATAGTGGTATTAAACCTAACAGGTACATCATTATGCCAGTGAGTTAGAGTACCATTATGCAACAAAATAAAATTATTTGGTTCATCTTCTAACAGTTGGAAAAAAAGCCATAGCTGTAAAGCATCAAGATAGGACATATCAATTGGAGTTACTTATTAAGAACAAAAATGCCCATATACTTTCGTCGAGATAGATAAAAATAGTTTCCAATTTAAGGGAGTCTCGTTGTGTCAATTATACAATCTTGTGAAGATTTTTGAGCCTTAGATGCGCACATTAAGAATGCTCAAATGCTCATTTTTGAGAAATGTCTATTCATTACAATACGATCAAGAAAATACTGATGCAACAATATTTCACTAGTTAAGTTGTCACGTAAATTATAATGGGTAGTATTTCTAGATTGAAATAACTGCAAATGTTAAGAAAGTAGTTAAGCGTTTTCGTAATGCTCTTCTAACAGTCATCATCGGAATCGCAAATACGACTAGCCTTATAAAAGCTGATTTGACAATTTTTATAATATATGAAATATATTGATAAAGAAGTTTGTTCATAAATTCAACAGTAATAAATGATAGCTTTCCAAAAAACTTCGAATTTCATTCTTTAATTTCAAAATATCCAGTATTTAAATCTACCATTGTATTTCAAAATATGATTTCTATAATCTTGTCTACTTAATGATTTCATAAACACATTTTGCACTCATTTTAACGTAAGAAATAAAAAAATTTTATACAACTTTTATAAATTTTATCACTTTTGCTAGGGTAAACTTTATGATAAATAAGATCAAGTTAGTTCAATTAAAAATATCAATATGTAAAGCTCTATTGATAAAAAACATACTTAATTTTTAAAAATTTCTTTTTGTTAGAAAATAGTTTTGTAATATAAAAGTTAATGAATTTGTAACGACATTACTTTGAAAGAAAGTTAAAATCTTCAAATTATCATTTAGTCGTAGCAAATAAATCATTATTTTAGCTAAAAATTAAGTTTTTTTTATCAAAATTTTGGTTTTAAACATGAATAACATATTGAGCACTAAAATATTTCATTTTGATAATAAGCTAAATTAAGATTAAATACCAAATATAATATTTTGGTAATTTTTTTTCAGAGATAGTAAAACAAATATTGATATATTATGTTTCAAAAACAAAAAATGTATAAATATTGTTTATTTTAATAAAAGTGTATCTAAATTTATTCTTTTAAAATTACGCATCAATATTTACATATATACCTCTTATATGATAAACAGAATGCTGTGTCTCTGGTATCTTTTAATAAAAGTGCATACAACGTCTAACATATATTTCTATTAAAAAATAAATATTTGTATTTAAAAAAAATTGATTTTTTTATTTTAGTTTTAATTTTTTCTATATAGAAGCCTCTTTTTTTAAATACAACCAATGGTGAAGAAATCTGATTTTTATATCATTTGTACATTGAAATTTCTATAAATTTTTCTCTAAGAAAACGAGAAAGGGAATTTTTATTTTATTTTTGAAGATTATGGTGAAAGAAAGAAGTACGTAAGCCATCTAGTAAAAATATTTAGCTAAATGCTAGATTGTGGATATGGATTTTAATTCTGCTTTTTTAAAATGTAACTTATAATTATGAAAGCTTTTTGGTAAACTCAATCGTATAATCGGCTTATCTGTTCTAGAACACAAAACAAAATCTAAATACTAGTGTAATATTAATTATAATCAAGATTATTTAAAGGTAAAATTTAATATAAATAATATTTAAAAATACTACGAAACTGCTGTTTGAATTTTGTAGAGATGGATTTACAGTTATTACTATAAACAAATAAGTTCTATTTTTTGATAATTGTATCTACTTTTTGTTCAATTTTTTTAACTTTATTGATACTTAAAAAATGTTGATAAAAAAGGATTTATGAATTTATCAACAAATCTTAAAATAAAATTGAGTGTGTACTTGAGAAAACAGAAATGTTTCATAATAGTTTAAGCAAAATTGATGAAAGTAAAAAATTTCTGTTACTTCACGTTACTTTTTTATGTAAGAAAGTGAAGCTAAGAAACGTAAAGAAAATGATTAATCACTTAAATCTTTAATAAAATTTTTAAAAAATGATGGCTTAAAAATTAATATTAAATAACACTTTGTCAAAACGTTTACTTTACATTTTATCTTAACAAACAAATTCTATAAAACATAGCATTAATTAAAATAACTTATTTTTGTAAAAGTTTTGATCCCAAACTTTATGTTTTTTTTAAAAATTTAGCATGCAGTTTTTGCATTACAATATCACTTTGAAAATATGCTTGCGTAATTCATTTATCGGAAAGTACAAAATATATGCAAGTCGGTAAATTTTTAATAGCTTATTTTTTAGTCTAGCCTCAGGATTCGAAATTATATGTAAAATTTAAAGCAGTTTTCTTGCACCAAATGGTCATAAAATATTTTAGTTATTTAGTTTAAAATTATTAACAATTAATATATTTGGTAATAATAATAATTAAAATATTTCGTTTACATTTATGTGAGAATCTTATTGAAATATAAAATTTTTCTGCGCAAATTTACTTTTTCAATGAATTCATGGAAAGGAACTTGCTTTATACTAAAAACCAAACTTATCTTATGGAATTTGATCAGGAATTTTACCTGGAGTCTCAGACAAAAGTCTAATAGTATGTTTGACAGAAATCATGTATAAGTCTAATTTTAAACTAGTATTAATGATATGTGTTTATACTTAAAAATAACTAATAAGTAAGAATAATTAAAAATAACTTTGAATAAAATTATAAAAATAATTAAGAAATAATAATTGGAAAAATTTTATTATTTTTATTTTCATTATAGAGTTTCTCATTTATTTTAATTTTCATAATTCATCCCTTCAACTATCATGTTTTATGTTACAAAATGATATCACTATATATAGTTATAACTTTAATTAACTGTTTCTAATTTAAAGAATTAATCGAAAATATATAAATCGAATCAACTTTTCCTTTCTGAAATAAAAGTTTACGAAAAACAAAAATTAAGTTGTTTCTGTTGGGCAATCTGATAGGGAAATTAATGTTAACAAAATATACTTTAAATCTTGCATGTGTATCAAACATTATCAATAAAAATACTTTATTCCCCCGTATTTATGGACATAAGCCCAATATAATTTCTGTAACATATAAATGATTATTTGCAACAATAAATTTGACACGCAATAAAAAAACTATTTTTTATAATATTATATATCAAATAAAGAATCAATAAATTTTAAACAATAATTTCAAATGTAAACGCATTATATAGACAACTGCATAAAACTTGAAATAAGCATATGTAAAGATTAAGTGATTTGTCACAAGCACGACTTTATATAATAAAAAGTTATCTTTACATAGTAACTTAATGTTTATAAATATGTATTAGTAAGTATATCTAGTTGTATTTTAAAAATGTTATCTTTACATGGTAACATAATGTTTATAAATATGTATTAGGATGTATATCTAGTTTGATTTTTCTGTCATTTTATTGAGGTATCATTTTACTCATTATTAATAAATACAGCAATAAAAAAATTATCCTATTGCAATTCAACAATACTTGATGGTATAAAATACAACTTAGCATGTCCATAGACATAAATTAACCTATAAACCTATATTCTTACACTTAAAATATTACAAAAAATTACAATTTTAAATTTCAAAATACTTATCTAAAACAATTCAAGATGAAGGTAAAAATATGAGATTTCACTTGAAAAGAAATTTTCATTTCTAGTATACATACCATAACTGGACATGATATGAAACATTTCGATTTCATTGATTTATAAATTTGTACTGTCAGAACTGGACTGAATAACGTATTTTTGCTTTAATTTCCACTCAGATACTTAGAAAAAAACACCATTTATTATATTTACAGGCATTTCACAAGTAACTGAAAAATAATATTATAAGTTATGTTAATTAAAATCCCTTAATTGATAAGAAATTAATGATACTCAGTTTTATAGAAATCTTTAAAAGTTACAGAAGTCTCAAGTTTTGTGAAAGAAAATTATTTATAATTTTCAATTTAATATATGTAAAATGTATACGAAATAGTTCATAAAATGTTTTTAATATTAATATGAAAAGTTTTGGTAAAAACTGTCTCTCTTGTATCTCTCTTTTGAAGTGTTTAATAAATTATATACCTAACCTATCCAATATTAAAACTTTTTAATAAAATATTTGGGCCATTTCGTTCAGTAATACCTGAAATATAAAAGTTAGATTATTTGAAAGAAGAACAAAATATAGAAATATGGACTTATCTTCATCATAACAAGTGCAGTTGGTTGATTTTATTTAGAAATATATATACTTAGGTAACTCATGTGAAATTAACAATATCAGAACATAAATTAAAAAATATATAATCTAAATCACATTCTTTTTAAAACGAATTCTTATAAATATAGAATTAAGATGATTATAAATTACGTCATACATTATTTTTTAACAGAGATTTATAAGCCTACATCATACTAAATTCTTCCAAAAATAAGCAAATATTTTGTAAAGAACATTTTTGATTCTATAAAGGTTTATTTTATTTAGCAGAAATTGTAAAGTATAAATATAAATTTAGTAATATAAATTAATGTATTATAAATTAAGTCATCATTCTACTTTATTTTCAAAGTTTACAATAATCTTAATAAATTGAACATCTCCCTTCTTCTCGTCAGTTATATTTTAAATCTTTTATTCTTTGAATTTCAATGAATCATTTAATAAATAGTTTGGATTAAAATGAAATTTTGAAATTTTCAAGGGACAGTTTAATTTTGACTTAAAAAATATGTATTAGAAATTTTTTTTTAAATAATTTGCACAAAAATGCTGAAATGGATACTTTCCTCAGATCTCGTGTATCAATTACTGAAAGTCAATAAACAAAATTAATACAAATGAAATATATTAAACTAAATTTTATGCGAGGAATATTTTTTGTATAAAATTTTAGTTATTTTAAGATTATATTACAATATTACAGAAAAAAAATACCAGAAATGTTTTCATTAAATAATTTAACATTAGTTTCACAAAAGATATTTTATTTGAAATTTATTGGTTGACTGGTCGAAAATAGTGCACTTTTGCACAAATTAAAAGCACATGTTCTAAGCAAATTGTTTTGAAGTATTTAATGAAAAAACAATAAGATTTAATAGTAAACAGCTTAACTACAATTATTCAATAATCTCGTTTGAAAAACTAGTTGATGTAAAATATTTCGAGCATTATATATTAGCACTATTTAAAAATTTTTATGGTTTTTGCTTATGAGGGATTTAGATTCATAGCATACTTTTTTAAAACACGCATTTTCCTAATGTGGTATTATATTTAAAGTAGCCATTTGAATAACATATTAACAGCAACGGTACATTCATTATATAAAAGTCTGAAATTTGTGGGTTTTGAATACTTACATTTTTTTTTAAAAAAAAAGTATATTTTTAGTTCAATGTATGCTATGTTATTTTTAATTTTCGCTTTGAATAAATACTTATAAAATTGAAAATTAATATGGAATATGAAAATGTTCTTTTCAAAAATATTTTAAAAACAAGTTTTTTGATATCTACTATTTATAAGATGTTTAAACCAAATTCTTAGAGTTTTTTAATGAATATCAGAAACTTCAAACAAGAGAATACAATCAAAAACTCATTGATAGATTAATTGTTAAAATACTGTATCTTTGTAATTAATTACCTTAACGATTATCACTATATTCGACAAAAATAATAATAAAATTTATGTACCTAAAATAATGCAACTAAATTAAAGACTTGTTACCAAACGTTTTTGATGAATGATATGTAATTGAAGGTATTTTTAAGTATTGTATACTAATTTACAGAACGAAAAATTTACTGATCACTCAATCCTAAAGTAATTTAAAATTATTGTGTTTCAAATAATAAATTTAAATTTACACGGGCATATATTATTTTGCAAGGTAGTTTTCATAACGGCCATATTTAAGATACAATATTTAATAACAGAATTTGAAAAAGTTATTTATTAAATGGTGTTTTGTTAAAATAATATTATATTCAAAAACATTAATTTTTGAATTATCAATGGGAAGAAATATTTATGAATGCAAATTTTAATTCTTACTAAAATTTGAATTCATGTAATGTAAAGTTCATCCGTAGTAAATATACAAATATTTTCTCCAAAATTGAACATTTTTATGTAATAGCTAAAATAAAGAATTCAATAATGTAAAAAATTCAAGATAAAATTATACGAAATTCTGTAAACGTTATAAGTTTGAAATCAACTTTTAAAAGAATGCATAAAACAAAAATTTTACAATTTAAATTCATTCTAATGTTAATAAATATATTTGAAATCACTGTGGTATGGTTAGTTTTTCATTATTAGACAAATTATGAATGTGGTTTATATGTGTATTCGCGCGCACGCGCGATATTTTATATTTTCAAAATTTTTAGATTTAAACTGCTCAAGTATTGTTTAAATTAATCAAAAATTCTAAAAAAATCATATGACTAAGCCATTGTGAAAAATATAAAT
This sequence comes from Latrodectus hesperus, assembly GCA_037975125.1. Lineage (NCBI taxonomy): Eukaryota > Metazoa > Arthropoda > Arachnida > Araneae > Theridiidae > Latrodectus > Latrodectus hesperus. The sequence continues at coordinate 64,893,148 of CM075862.1, forward strand.
TCATTTTTTACATTTAACAACCGCATTTATTTCAACCTCATTTCCCTTTCTTTATTATTTAAAAATGAAAAATGAACAAAGTAAATAATACAAGAAGATTTCAACTAATATTTCTTAACTTATTAATGGAGAAAAAGCCTTTTTGGTATATGGAAGTAGCAGAACTACTTTACATACTCATATGACAAATATTATCATTTAAAAATAAGTTTTATATTTAAAAAGGGACTTATTAAGTCATTCAATTTATTAAATAAATATTGTCTTGACAAAATGAAAGACATTTTTAACATCAAACATTGCAAATACCAAAACAGCTATATTTTTTTAACAGTTAAAGTAAAAATAACATTTCGTCTATACTTTTTTCACATAATGGTAGTTTATTAGTGTCTATACAAATATTATGTGATTTATTTTTCAATAGTAGTATTCACACAGAACTACATAATAACTATTTCCAAATTAGGAAATAATTTCTTTAATTTATTTTCTATTTTGTATACTCTATATTTGTACTTTTTCATTTTGATTATTTTTCACTTCTTTAAAATTGTTGACATTTTTAATGAGACTTTTAGTTATTTAGTGACTTTTGACTAAAAGCTAAAAGCATTTTACTTATCACCTAACTCATAAACTTGCTTAGTTTATTACGAGTCATTCTCTTCAACTTTGGAGTTATTAAAATAAAGCACTTGAACCTGAGTTTCTAACTAACCGAAAACTAGATATATGCATATTAAATTGTTCTATGCATGAATAATTTCATATCATTTAGAAATGTTCTGCAAGTGCTCGCATAAATTTAAATTGTTTTGAACAATGTTCAAGTTCTGTTATGTGTGTTTACAAAAGAAATGTACTAACATGTACTGGAATTCGCAACTAAATGAAATATTTTGCTATTTTAGTTGTTGTGGTTTAATTTTTTTCATAAAAAATATTTTCAAATTTTTTCTTCATATAGAATAGAAAATTTAAAAAAAATTAGCAGAAAAATATATGATACGAAATTCTACTCAATTATACACAGTTTCATAACGTAATTGATATGAAGTATCTACGCAAAAATAATTGTTGATAATCACATAAAATTTGTGAGTTACTCCATTATATTATAAGACTTTGCACATATATTCATCTAAAATATCTTTGCGGTAATTATTAGATCATATTATGCATATATACCTGCCTATTGGTAATTGTTATTATATTTACTAATATTTTTGGTGTGTTCAGTTAAATGATGTTCAAAGCATTTTTCTTAAAATATATATATATATATATATATATATCAAATACACCCTCAATTTTAAGTTGCAATGGATGAAATGTGAAGATGGTTACTGATGTAATTATATTCATTATTTTTAATATTATAAAGAAAATATTTAATTCCTATTTAGAGAAAATAAGTTAAGTATGATGTTATAAAATTGAAAATAATATTAATATCAATGGTAAATATTTCATGTCGTGCATATTAAAATTGCATCAAAATCAGTTGGATATTATTCTGGCATGTCAAAGCAAAAGTAAACATTGTAAAAGTAATAAAAAATTCAAAATTTCAATTAATACATTTAAACATCATAAAGTTTTAAAAATTTCAAAAATTACATGATTTATAACTAAAAATATAAAAAAAAATTTTCTGTTAAATCCCAACTTTTTAATACACAAGAAAAAGAGGAAGACCTAAATTTTTAGGAATAGATGCAGTAGAGGACTGTTTAGATTTCAGGACACAGAATTTGAAGAGTTCAGATGCTAGTAGAAGAGATTGTTGGAAACATATAGTTCAATAATCTTTGCATCTGACGATAAAATAAAAGTCTGAAAGTGAGTGCTAATTGAGAGAAATTATTACAATGATTGATTGATATATAAAATAATGATTAATTTAATTTTAGGACTTAAAATATTATGCAAATTGTTTTACATTTTGTAATTTGTGTAATACTTCATAAAATTGCAAAAATATAAGTTCATGTAAAAGTTGCATATTGAAAATTTACCAAATATGTGAATTAGAATTATTTATAAAACAAGTACTATTTAAATTTTCGGAAAATTACTAATTTATATTTTATTATTAATTCACTGCTTTAACTAAACAAAGAGAAATAATACATTTAAAGTAAGTCTGAATTTCAAATACTAAACTATTGAGAAATGCTATTTTTTAAAATTTAAATTAAATATTTTAATTGATTAGTCATATTGATGTTTCAGAGTAACTTCCATACTACAAGGATTTATAAAAATAAACAAATCTAAGCAATTTTAACAAACATCTAGAAATCAATATATTTATGACAGTTTTAGTGATCAAGTATAACTTTAGCATTCATTGTAGATTGAAATTTAATCGTAGTTTCACTGCTATTAAATTTAACGAAAATAGGCATTTAACCAATTTTAATATTCTAAAGTTCCACATCAAAAAATTTTAATATTTTAGATGAGGCATTCCACATATAGATGGAAAGCATTTTGATAATGATAACAAGTTGTATGCAAATATTTATCATCTAATGATCATTTTCAAATACAATATCTTTTTTCTATGAAATATTTGTATAGGCAGATTACATATTTGTATAAGCATAGATCCTCCTCATGCTACGTTAGATCAATAAATGTTTGGTTAATCTTCATGCTTATTCTTTAATCACTGTTGCATATTGCTTAAGTTTAAAGTTCAACAAAAATAGATTTTTATTATATTCATGCAATAAATTTTATAAAATCATTTCTCATAAATTGCATTTAGTGGAAGAAATTTTAGACAATCAATAAAGAATTGAACTTTTTAGATTTTCAACATTTGTATCTTTTTTAAAATTCTTTTATGAGAAAGAAGTTCTGAAGATTGAGAAAAATACCGAAATTTTAACTGGAAAAAGTAATGAAATTAGTGTGAAAGATTTGTTATTCTGTCATATTTTTGGTAGAACAATTTGAGTTTTAAAAACAAAAAGAATAATCGGATTTTTGATCAAAATTATTTACCTGTTAAGATGTATTATAAGAAATTATCTCTTAAATAAAATTTATAAAAATGGTTAATGTATAAGACTTTATATTCAGTAAATGTTCAATAAGTTTCATTCATAGTTTTTGAAACGTTTTTGAGATTATATTTTTGGTAAGATCCCCAGAGTATACCAAAATTTCTCTTATAATTCGTAGTTCTTTTGAAGATCTTTTGACATAATTCTCAGCCTTTTATTTCGAATTTTTTTGAAAAAGAAATTATGATTTCGAAAATCATGATATAGAAAACCGTCGTTGTACAATGTTAATCGTTGACAATATCTAATAAATTCAATTTGACAATATCTAATATTTATATAAATTAATATTTGACAATATCTAATATTTGACAATATCTAATATTTGACATTATCTAATTGTGTACAACTTTATTAAAAATTGTTAATCCAATATCACTAATGTAACACTAATTTGCTTAAAACGGATTTTTAAATTGAGTTTTCTTTGGGTAGTGTTTACTTCTCATAAATGTTATTTTAAGTTTGTACTGATAGTTTTTCAAATCAAATAAATGTGCTACTCATTTTAAACGTATTTGTGTCTAATTTATAATTAAGGAATACTTAATAACAGCAACAGTATCAAAAAAATTTTTCATTTTTTTATTAAGATTGGAAAAAGTATTGTAGAATTGTTTGCAGTCTATGATTTATATAAACTATACTTTTAAAAATCAATTTTGAAAAGGATTTTTACTTTATAGTATCATGGATTTGATCCCTTATTTTTGTATTATAATAAATGATTTTCTAGGAAATATATAATAGTTCTTTCAGTTCAATAAAACACAGCAAATATTTTTAAAAGATTAAACTTGTAGTCTTTTTTCCTGTATTTTTGTTTTTGAGTTTGGAATGCAATATGACTTTTAAAAAAGAACTATTTTTCTTTTTATGCTATGAAGTTTTATTGTATGTTTAGAAATTCCCCAAATAATTTCTTTATTTTCATTTTTGTTTTCTTTTCTCAATTAAATTAAAATACTTTAAATTTTTCTCTTGTAATTAATCTCTTGCTGTTTATAATTTTTCACATAATATCTGTTTAGCTACATTAAAAATTATCACAATTTGATTCTTTTGTTTATCATATATAGTTTTACATAAATTTAAATATTTTAAGAAATGTGAAAAAGTAAATATAGGATCTTAATCTAATTCAATAATTAGCTCATTATTAAGAAAAATTATAAATAGGCCCAAAAATTAAGTGTCTTACAGAAATTAATATCATGATCTTTAATACCTAAATCAAAGGAAAGCATCTGATCCATATTTAACAGAATATATTGCTTTTAAAATTTCAATATAAATAAATGAATTTGTGAAATAAGATATCCTTTAGTTTTGTCGGCTCAGAATTACATTTTTATTCTTTATTGTGTAGTTCTTCTGTTCTCATTTATGAATAATATAAATTAGGAATTTTTCATTTTGAATGATATTAATAAATTGTATTTATATGTTTCTCTACCACACGCGCACGCGCGCGTGATTTGATATTCCTATTTAAAACCTAAAATTATCTTCCTAAGATTGTACTTGATATGTATTGGCCAACACGTTATCTTTTCCTCGAAATGGTAATAATCTGGTAATTAGGTTTCCAGATCACGTACATAACGGAGTGTAAACATGTACATGTAATAGTCTAACGCAATAATTCTTAGTCTGTAATTTACAGATTCTGAGATGTCACTTATTACTTTAGAAAAGACTTATAAAACTATAATTTTCTGTTAAGGTACACCATGCCTCTAATTAAATATGATTTATCTTGAATTGGTATTTTATTCATATACAACATATAAATATGTTTAGTTGGCATTTTAGTTGACGCACAGATTTCATATTTTTATTTATTCGGAATAAATTTTATTTATATCAAATTATTAGAAACATGTCTTGAAACAGTGGTATTCTTATGAATGTAAATTATAATTGTATATTATGGTTATTTTTTAAATTCATAAGAGTGTCATTTTGTAAAAAAATGGGTATTTATATGCTCAAGTCTATTTTGTAAGTATATTTATAGAAAATGTTTTATCACACAGATACTAGGTGTATGTAAATGAAATGAGACGATTCTTTTTAAAAATAACATAATAAATTTGCGAAAACTGTTAATACTTCTTTATTTAAAGTAATATGCATCACTAGCTACACATGCTTCTCATCTTTCGGGAAATTTGTTAATAACACGTCAAAAAATAATCAGTCTTTTAAGGCCAGCCAGTCATCAAGCCAAAATTTGGCGTTTTTGTAAGAAGTGAAGCGCTGGTCAGCCAATGCGTGTTCCAATGATGCAAATAGGTGGTTATCGGAAGGAGCTAAGTCTGAAGAAAAGGCCGTATTCACTAAGGTGTCCCAGCCGAGCACTTTAACGATGCCCTTGGTCGGTTTAGCTTGAGTTTGGCTATCATCTTCATCGAGTAATGCTTGCAATTCAGCATCTTCAAATTTTTTTGGTGGTCTGCCACGCTCCTCGTTTCTCACATTGAAATTACCAATTTGAAACTTTTCAAACCACCTGTAGCACTGCACAGAGCTTAGAGCATTGCCACCGTATGCTTCTACTAGCATTTGATGCGATTCGGCAGAATTGGTTTTCAGATGGTAACATAGAATTAATGCTGTCCACAAATCGTGGTCGGAAGGCATAAAATTCGACATTTTCAACACAGTATATATATATATATATATATATATATATATATATATATATATATATATATATATATATATATATATATATATATATATATATATATTGTCACGAAGATTTAATTGAACACACCGTTGGCTTTAAGCAAACAAGTTTATTGATGGGAAGTAGCGGCTTGTAACCTTACAAGGTTGAGAAGTTGCCCACGACTAGTGGGTATAAGCTTTTATACAGTAACAGAATATTCGAGAAACAACTAATTAACATAATAAAGAAAGGTCTAGAATGTTAAAGAACATAAGGAAACAATAACTAATTAAACAAACAAAAAAATCCATACTTTGGATACAACAGCCGTGACTAGTATCGAACCCGCAACTTCTGGGCTTGGATCACGTGCTTTGACCACTCGGCCACTGAGCTCGTTGTAGTCTTTCTGTTTGCGGCATTATATATATATATATATATATATATATATATATATATATATATATATATATATATATATATATATATATATATATATATATATATATATATATATATATATATATATATATATATATATAATATATATATATATATATATATATATATATTTATAAAACATAATGCTCGCTGAAACTCTCATAAATTTGAACTACACGTTAGTATCAAAGGTCAAATTATAAATAAAAAAATCACTTGTCATTGTTTCGTAATGTTTGCATATATGCGTGGGGACATCTGTTAGCAATCGTCTCATTTGATATGAATACACCTGGTATAGTTCTGAATGTTTTTATTTATCATCTGTACTGTTACAGTGAAGAATATAGAGTCCTCAATTCTTTAGTCTTTTGTCCATACACTTTGAAATAGAAAATTACCATTCCAATCTGAGACAGGTATAACTGGAACAACTTATTTAATAATATGCGATAGCTGTTGCATTTCTTCTTCCTACATTCATGCCTTTAAGAAATATCTACAAGAATTTTCTTCGAGGTTTTACTTCCTATAAGCTACCACTTATAAATTATATTCCAGTAGAAGAAAGACAGTTCCAGTACAGTTTTGGGTTATTTAATTATCTGATATTTATTTCAAACATTGCAGATATTATCCATATTATCGTATTGCATGTTCTTACACACTATGATAACTTCTCAATCTCTCTCTCTTTTATATTTATCTCTTTTTCTTAATACATTTCTAATTTACTTTTAGGAAGATATTTTGTGCTGAAGTTACACTTTTAAGCAATATAGTGTACTCATTTCTAATGCAAATATATTTACTTAAATCTATCATCATGTTTATAGACCCCATAGACACTCAAAGTGTTGCAACTAAATATCGTTAAATCAATAAAATGACTTCATTACAAAAACAATGAAAATATTTAAAATACTAACAATTAGTAAATCACCAATTGATGGCATTTATAAACTTTATTTTAGCAATTAAATTATGAAAATAATGGAATATATAAGTTTCACGTAAAATTTTAATGACAGGAATTTCTGTATTATATATTACAAATATATAAACACTGGAAACTTATTTTTTCAAAAGTGTGATTTAAAAATTTATAGCATTTAGATGTTCGATAAAAATGTTCATTAGTTGTGAAATATTTCCAGAAATAATTTCAATAGCAACACAGTATGAAATGATAGTTGATTGATCTTTCTTTTCCAAAAAAATCAAAATTCTTAATTTTTTTGATCTAGTATGGCATGAAACCAAAAAAGTTATAAGACACAATTCTCTAATATTTAGAAGTATAATATTAATATACAAATGTATGAAAACTTAAATATTTTTAAATAATCTTACTTGAATTGTCTTAATATATTAAACAATTCTTACAACTGTTTATAAATCAATCTTTTAATTAACTATTCGTCTGATGAATATATTGATCAGATAATTTATATTTATTTAAATAAAGAGCATTTTTAACAGAAAGAGAATTTTAGGGCCTACATACTAGCTGACATCATAGACTTTAGGATTTTATGAATATCATAAAAATGGGCTTGAATTTACCTTCACATTCGAAAATTTTTGACTAATGAAGAGTAAACATTATACCAGCAATTATTGAAACAAAAAGTTGGTAATAATTTTTTTACAATAATTATCATTTGCCTTTGATTAGTCAAATACTCCTTCACTCTTATTACATTTGTAAAAAAAATATATAAATCTAAAGAAATAATGTAAGGCAGATTCTCAGCAAGCAAAGAAATACTTTATGTATTTCCTAGAAATATTTCGTTTGCTCTCGCATAACTTGAATTTATTTTTAAGGAACATAAATTTAACCTAAGATTTTTATTCAGCTTGCATCAATTACAAACAAAAAGATTTTATCAGTTTCTTGTAAAGGCTTACATAAAGAAAAGCAAAGAATGCATTTTCACTAAAATTGCCAATAAAGTTCTTCAAATTTAGTGATATTGCATTCTTTGAAATTGGAAATTTTTATATCTTGAGTATATACTTATACATTTATATATTTTTATATCGAAATACCCGACATTACTTGCTAGTTTTGTTTATGCTCCCTAATTCATAAAGAAATGACAAAATATTTTGAAATATATAGTTCCAATGTAAACTAGAAAAGTTTTTGATTGAAACATGAGTTCAATAAAATTTTTTATTGAACTCATGTTTAAATAAATAAAAAATAAATAATAAATAAAAAAACTATTTTTTATTGAACTAATATTCCAGTTCATTTAGTAATTTTGTAAATAAAATATCTAGTATTTCATTTTTCTTATGTTTATAAGCTTGAAAATAATATTTTGATATACAGAAATGTTACAAAATCAAGAAAAATTTAGTTTTAAAATATAGGAAGTGCAAATTTTTTTTATGAAACGCATGTCACAAACACGATTGAATTAATGTTGCAGTTATGGTATTCACTGTCTATTAAAATTGAAAATTAATAAAAACGAAAATATAAAATAAAATATAAAAGTAATAAAGACAAATACTCAGAATGTTGATTTTTCGTTATGAGTAATAATGATCTAAAATTTTTTCCAAAAACGATTTATAAGAATAAAATTAGAACAATAAAAATCATATTATTTTCAAAATTTTGAATAATTTATATAATTTGCATAAATAATCAAACTGCATCATAAATCTATTAAAAAACTCGTTTCAATTTATTATTGTTTATGAAATAGAAAATAAATAAGAAAATGCTCATACCATCTAAAAGAAAAAAGATTTTTTTATTCAAAAAACAAAAAAAAATAATCATGATGTTCGGTAATTTTTTAATAAAATTAATGTATTTTTATCTACTTAAGTTAAATATTAAAGCAAAAGCAAATTCAAGGAAAATAATCAATTAAAAAAAATGATAATTATCACAGAAATAACTACTGTTTGATTCTGAGCTTCTAGGATTATTTTATCGTATCAATTTAAAATATTTGATGAATAAGAGAATTCTGTTTCATTTCTATGAAACTTATTAATTTAGACATCCTTTTGATCAATATTTAATTGCTATAAACATTAAAGCAACTTATTGTAGTTTGAAATAAAATATCACACGTTCTCAATAGAAATATAATATCCATGGAGATTAAATATAATTGAGAAAGTATATGATTTTTGAGGTGATACACTTTTTGAAAATCTGAAAGTTGTGATCAAAGTTTTTACTTTTAAAATTATCATATTTGGTGAAACAAATTGATTGAGAAATAAAAAGAAAAATTATGCAATAATTAACAAAAAAGAATTTTAAAATGCATTTTATTTATAAATTTTGAATGATTGAAATACAGCTACACTAATCAGAATCCAAGATTGCTCATGATAGAGAAAAATTGTCGACGCATTAGTAGACTACAATTTTATTGAAGATTTGAAGTAGGTTTTATGTGTGTCTCTCATATTATAATTGAAGCTGGTCTTCAATTACTATGCAAACTGTTTTCTTTTGCGGTATAATTTTACTAAAAGTCCCCTGTATAAACTCAGAAGTGAAAATCATAATTTCATATATAAAGGATGACGAAAGCGCAGTTGCTCAAAAATAATAACAATGCTGCAGAATGGAATCAAGTGAAAAAGGCACATTATTGAGCTCATAATATAAGTATTCATGATTGTGTCTCCAAGAGGGGAAACAACAAGAAGATGTTCACTAGTGTGGTACATATCATTCATTTACAGCAACGAATGCATCATACTTTGTCTCCATACTCAGTACCAAATTGTCAAACAATTCTCGAGATAAAAGTGCCTATTCCTTAATCTGCATCTGTTTCCATTTCTGTGTGCTTTCCGAAAGACGTAATTATCTCACAAGGCATCTTTCCAAAGTATCCTTTTTTAAGTATCGTGGGGACGGGGTGACTAATTCCTCGCCACAACAAGACCGGAAACTGCTCCTTATTTATCGTTATAAGGTGGGCATCTGTGAACCAAGTCATGATGGCGAATAGCTTTATTTATTCCGTACCACTAAATCTCGTTTATAGGATGAGTCATTTACACATTATCACAGAAGAAAGGAAAGAGGAACGCAAAGAAACATTCATGACCAAACTGGGATTCGAACCCGGGACCAAACAGCTTAGGAGTCAGGAACCTCACTATCGGCACAAAATATCCAATGCATGTATCCTATACAAATAAATATTTGAGAGTTCAAAAATTAAGAAAATGTAAAATTTTACGTATTTGTGAATATCCTAATCTAAGTGGTATCTGATAATATTTATAAATTTAATAAAAAATCAATATAGCTACTACATTATTGCAATATTTTAATATTTTACGGTAAAATATTTTAAGTACATAAATAGATAGAAATACTTGAGAAAATAAATCTGTTCTTCTATTATAATCAAAAATTTGATAAAAATGAATTGTGGGACTTCATGATGAAATTAAAATGTATGTAAAATACACAAAAAAACTTTTAAAAACACAAGTTCAAGAGTTGTTTTTATAAAAAAGTAGGAAATGTTTTCTGGAAAATTAAACTGAAAACGACGTGTAACGAGATTAAATTAGTAAGTGGAAGTTCTAATGTCAACGAATGTGGAAATGAATATTTATCTTTTTTATATACCCTTATATCTTTATTCTCTTATATATATATTTTTTATATTCTCTTGTATCGTTTTTTTTTAGTTTTAATATTCAAAGATATTAGTTCGTAAATAAAATATGTATCTATTTAGACGAATGTTTATTGAAAAGGTCTCAAATAACTAATTTCGGATCAACCTCGTTTTTTAAAAAAATGCAATTCTTAATTGGTTCTAAGTAACTTAAAGCTTTTTATTACTTATGAAAAATTTTCTATACTATGGAGGATAACCTACTCAGAGAGTTTCGTCTTTGTAATAAATTTCAAAAGAATAATTTCCAACACAAAAATATAATTTTTCATTACTAGAATCAAAAGTGATTTTCGAAAAATTAATAAAGTCTCCAATTATTAGAATATTGAGATGAATTTAATATCTAAGCTTGAGAAAAAATGAACCATTAATCATTATAAGCAGACTAGGATGGTGTGTGAGAATAATGTACTCCTTTATGTTTCCAAAATAATATAAATTTAAATATTTGACGCATTCTTGTTGACGGATACAAAAAATTGTTAAGTGTAATTCTACAGATTATATCATATACATACTATATTATAACCAATCTTTTACACACACTATTCAGAAATCTTGAACTGATGTGAAAATTCTACAGATAATATTATCTATACAATATATTATAACCAATGTTTGTCACAATATTCGGAAATCTTGACCTGATGTGAAAATTCTACAGATTATATTATATATATGTAATATATTATAACCAATGTGTTTGACACACGATATTCGGAAATTGAACTGATGTGAAATTTCTACAGACTACATTTTATATATAATATATTATAACCAATGTTTGACACACGATATTCGGAAATCTTGAACTGATGTGAAAATTCTACAGATTATATTTATATATAATATATTATAACCGATGTTTGACGCACTATATCCTGAAATCTTGAACTGATGTGAAAATTCTACAGATTTTGAATTGTTTATTATAAATTCAAACAGATTTTTAAATCTTTTCTATAAACATATTAGTTACTGATTACAAATTTTGGAAGTTTTCTTCAAAACTCTTTATTTGTTCTTCAATTATATGCAATAATTTTATTTTACGGTACTGTATTTTGTTAATAAATTCATATTATTCAGAAAATGATTAGCCGTGATTCATTCATTAAGAAAAATACACCTCAATAAAAAACTCATATTTTTCGTAAAAATTCATGCATTATATAAATTAATATATTTATAAAAAATATTGGTTGAAATGCGTGTTGATCGAATATGTTTTCCATACGTTCACCTTTACTGGAACATTTTGTTTCGTAGCGATATTTGCATATGCATTTCAACCAAGTTGCATGTTGTTGTTGTTTCCAATCCCCGTGATCAGCAAAGCTCAAAAAAGTCAATGAGTCCATTCAATCTAAAAAGTCAAGCACCAGAAGGGGATCCAAATCAGGTCTTGCTTGGTAAGCCCCAAACAAGATAAAATGTTAATCATGGGTGGGGTAAGAGGCAGCTTCTATGGTCAGGGACCTGGAGCACTGGTGGCAGAAGTCTGACTTAGCTCCGGAGCCTACAGACTTTAGCTGGGCACAGTGTAGTGGCCTGTCACGCCTTGGGTGAGCCCACCAGGAGAATACACTCCTCACGTACTTCACGTACACGACGTACCCGACGTACACGACGACGTACTTCGTACAGTGGCACCCTTTCGCCACGGTGAGGCAGCCTCGTGTTCATTGTACTTATCACAATAATCCATTATGTGCAATATCCTGGTTATTTTCTTAAAATTTACCCGTTGCTGATTACGTTATGTGCAACAATGTGTTACACGCATAAAATCAGTTTACTTTTTTGGAATTTTTTTTCTTTTTCCCATTAACTTATTCAAAAAAAATATATATCATCAATATCTTACATTCTTAATATTTTTACCTTGAATTTATTTTCAAGAACGTTTTCAATATTTTTGATTAAATTTATGATAGTATGTTTAGTTGTATATTTGACTACGGTTTAGAAGTTCATCATATATTGAGCTTGTAAAATTTGTCAAAGATTGTGCGTGCTTACAAGTTTATAATATTTCATCATAATATTGATGACAATAATATTTGACTGCCATTATTTAAGTATTTTTCATGTGTTACACATTTAAGGTATATATATAATTTTGATTATTCTTTCTTAAAATATTATAACTCGTTATTGTTCTAAAATAGTGCATATTGTTGAGAAAAGATGTTATTACAAGAAATCATTTTGTCAAAAATATCAAAGATCTTCAAATATAAGAACGCTGATTAATTCAAAATGTATTTTCTAGCAATTTTTTTTATTTTTATCACAAGTAATAATATTACATAACAATATAAAATGGTATTTTATATGTATATATTTATAACTGCATTATTTGGTGAAAATTTCACAAATATAAAAAAAATATTTTGATTTAAATTTGGATGTCGATTATCAAAATTAATCACGTTACTTTATTTTAATATCAAAGAAGTAAAATTAATTAAATGAAGTGTTGAGGGTATAATTATATCCATTTAAGCAAATACATTATTTTAGTAAACTTTTGTGAGATTGAAAAATTACAATTTCAATCAGCATCTTCAAGGAACTGTTTCAAAAGGCAAATGATATTTATATATTCTTCATATTTAATAACTAAGATAGTTAACACACATCTATAGTTTCATTTAATCTACCACAATTTTTGTTATTAAATTACCAGTTTTGAATAAGTTTATTTAGCTAAGATTCTCATGACACATATAATGCTAACATTCAAATTGAGATGGGAGAAATATTTCAATTGTTCAAAGTCAAAACTTAACAAAAAAATCAATACATCTTTCCAAAAAAAAAATAACAAATTTTATCCCAAAATAGAATGTAACATTACTTAAGTTTCACGGAATTTTCAATAAATATTTCCACTTTTATTTGCATCTTGCATTTTGATATAAAATATAGTTTTGAATTAATGATAAAATATTACAATTAATGTCTTATATGTTATTGCAAAATTTTTCATTTGAAAATAGCATATTCATGATAGCAAAATCTGGAGTAAGATAATTAGTTGAACAGCCTGTATTCATAAACGATAATTAATGATCTCCACATTTATCAGAATAAAGGGTATTGAATCAGTTGTAGGAATTTTTACATATGTATGTACATATATATGTATACAGTTTTTATTTATTGATATATACCTTTACCAAAATTTTTTATAGCAAAATGTTTAAGAAATCTATAAATATTTTTGATTTAGAATGAAAGTGTAGGAAGATCTAATTTATCGACGTTTGTAATATAATAATTCGATTTGTACATTGATTAGTTATCAAATTGATTCCGCCCAAGTATAGCATCAGGATGATTAAAGGGAAATTTCAATGCATTTGCTCCAAAAGTATATCAGGAAATGAAAATAACAAATTTCGTGTCTGAAGGCTCCTTGAAAAGCAGCATGACCCTCTCTAATTTGTCAAATTACGTTGTGGTTCCCTGAGTTTTCATTACACTAGTAATTTATCAAAGAATTTTGTGTGAGTTCAAAGACAATTGCTGAAAACTAACTTTCTTTGCATTTCTTAGATTTGAAAGTATTAGTCTTAGCTATTTAAGATTAATTTTAATTTAAATTATATATCAATAATTTTTCATGATTTTGTTTTTATATGATATATTTAACTAAACAGCGTAATGAATTTAAGCGAAGTAAAAAATAAGCAACTCTCTAACTCGTGATTGAAATTCTTGCTTAATATAATTACAAATAGTCAAATATTTCTAACAAAAAAGTCTAAAATGATGATGTATCTCAAATTTATATAACTGCTATGAAAAATGTATGTACATTTTAATTTTTGATAGTTTAAACTATATCTGATTATATTATTATGTTTTACTTGCAAGCTATGATAAATAATTTTATGTATTTAAATCGGGTAATTTAACATTTTCAATATGGATAATTTAACATAATCAGTACATATTTAATATTTAATCATAAATATATGCTTATGATACATTATATTTTACCTCAAAATACATTTTTATTATTTTTATGGAGCTTGCGTTTTTATCTTATAAATTACGATTTGAAAGATAATACTCTTAAATTATTTTATAATATTTATTTATTAACTGAGAAATATTTTTGTACTTAAAATTCAATTCTGATGGATGTGTAAATATACATGATGTATTGATGTATGACTTAAATATTATCATGTCATTCATATTCTGTTGTTATATTGTTATGATATTATTATGTTATTCACATTAATCATTGTGTGACGCAATCATTTCTTACATTTGAGCACTTTTATTTTTTGATGTATGATCTGTTTGAGTGGAACAAAATGCTAAA
The DNA here is from genome assembly GCA_037975125.1 of Latrodectus hesperus. Lineage (NCBI taxonomy): Eukaryota > Metazoa > Arthropoda > Arachnida > Araneae > Theridiidae > Latrodectus > Latrodectus hesperus. Next base: position 64,908,376 of record CM075862.1, read on the forward strand.
TCTGTTCTTTAGTAGTTTATTCAGCAATACCTATATTTTATTCTGAATTGTAGAGCATATAAAATCTTTAATTTATATATATATATATATATATATATATATATATATATATTGCAATGTCAGCACTCAGCACATCGGGTGAAAATAACACTTGATACTTTCCATAGAAATGGACATTTATTCATTTTAATCATATGCATCCTTTATTTATTCTCCCTATCTTAGCTTATTCATAACTGAAATTGTATACAAATAATATATATTTAATTTGTATATTATATTTAATAATAAATTTATAAATTCATACGTATAAAAACTGTACTGCAAAAACTGTTTAAATAAACTATAACTAAATAGTTGGCATTTTTTTATTTTGTATAATGGGGAAAATAATAATAATTTTCATTTTATGCCCTTATATTATATAATATATATATTATATAATATAATATGTATCAAAATCAATTTCTCAAATAATATAAAAGCGTTAATAGGGAAATGTAATTGAAAACAAAGCAAGATGGTAACGTGAGAACAGTTAATTTCAGCACATACATTATTTTTACAGTTAAAGGATACTATTCGTCATAATATTATATAATTTAATCTTATGTAAGATTCGAAAGATATTAATAAATTTTATATTTTATTGTCGTTTTTGCTTTCTATGTTATAGACACTGTTACGTTTTAATTATTTGAAATCTTATTTTCATAAAAAAATTATAAATTTTCAAGAAAGTGATTGAGTAATCTCACATTTGTTTAAGATACTGTAATTTTAAAATATGTTTGTAATATATAAAATATAATGAAATAAATTAATAAATTAAAAATGTTTGTTTCACAAAAATAGTAGCTTAATATATAGTTTGTTTTATTCAATATTACTTGTTTAAAATAAAATATGATAATTTTGAAATATTATTATATTTTATTTTGAAGTTTGGAAAATTTTTTAATTGAACTTGCACAACATTGATATTATATATTTAATTTTATATTATCTTAAAAAGAAAAATTATTTAAATTTATTTTAAACATAATTTAAACGAAAATTTTAAAAATACACATAACATATTTAACTTAATTCTTAATTTATCACTTTCATAACCAATACATTTTAAAATATTAATATTTATGTTTATTCTATTACTGAACTTAAATTTTATCTTCGTGGCAATAATTTCATGAATAAATATTTGTAACAAATGTATTTGTAGTAGTAACAAAGGCCAGTATTTGTAACAAATGCATAAAAAATGTTGTTATTCTCTATTTTATATTTCTCATAATTAAACAAATCATACTTTTCTAAAAATGAACAGATAAATAGCACGCTAACTTATTTATATATATGTTTTAGCTGTAGTTTATATGTGTGGTATCAAGAAAATATTTTTAAAAATAACTTTAAAGAATACTGTGTAGTATTTGAAATAAACATTTCAAAAGTTGATTTGGTTTATATATTCTTGTTATTGTACATTAATTTGCTTTTCATGAGATAGCAATGGATTTTATTTTATAGTTTTCATTAAATCAATATTAAATCAAGAATATTTAATATTGTAAATATAAAGATACAAAATATGAATAAATGTTTTAATTTTCATAATCTATCATCAGTTTCATTTTCTAAATTTCAAATTTCATTCTATCGAAATTTTTAAATGCTATCTTTTGGAAATTTTACAATAAATAACAAAAATTGACAAATTTTGCTTAATAAATCACAAAATTTTGATAATGTCTTAAGTGTGTATATTTTAATTATTGGTTTTAAGAACTAATGTACTTTATAAGATGCAGAATCACGTTACCAGAGTAGTAGAAGATAATTTACTTTGTGAACAAGTCCTTGATACAACACCAGTATCAACTAAGTGTAATTGAGAACTGCAAAAATAAAACTTTATTTTAGGTAAGAACTTCACCAGAAAATTTATCATACATATCTGATAAAGTAATTTTCTTGACATTAGAGATACAGTATTTTATTAGATGATATTCGCAGTGTATCTGTATGATGGGAGAGTGTGAAGAAAGCATAAAAGTAATAATAACAAAGATACAGTACAGTTTCTAAGATTTCCGTAAGACAAACACAGTCATGGCAGAAAAGATATGAAACAAATGAGTTTTTGTCTAGCAAAAATATCTGTTGCCTTGAATATGAGCAGGAGAAGATGGCTGTATCCGACAAATTCGAAATGAAGGAGAGTATCATCTCTCTGTTTTCATAACTGTTTCAAGAGTTTTGAAATGTGCATACAGATTACAACTGAGGTTGAGATTACTTTTAACACCAAGTAATAACCAGTATTTCGCAGTAAGTGACAAAAGATTCAAACGTAACGCAACATTTTATTTTTCTACTCAGGTGTTTTCTGCCACAATTATGTCAAGGTGAGCATGATAAGATGGAGTAGCACATCTGTTAAATAGCTCAATTAACATTTCTGCAGCCAGAAACGCTATAACGTCAGCTTTTAGCCTTTTAAGAGAACACGATGTTGTTTTTATTGTTATCTTGGGCCAGCTAGGTTAGCATTATGGGTTGAGTTGCTCCACTTTTCAAACTAAACCATGTTTGGGTGTGGAGTCCGACTTCCTCAGTACGCACACATGCCATAGGGACCCGTTTATAGAGTAGGCAACCATTCACAACCCATTCATACAGATAAAGGACAAAGATAGAATATAAACCGAGAGAGAAAATACAACCATGCTCAAACTGGATTCGAACCCAAGACCTCCCTATCCGCGGTCAAGCACTCTGACCACTAGACAGAGAGTGTGGCGGAACATGATGCAATTTTGAATTTCAACACAGGGGGGTATTTGTGATGCTTTTCAGTTAAGATTGCAATCTGATTCACGTCGGCTATGTATATAAACAAACTCATGGCCTTGTTACTATACCAAGAAAATATCATTGAGCAGCACAGCTACACCGTTGTTATGGATATTTTTATATCAGGTGGAATTATCTGCGTTTCCAAATCAGCTGTGCATATTCAAATCAGAATTATGATAAACCAAACTTATCAGATTAACATATTTTTTTTAAAATGTGTTTTCGTTTATTACATTAAGTAAATAATTACATTCATTTGTAGATGTCACTTAATTTAAATAATCTGTGTTCTCCACTCTCTACATTCAAATCTAAAAAGTACTGAGTATGATTGGACTCAGAATTTCAGTATTCTAATCAGATAAGAAAATAGTTTACTAAACTAAAGATATTGCTATTTTGAGAATTATTTTAGCAAAACCACTTTTTTATGATATTTTGCCTCAAAACTTTAATATGAATATTTACGTTACAATCCCAATGTAAACAAACTTCTCAATTTATTTGATGAAATATTTAGTTCTATAAAATTGTAGAGTTGAATGTAATATTTTATACATTTAGAAAATATTTCGAAAACAATATTAAATTATTCATTAAAGATTTATAACACTTATTTAATATTTAGGAAATATGAATGTTGATGTGGAAATTATTTGAATATAAATTATACAATCTTAAATATTTAGATAACATGACAGAATCCTACTTCTAAGAAAATCTGATTATAAAAGTAATGTAGGAAAAACATAAATTACAATAGCATCTTTTGAATCCAAAGTCGAATGTAGTACTTGGAGCCAAAATTTTTAAATTCATATCATATGTTTATTTGTATTTAATTTTTGTACATCTGTACAACTGTTTCTTTGTCTAGAGAAAATTTCATTGCTTTTATATATTATAATTCCTTATAGTTCCGTCATTTTGTTAAAAGGAATTAACTTTTATGAATAAAGTCAAGAGGGATCACTTCAATGTATTAAGCTTTGAAAATGCAGACAGTATGAATTAAAAAATAATATAATTGAGGTAATTATTGGAAAATAGTAAAAAGATAATTGCGATAATGTTTCTAATAAATAGCGGCTAAAATGTGATCTACTGTGGAGGAAAGAAACAAAAACAAAAAAGAAATAACTAGTACCATATCAATTAATAAATTTTAATGAGAATATTTTCATACATGATATATTTTTAAAGGTTAATCCTTAATGAAGTACCTTTAAAATACTCAAATGACTACATTTTAATAGCAATAATTTCATAAAGTAAATTTCTTTTATTCGATACACAAGTTTAATTTCAATGCAATATAAAAATTATTAATAGTGTTACCATATTTATTCAAATTTAAATTTAAGGGATTTTTTTCGTGAAGAAAGTATAAAACATGAAAAAATTTCTATTTTTGTACATTTATATTAGTAGTAGAAATATAAATTAAAAACTTTATTTTACTAACGTGTAAAAGATTACTTAAATTAATTGCAATTATTAGCCATTCATTATTCATTATTAAGCCAAATCAGTTCAAAAATGCATTTAAAATTGTCTAATTGTTCTAGGGAATATAAAAACATTAGAAATGAAAATAACTGACCAAACTGTGAGACTCAAATTTGTATTTATTATAAAATTTGCATTTATATAATTTTCTTACGGAAAAAACTAGACTTATACAATCGATGCCACACAATTGAATGAGTTGGGCTATTTTTAAATATATTTCTTACATTCAAGCATAGTCAAAATTTCAAGATTACTAAAATTTCTAATTAAATATTATGATATATGTTTATTCATAGTTAATGTATGTTTGAAATATTCACACATAATTATTATCAGAGGTTTCATTACTTTGATAAACACCTGCAAATTATTGTAATATATTTCTGAATATTCGCTGCTTGATTCGTAGCATGAATTTACTTAATACAGCTGAAAGGGTGTAGAATAAATTTCATTTAATTTCCATAAAATATCATGTAAGGAATAAAATAATATTCAAGGAAAATTTTCGCAAGCAAAAAGTAGATAAAGATTCTTATATAGTTTTTTCTTGAATCCTTTTGTTAAAAGAATCATCTGCTAATAATTCCTTTCGATTTATTTTATTTTAAAATATTGCAGTTCATTCATCTAATATGCTATTTCAGATCATCAATTTTTAATAAATACGCACCATGAATATTATTAGGATTATCAAGAATTTTACTTTGAACAAACTATTTCTTAATTTTGTGCTTAGAGAAAATATATTTAATAAAAATAAATGTATGAAGTGTATGAATATTTTATTAACAGAAGATCTCTTTTACTTTTAATAGTATGAAAGCATATATCCAGCTGGAAAGTGTAAAGTATATTGGAAAAGAACATAAATGAATTTAAATAGAATCAAGTTAAAAACAGTTCATAAATAGTATCATCCATTATTTCTTTCCTCATAAGATCCTATAAACATTTATTTAACATGGCACCTTTAACTCTCGATACATTTTACTACTGCATTATAGTTCAGATTAAAATGTAAAACACGCTGTTAACTTAAGACAATAGAAAAGAATATATGAATTCTCATTGAGCATATATATATCACATCAAATATTTCACTTTTCTATCAAGGAGTCCATGCATTAAATAAAAAAAAGTATGCATTTTACAAAAAAACATTACAAAAAACAACCCTCATAGCAGCATACATATAAGGAGTGCTCGATTCGAACTCAGATGTTTTTTTTAAATTTACTCTAAAAAAAGACAAATTTGGTATTTTGAATTTTTATTTTATTAAATAAATAAAACAATCGAGTAAATCATTAAGAAAAAAAATCGATTTGGCATGAGTTTTGCGATAATGAAATAAAATGCGCATCCACATTAAAATGTAAAATAATAATTTAACATTAAGAGAGTATGTTGCATTGTAATATATAATCATCGCGTAATTTGTCCTAAATCTGAAAATGAATCGATTGATTCGAAAAAATTTAATAAATATGAACATTATCAATTACATTAGAAATTGTTATTAACTATTATGGTTTTGTGAATCAATATAAATATATGCTTTAAGTTTACAATTTATTAATAAAAGAATTTAGAAATTATGAAATAACTTGTTTTGCTTTTGGGTATTATTCGTGATTTATTAACATAAAAAATAAATATTTCACAACAATTAACGTTATTAGAATTAAAATTTTTTACATTATAATCTCTCTCTCTCAGTTTTTATTGATGTTTTTAAGAAAATTTTTATAATTCGATTTGACTTTGTTGATTTATGAGAAATATATTTCAAAATTAAAACAAGATTCATATTTGTTTAATAAATGTTCCAGATAATTCAAGTTTTGTGAAATTCAAAAGTTATTAAGGATTTATGCTTATTCTAAGTAAACTTTGTTTCAGTTCTACTTTTTTAAATTCCATATTGATATAAATATTGGGACGAGCAAATAATATTGTTTAACGTAAAAAGTAAGTTGCTATTTATGTTGAGACCTTTGCAACAATAAATGTTGCTTGGGATTTTCTGGCATTTTCAAACAATATACTGATATTTGTAACTGTTATTTCCTTAGAATTGTTTTACTTTTTAAAGGAATTTCTGTTTTTTAGTAAATTGAAATATTCTTTTCGGGTAAACAATAGAATTAAATCTCGAAAATTTTCGTACAGATATTTTTCATAACTTTAAGCCGTGATTATCAAGACAAGATTGTTTTTAAGAATTAAATGATTTATATGGTGATAAAGAATTGTAAAAACACTTATAGAGATATACAAATTTGGTATAATAAATTCAATAATTCTCAGTGTTCGCTCCAGGCATATCTCCAACAGAATTTTCAAAAGTCGGTTCTTGTGGCAGAACATATCAATTCTGCTTAGGAACTAATGAAACAAACACTATATGTGACATAATTATGAGATTTAGGCATTGATGATCATTAATATGACAAGTATAAATCAGAGATAGCATAAATATATAGTAAAAAAAAACCTTGTTCATGTTGGATCCTGAGTATGAGTGTGACAAACACTAAAAAGGAATCTTGTGAAGATTATGCAAGGATATAATAAAGAAATATGTTCAAGATGCACCAGATATTGATAACTACATCTATAAATAGGTGATCATTTATAGACCTTTGTGTACAAATCTAAAACAAATGATAAATCATCTGAATAGGTCTTTTAAGTAAATTCAAATCTGAAAAATTGTTTACAGAAGAATAATGTCGGAGTAAAGGGTTTCTTGTTTTTTCTGCATGATTACGTTCGGAATTTAGAATTTACCATTCTACGATATTCTAACGGAGTTAGTGACGATAACTTTAGAACATCGTAAAATGGTAAATTCTGAATCGTACACGATGACTTGTTTGCCAGAAGTCATCAGTGAAATTCCAGAAAAAGCAGAAGAAGCGTACTATATTTTTCTTTGATAATTAGAGCTCCAGTACATCGGCTCAAACAAAGAATTTTTTGACTGGCTAAAACATAGAATAGATACATTAGCCACCATACAGGATTGATTTGGCACCCAAAGACTTTACTATCACTTTCCATGAATACATTAGATGGTAAATTATTTATGAGACTTGAAAATGCTGTTAAAGAATTCCAAACGTATGTTTGTGGGATTCCTACATCAGAGTGGGAAATAAATCTTCAATTCAATATCAATAATTTTTTATTTAGTTCATTACATTTAATAAAGAAAGTGTAAATATTAAAAGGTCAACGAAAAGTGATTTTTCAAGTGTAATTCGGAAAACTGAAAGGAACGCAATTAAATAAATCAAAAAAAATATTTGTGATAAATTTTTAATAAATATTAAATAAATTAGGCACTATAGATATTTTGATGACTTTAACAATAAAAACGAAATTGCCATGCAAAAAATAAAATACATGCAAATAACAGACATTCCATTTAGCAGTTATAGTTTTATAATTAATAATTATTCCATACCACACACACACAAACAAAATACTGGAAACGGTCCAAAATTATCACCAATTATTTTTCAGTAAGTTTTCGTGAGCAGCGTTTTTCAATCTTTTCTTATTTTATGTATTTATGGATAGTGATAGACAATTTTACGCATTTTTCTTAATTTGTCCTGTTGAATGTTGCCAATATTATTAGCACATGTCCTGAATCGCTCTCTTATGTGAATCTGAACTTGTATATAAAAAGTGCTGAAGTTTATCGCCGTCTGGTCTGGGAAACCTGTTCCATTGCTCATGATAAGTGGGTCCTTCTCTTTCATCTGGTGAGGGATCACACACAATTGAATGCCTTGCATAAAGACCTACATGGTGAACACAGCTTGCAACGTACTAGCCGATAATCTTCTTTCTGATGCTACAGAGTGATCTGCAACAAATTGTGTCAGATGAATGCTTCTCTTTATACGGAAAGAGATATAAAACGATGTTTCTTAGATATCGTAACTCCTGGCAGCCTGGAATATGTCTTCTGGACGCAGAAACTTCACTTTGAAGTTGATTTCACAAATAGGGAACCACATTGCGAAATAAATTAAGACATCTAGCAGCATTAGCATATTTCATCCTCTTTTCCATCCATCTGACTACTCACCACCTTTATGAATCAGCCTAATTGTTTATCTCAGATAACATGGGTGCCACTGACTTTTGGCAACGACCGCTAACAAAAGTTGAAATTCTTCAAAAGTTACATAGGCAATTACCAAAGTCTATTGTTTCTCAAGTATCCCACTCTCTCACATATATATATATATATATATATATATATATATATATATATATATATATATATATATATATATATATATATATATATATATATATATATATATATATATATATATATATATATATATATATATATATATATATATATATATATATATATATATATATATATATATATATATATATATATTATATATATATAAAACATGTTGTTCCTTAACTTTCGGAGGCCGATGTACATTTTAATGAAATAAATGTAGCTAATTTGCATCTAGATTTTGTGAGAAAATATATAAATTCTCAAAATAATCTAACTCACCAATATTGTGAAATATGGTTTCAAATTGAATAAAATGAAATAAAATAATCAATATTGCACCATCTACAATTTAATAATTTTTTAATTAGTAATTCTAAGTGTTTTGATTTTATATATGGTTCAAATGCATATTACAGAATTTATTATACTTACCAGATTTAGTAAATTATTATTTACTACCCATTTTCTGACTAAAATCTGTTAGGAATCTGTTGATATAATATTTAGCACAGTAAAAATTAAACACATAATATAATTCCAGATTTTTATATGTTCAATCTATTATAATTCAAACAAAAATAATGTTTCTTTGTAAATTTCTTTCTGAATTATCAGTAGAAATAAAATTGTCAAATCTTATTAGAAAGTAATCCATGTACGTTTCTTAAAATTTAATTTACAGAGTTCTGTAGAACTTCAAATTTTGCAAAATATAGATAATAATGTAGTCATTTTAATCGGCTTATCAGCTTCATTTTACGTTGCTGAATCATAAAAATACTAAATTTTTAATCCTAGTGGAACTGATTCAAACTCGAAACAAAACATCTACAAGAACGAAATTATTAATGGACTAGCTCTCAAACTAAAAAAAAATAATAATTTCTGTCTCTATGTAATTTTTGTTTCACTGTTTGAAAGAATGCTATATAATTTAACAAAGGAAAAACTGTACTTCCCATTTTGTTAATCAAAACATACTGATAAAAATTTCAAATAGTGAGATAAGATTAATAATTAAATAGAAATAAAAGCTCACAAAAATCAAAAAATAGAATTGTTATCAAATTCGATGTAAAAACTAATGCTGAATAGAAATTTTTTTAAAGAAAATCCTTAACTTTCTATAAAATGAATTTAAAAGTTGGTTTCAAAATTCAGCAGCACTGAATTGCTGTTAGATATAAAGATAATAATCGCCATATTGGAGAAATGTTTCTTTAAACAGGGAATTTATATTTCAATTAAAATATTCACAAATCTCAATAGGAGTATTATTTCAAATAATGAATTTTTCATACATTTGCAATGAAAAAATAGATAAATATTTTAAAATATATAGATTATATTAAATTGAGAAATAGAATAAGACACAATTAAAAAATTTAAAGGAATATATGATGATTAAAGGAAATTCATATTATTTATAAATCGTGGAATATTTTTATAATTTTAGAAAAACCATACAAACTGAATCCTATAAATAAGTACGTCAACAAATTTATTTTATTACTTTAATTTTATCAGAGTATTATGAGATTTGTAACATCAGTTTTAAATTTAGGTAAGTAGATTCAAAATAAGTAGCATAACCCGCACAACTTAGATTTAAAAAATGAAAAGGGAATCATCCCTTTCAACCGTACTATTCATCCAATAGTTTTATTTTCATCTATTTTTAATTAAGTAATACACTACGAAAAATATATTAAGCAAGCAAATAATCTTTATCAAACTGAAAACTTTAAAAATTACATTATTAATAAGTCCCTTTCAATAGCAGAATTTTTTTAATGTTTAATACCCACAATAAACATATGAATTAGAAATACGTATTTAAATAATTAAAATACTATAAAATTGTATTAATTAAAATTGGAAGAAATTTATTGAACATGATATGCTATTGGTATAACGATATAGTAAAACCAATTTTATATTTTAGAACTGCAACAAATTATGCAAAATGAAATAATTGAAGTATAAGTTCAGTTTAAATTTTGATAATTATATTATGCTTTTAAAGTATTAATTTGGGAAAATTATAGGACTATAATATGAAATTATATTAAAGTCATATGTTATTGATAAAGACAAAATTTAAAATACCATTCGAATAAAAATCGTATTTGATAAAGTGATATATTCACACAATAAAATAAAAATACAATTTTTTTTAATCTCCAACATTAATTTACTTCTTAAAGAACTAATAATATTTTTAAATTAAATAAGTGAATTAACATAATCATTATTACGATTTATTAAATATATATGTTATTGTTCTTAAAACACCTAATGAAATTTTCAGAGAAAATTGATATTTATTTTACTTAATTCAAGTTAAAAATGACAAGAAATCATGATAACATATATGAAGACTCATTTAAACTTATATTTAAAATTTATTGTATTCTCTATTTGTTTGTAAGGATATTTTAAATTTCTTTATTTTGAGTAATAAAAATATTATCATTTGGAAAGCAATTAAAATAAATTTCTCATAAGTTAATTAAAATGTTACAGTCTGATATTTTAACTAAGAAAAATTGTCACAATGAATAATTTATATCAATAATATATTTTAAATCATTTAGATATATAAGGCCTAGTATATTTGAGTTTATATACGTAGACGTTAATTTAATTATAAAACAAATTTTGATAGAATTTCAAAATAATTTTATTAATTTTTATGTTTATTAATTCTATATATTTAAATGATGCTTATTACAAATGCAGCATACTCATTTGGGCAAACAGGAAATACAGACTTAAATTGAAAGCAAATATAGAATTAATATCTTCTTAAGACAACTTTGACATCCCTACATAAAATCAATATATTATAGGAAGGAAATAATATTACGTTTGATGTAGTTTATCAAAAGCCTTAGTTTATTTGTTAATCTGCGATGTTGAAAAAAGATTTATTACATGCTCACAAAGTGATTTCAAACAAGGGTGTACAGAAACAGAATTATAAAATACTTGTTTTCTGTAATTTTTTTATTAGTATTGTAAAATATTGATAAATTTTTACATAATAATTAATTATATTTTTAAAGATTATGACATTCACCAGTAATAGCTAATAAAAATAGCAATGTAAAAATAATTTAATTATATAAGAAAACTTAATTAATGTAAAGATTAACGTATTGCGTTTTAAAGCTTTATAATTTAGTTTCACGTAAAACATTAAACTCCAATACAAAATTCATCATTTTTCTTATTTTTCAAACAATTTCTTTTATACCAACCAACAGATTGTTAAAACTATGTTTTCAGTAAAATGTTAGTCTCATTACATATGTTATAATATTAAAGTATACGATGCACTCTTAAATTTCTCAAGGGAAAACAAACATTTGGAAAAGTGTTTTTATAAGGTTCCTTCTGCTGCTTTGGAACAACTTTCTTCAAGCATTGTTTTAATGTAGCTGTAAAGATTTTCGTTGCTTGTGATAACTTTGCTTTTTTTCCAGTTTACAATAAGATTTGATTTAAATTTGGACACAGTTTTTAGACACAACGAAGTGAGTAGTCGAAAAGCTAAAATTTACAGTTTGGAATTTAAGAATCCGTAACACTTTTTAAGAAGAACTTTCAACAAGATCTTTTAGTGTTGCAAAAAAGAAACACCTTGAAACTAATTTTTATATTTGGGTCTGTGCATAGTAAAATTAAAACTTGTTTTCAATTATGCATCACCAACTGTTACTTTCTAATCTTCATAGCAAAGTTAAACAAATTCATCACAAAAGCTAGTTAATTACGAGATTTGTCCTGAAAATACGTATAAAAGTTGAATAATAACTTTATTTTACTGTTTGCAGCCAACGCCAGGTGGCACTACTGCTGTAACCAATCCCATCAACGCTCAGTTCAAGTCAGATCACTCGGTATGTAAGTAGGAGTGTGCGGATGCTTGTTGAAAGTTACTCTTTTTCACCTGCAGTCGGCATGGAGCTCTCTCTGATTGAGGAACAGAGACAGAGAGTGAAAGGAAATTTTTACGTTGAAGTTTTGACACGTCTCAGCCCGTGTGGCCCAAGTTCAACCAGATTTGGCGGAAGGGGACAGGTGGGTGCTGCATAACGACAATGTGCCCGCTCACACATCGCTCGTTGTGCGTGACTTTTTGGCCCAAAACTCAATCACCGTTACAGACCACCCGCCTTATTCCTCCGATTTAGCCCCTTGTGACTTCTTCTTTTTCCCTAAATGCAAAATGGTGCTTCGGGGGCGGCACTTGAGAGCTGTGGAAGTCATCAAGGCAGAAACGACACAGCAACTGAACAGTACCACAACTGAAGGCTTTCATCAATGTTATGAACAGTGGAAACGGCGTTGGCAGAAGTGTATCTCGTCTCAGGTTGAGTACTCTTTGAAGGAGACCATATTGTAATACCTGAATAATTGTAAATTATTCAGGTATTACAATATGGTCTCAATTACAATATGGTCAAAAGTTATAGTTCAACTTTTATACGTATTTTCCGGACAAACCTCGTATTTATAGGAAGTTAATATTAAATTTCCCAATTTATTTTGGAAATAATTCTCAATTTTCAAATAAAATATGCTTGATAAATGTCAATTAATGATATTTTAAAGGAAAAAGAAGTTTGAATTTTACCTTTCTCTGTGATATGAAGAATAGATAGAATTTTTAAAAGTATCATAACTATTTGATGTATGAATATGTAAATATGATAAAAACTTGGAAATTCAATTTTATGCGTGGAATTGAAAATAATAAAATTCATTTCAAGCTCTGAATTTATACATTAATTATGTTCTAAATGTTAATGTTTTTACTATATTTACTCTAAATTTATGTTTCAAATTTGATTGGAACCATTTGTAGTAAACTGTCTTTTCAAAAATTTCTTTGGAAAATTTGCAACTAATATTGATAAATATTGGTTATTTTATAAACTTTTATTAATTACTGCTTCTGGATGTATTGATTGTATTGAGAAAATATGTGTTTACTTGATCATTTCATTTCTATCATTCAATATCGTTCTCAAATATTAAGACTTGCAATTTTTATTAGAAAGGGAAATTTCTATATGTTTTGGATAATTTTGATATTTTGTACCTTTTAGAACCAAAGTTAATTAAAAGAAATTTGTTATTTCCCTTTTAAATTGTTTCCTTAATCGTTTTTATAATATTTTCTTAAAAATATGACCGACCGCGAGTACAGCTTAGTTAATGCATTATAATGCTAAAAGTGTTATGGAATGAACAGGCCATTCAAGGAACCAGGTAAAACCTCGATGTATGGAACTGCTGGAGTATACCACTAGAAGGAGTTATCAATATATGGAGAAAACTTTTTTTACATATTACTATATTAACTTTTAATTTTTCCTATACATAGATTTGAACAACTGTGTCAGTATTCAATTGAATATTGTATGCTGTAGGATATCCCTGTTAAGTGCCTGCTGAATTTTGCTTCAGCTACTGGTCTCTTTATGTAAGGACTTTCTTTTAAGGGTATACTATAAGAAACCTTTGTTCACAATGTGTAATATTTTGAAAACACCCTACTTTAAATGTATTTTAATCTAGATGTATAGTTATACTGTAAATGAATGAAAAAAACAGTCACTTCATTTCATGCTGCTTCACTTCTATGTCACATTTCATCAACTAATATCTCGGGTATGTCGTTAGGCCAGTCTTTTAGCAATCCATGACCAGATGTTTCAAATTGTTACTATGTGTGGAGACTACAATCTAGGACATGAAATGAATAGTCTCTTTATCTAAAAATATCAGAATAGGTGTTAACATATATGCTTTGATCAATAACTTGAAGACAGAAATAATTATCCTACATTAAAATAAAATGAAATTCACTTTTGGAAACTAGTATAAAATCAGTTTTAAAAAAATAAAATATACTAACCATACATTTGTTTAATGACTTACTTTATAACTTTATTAAGACATTTCTTATGTAGAATCCTCTTTTATGGTTTCGTTTAACAGTTATGTGAGACATTTCGAACATTTTAACCTTTTAGTAAAATAACATAATTCACAAAAAATATCACAAATGCAGCAATGAAATACACACACACACACACACACACACACACACACACACACACACACACATATATATATATATATATATATATATATATATATATATATATATATATATATATATATATATATATATATATATATATATATATATATATATATATATATATATACATATATATATATATATATATATATATATATATATATATATATATATATATATATATATATATATATATATATATATATATATACATATATATATATATATATATATATATATATATATGTATATATATATATATATATATATATATATATATATATATATATATATATATATATATATATATATATATATATATATATATATTAACGCTTTTAAATTTTAAAATTTTAAATTATAATATTTCTTTTTATTCACAAGCACACATGCACAAGATTATAAAAGATCATAACAAATTAAAAACTTTAAGAATTCTAAGATTTAATTTAAATATATTAAAATCTTAAACAATTTCAAATGTTATTATAAATTGATTTTGAAAATAATATTATAAATTTATATTTGATACCACAAAGTACTAATATTATTCAAATACTCATTTGTTACTAGTATTCAATGAGAACATATACATACTTATTTTAATGTTAATTTTTTTAAAGCATATAGTTATTAAAAATAAAATCAATTGGAATTTTATGATGCAAAGAATTATATATCCAATAATTTTCTGTAAAAATATTTACAGGAAAAATTCTAAACATTTGTCTTTTACATTGACAGGGTTGTAAGCAAATCAATGTTTTCTGTATATGTAGTGATTTCGCCACATACAAACATATCTACAAAGTACTGTAATTATGAGTTATCTAACATACAGGGTACTAATGGTGCCCAAAGGCAAATCTGTAAGTAGTTACTCACATATATATGCTTAATTATCTTCGATTAAATGTTTAATCTTGGTAATCAAATTAATAACACAGAAGTAAATATATTCCAGTAAATATATGAAGTAAATTTTATGAATACTCTAAATCAAAATATTATATTTAATTATATTTATTCATACACTAAAGCATAGTAAAAATGATTTGATTTGGTTGACATACCGCATATCTTTATCCTAAATAATATTACTACAAGGAAAAGTTCTACATATCTATTATTTTATTTTATATTGTTTAATTAGCATTTCTTTAACTTATTTGTTCAGAAAAATGTTTTATTCTTAAATATTACTGCGTGCATTTGCCACTCATTTCTTAACACACAACATTTACTAGTTAATTTCTGTATTTAATTACATAATTTATATTATATAACATTATTAAATATAGTTATACAACTCTAACCTATTAAGATATTGTTATTCTTAAAAAAGCATGAGTTGTTTTTATTATATAAGTTTGACAGATATAGATTAAATGAATAAAATAAATTAGATCTCATATATTTCCAACACGTGACATATATGCAATTATAATATTCCTATAATATTCTGAATGCATAGAAACACATTAAATGTATGATATATATTTAAATATATAATTTTTTTGTTGTAGTATTAATTAACGTCATTTAAAATTTAAAAGTGTTAATATATAAATGAAATAATGAGTATACTAAATAATTAAAAATAATGATATTGAATTTAAGTATTGATGCATTTTTAAATAACCATGATTTCGATAATTATTGAATTCCTTTAACAACACTCTTTTACATAAGAAAACTCACACACACACACACACACACACACACACACACACACACACACACACACACACACACACACACACACACACACACACACACACACACACACACACACACACACACACACACACACACACACACACACACACACGCACAAATCTGATTTTCTAAGCATTCTTAAAATGTTTAAACCATAATTTATTATATAATATGTTTATAGTATTTGTATTTTAAAAACAGTATAGAAGATTTGTGTTGGAAACCATTTAAAACCACTGAACCTGTGGCAAATTCTTCCTACATTTCATTTTTCTTTATAAAATTTCCAAATTATTAAAATTATTTCCTCTTTTAAATTAATCATTAATATCATATTATAAATCATTCCTAATTTTGTTGGAACAATTCATTATATTTTTTAAAGTAATAAAATAAATTTCAATTTCAATTTTATTATATAAAAGAATAAAATATATAGAAATAATCAAAACATCTTTTCTTTATAAAAATAATTAGAATATAAGTATTTTGAACTAATTTTTAATCATATTAATAGGAAATATATTTATAAATATTAGGACATAAATTTGAAAAAAAATGTGAGGAAATACAGGATGCACAATTTTTCTAATTATGATAAATAAAATAATGATTTCACAAACTTATGATAAAAAAACAAAGTTATTTCATAATTTAATCACATAATTATTTTCCCGAGTGAAGCATCTTTTATAAAATGTGTGGAAGTAATGAATTAAGTTTCTGGAGAAGTATATAAAAGTAAATAAACTCTAAAAATGAAGAAAGTTCATGTTTGCTTATCATATATTGTTTTAATTATCCATTAAAAACGGTAGTCAATGGTATTGGTTAAATTCTATATTAGCCATAATTTTATCTGTATTTGTTACCCTTATTTTATTAAGTTAATATCTATTTTCAATGGATCCCGTCTCATGTGGATATAGGATGCAATGAAATAGCAAACACTTTAACAAAGAAGGGCTCAAGTCATCCTGCTCCTTCTTCTTCTACGCTTACCTACCTTGAACTCTTTTCCCTGAGAAACGCCGAGTTTAAAACCCATTGGCAAGTACCTTTGATTCACCACTTCTACAAGGGTAGAAAGCCGGGACTTTCTCTGGCTCTTTCCTGTGATAGGAAATCCAGCACTTGTCTTGCAAGCCTCGCCTCTGGCCACCTGAAATGCCTCACTTTTGTTGGGGGTGACAAGACCTTCCCCCTCTGTCCTAAGTGCCATCGACACCAAGCTTCTCTTGAGCATATTCTGAATTATATGAATATAGTATAGGACGATATCTACACTTCTCTCCGCCTTGTCATCGATTTCCTCTCTGTCAACGGATTCCTTGATTTGGTCTAACTCCGTCTGACCCCTTGGATATAAGCAACAACAACATATTATTAAGTATTTCACAATTTAAGTAATTACAAAAGAAAAAATGTTTAAAACTATGAAAATTATTTTATAATCCGAATGAATTTGGGTATTAATGCAATGTACAATCAAGTTGCTTTAAATTTAATCATGCTTATGATCCATTTTTTATAATTATCCAGTAACGAATTGTTGATAAATATTTATTACTTTAACTGCCAGTTTGTCTTAATGCAGTAATAATTTGAAAGTAACTCAAGTTATAAACAACAAGGTTTCTATCTCATTTCGACGTTAATTTTCTTAATTAATTAATTAAAATAATAACGAAAAATCTAACTTTTAATTTATATATCAATACTGCTTATATTCTTATTGATATGTATCCTTTCAATTTCAGTCTACAACTTTTGTGTACTAATCATTTTATTTCTTAAGTATTTTCAATTATTTAAACTGTGAAGTATACGGTTATATTCATTTTTTATTGTTTTGTTTTAGAAACATTCATTTATCCATTTGAAAATAACATTTTAATTTACTTTACTTTTTCAATACTTTTGTTTATTTACCTTAAATTTAAATGTGTTTAGACTAGTTTTTTTTAATATGATATTAACGCAAAGAAATTTGAAACACTTTTCCTTTTCTCCCCTGATGAAAAGAGTAAAGTTTTTATCCTTATTTTTCTTTAATTATTTTTTTAAGCTTCCTGTTTTCGAATTCAGTTTTGACTCAATTCATTTATACACTACCTAATTTTTCTCATTTTACTTCACTCATTTGTATTCTGACTACATTCCAATTAATTCAACTTGATCTTTTTTAAAACATTTACTATATTTAAGAATTTTTTTACTAAATTTTGCTTTTCTAATTGTTATATATGCTTGTTTATTTAAAATAATTTTAAACAATTTGCATATGTTGTTTCAATAAATTTCAAATTGATTACTTCATATGAAATCAAATTTAACATATACTGAACAAATGTTTGGGAATTTAATAACGAATATTTTTTGCAATATCTATGTTTTTATCATTATGTCAAATCAGCGCTGAACATAAAAGTATGTTAGTAAATTTTGATATAACTATGTATCTAAAAATGTGTCATTTCCATGAAAAATATAACAAATCATAGCATTAATAATATCTCAAGTATGTAAATTTGACAAATATTTTAGATTATATAAGGAATATTTGAAAAATTCAAATAATATTTCCAAAGCTTTAACAAAGCAATCACGTTTGACAAATATTTTACAAAGTGTTAGAAATACTAAAAAAATAGACGTTAATAACTATAAAAATTAAGCCTTAGAAATAATTTTATCCCCTATTGAAGAATATTATTATTTTAAGTGTTGAGATTTATTTTACATAACAAACATAAAGACATATTTAATCATTTAAGGCAAGCGTAATAATACTGTAGTCATATTCTGTGGGCATAAAAGAAGCTTTTCCTGAATGAAATTTAAATTTTTTGATGTTTTACAAACATTTGTTATACTCTACATAAGTGTATGCAGAAAATTCCCTATTTTAAATAAAATTATCCTTAAAAAATTAATCCTGGTCTACATTGTACTTAATTTATATTGCAGGAATGATTCTTGTTGAATGTTAAAATCAAAAATTTTGTTCTTTTCTTCAAACAATTATATAAGGAAAATATGAAAAATAACAATTAAAATTCATAAACTGTTTATATAATTTGCAAAGAAATAAAATATATCTCACAGAGATAAGACTGACTAAAACAAGGGAAATTGAAATAAGATATAAAAATAAATAATTAGTGTGTCTTTATAAATTGAAAAAAAAACGTTTTACTAAATTTTTTCATAATGAAAAATAAAAATGAAATGTTACGTTTAAATAAATAACCAAATGATTGTCTTCTAATTTTTTGATTACTTAAGATAATATTCCTTACATAATTATATCACATATTCAACGTAAAATATTCAGCATTCATTAAGGAATATGTTACTTTTATATTTATTATAAAAAAGAAAGTCCCTTACGGACATGTATGTTTTTATCATCATATACGAGGTTTGTCCGGAAAATACGTATAAAAGTTAAATAATAACTTTATTTTACTGTTTGCAGTCACCGCCAGTTGGCACTACTGCTGTAACCAATCCAATCAACGCTCAGTTCGAGTCAGACCATTCTGTGTGTAAGTAGGAGTGTGCGGATGCTTGTTGAAAGTTACTCTTTTTCACCTGCCGTCGGCATAGAGCTCTCTCTGATTGAGGAACAGAGCCAGAGAGTGAACGGAAATTTTTACGTTGAAGTTTTGACACGTCTCAGAGCTCGTGTGGCCCAAGTTCGACCGGATTTGGCGGAAGGGGACAGGTGGGTGCTGCATAACGACAATGTGCCCGCTCACACATCGCTCATTGTGCGTGACTTTTTGGCCCAAAGATCAATCACCGTTACAGACCACCCGCCTTATTCCCCTGATTTAGCCCCTTGTGACTTCTTCTTGTTCCCTTAATGCAAAATGGTGCTTCAGGGGCGGCACTTGTGAGATGTGGAAGGCATCAAAGCAGAAACGACAGAGCAACTGAACAGCATCACAACTGAAGGCTTTCAGCAATGTTATCAACAATGGAAACGGCGTTAGCAGAAGTGTATCTTGTCTCAGGGTGA
This sequence comes from Latrodectus hesperus, assembly GCA_037975125.1. NCBI lineage: Eukaryota > Metazoa > Arthropoda > Arachnida > Araneae > Theridiidae > Latrodectus > Latrodectus hesperus. Next base: position 64,928,896 of record CM075862.1, read on the forward strand.
ATACTTTGAAGGAGACCATATTGTAATACCTGAATAATTGTAAAATAAAGTTATTATTCAACTTTTATACGTATTTTCCGGACAAACCTCGTACATATATTCACAACATGCAAAATTAAGTCAGAAGAAATTTATATATTCTTTTTATCATGCAACATTTTACTTATTCTCATTTTACAATTCTTTGAAATATTCAAAATATAAGTATACCGTGCTTAATATATTTCTGACCTTTGAGTAAAAATTTTTAAGAGAGGAAATATTTTTTTATAAACAGAAAAATATTTTTGGTTTAGGAAAAATTTTTGATAAAAACATCAAGAATAAAAAATTATGATAAAAGTTACCATGAATTTTATCAGCGTGTTTCTCATTCATCTACAACATTTGTGATGAAAATTTAATATTCATAACAGGCTACTGAAAGAACTAATTTTAATATCAATGTTTTTTAAATACAATGTGAAATTTAAATAATTAAACTTTTTATAACATGATTCATTTCTCGATAGAAATATTTTTGGAACTTTGGTTATCAGCATTATCACTTATTAAAAATTTATAACTATACTAATTCTTATTAAATTATTATTACAGGAAAAAAACTTAATTTTAGGATAAAATCATGGTTGGTTCTTACAGTAATTATTAATACTATGTTTTATTCAACCTTAAAATAATGGTGATATATTTAAATTTATACAAAATACTAATAAATATTTATTCAGATATTTGGTCAAGATATCAATAAGATTTTAATATTTTATAATTTATTACACAAAAATGTGCAAGTTTAAAATAAAAAAGTTATGCTTTATTAACCATTGATATGTTAACTTAATAAATGGTCTTAGTTTTATTAGAAAATTAAGGACTGTTTTTAATTTATTTACAAGTAGAAGATTATATGAAAAATATTTTTGTTTGAAAGATTATCATAAAGTTTCATTCATTATTCATAAACAAATTAATTTTGAGCAATATTAAATGTCTTAGAATGTTCAACTCTTTCATGTACTAAATATCAACTGAAATATATTATTTGAAGAGAAAATAAAGAAAAAAATTGTCCTGCTTTTCAAATTTATCTGAGATATTTTTTATTGAGATATCTGAATTTATAAAAAATGAAAATCTATATTCATACAAATAAAAAAATACAATATCAGTCAAATATACCTTGTGTTTTCCCTGCTCAATGTCATGTTAAAATGAATTTTGTGTGTGAACTATTATTTTAGAATATTCTTAAAATACTTCATTTTTTGAAGTTGAAATCTCAGTGAAAAAAAAGAAAACACTGATTTCTTTTAACTTTATTGTGAATAGAGATGCTGTATAAACATCAAGAATAGCATTAGTATAAATAAAGGAAAACTGAAGGTATTCCTAAAAATGTGAAGAAGAAAACATGCAAAACACATATGAAATAAAAAGAAAGACATTTTAAGAAGTAGAGCATAAATAATAAATATGTTCTACTCTTACATAAAAATTTCTCACTATAATTTTATGGTACTACCTTATACTACCCATTGTGTCTTTTAAAATTGTTTTTAGAAGCTCCTAGATTGAAATGTGAATTTTTTCTTGCAGAAAAATTCAAAAAATAAAGTAAAAATAAATGCATTTCGTATTAGTAAAAATTCTGCAAAATTTGTTTAAACTGAAAACTATTTGAATTGTATTAATTTCCTGGAAATGTGAGAACGCAAATTTAATTTTTGTTATTTTGAAATAGTTGTCTGCTTTATATTTGTTTGGTGAAAACTCTTTTCTTACTTCAAATTCTATGCTGAGAATAGCATTAATTGAGGATCATATATATATTTAGTGTAATATTATTGTTGTGAATTTATTAATATGTAAAATAAAAGAAATTTTGGAATAAATTGTGAAATTACCTAAACATTGTGAAAATTTTCAGAAATCAATATTTTTAATGAAATCAGCATTTTTTGTTTTATTGCGATTAAAATGTTTAACTCATATTTATCCTGAAGTATACTTGTTGTGTCTTTTCTGTTAAATGAAAATTTAGATTAACTAAAGAAGAAAAATATATGAAGTTTGATAGTTTTTATTTTTTTGCTTGAGGTGAAAGATTCGGTTTCAGGTAATTAATTATATTTAGTTTATAAAAATTTGCTTATAAAAGAAATACAATAAATTACTTGAAATTATTTTTAATTAATAAAAAAATCTGAACTAAAATTCTAGTTTTTTTTCCTATTTATTCTATAATCTATTGTTTTAGCAAGCATAACAAATAGCATAGTCAGGAAACTTACTCCTCAAACAAAATTTGCAATGAAACATATTATAGTTATTAAAACTTATATGCATTCTTATACTGTTATCTGTAATTTTATCAATGAATTTTACTTTGAATGAGTTTGATATAGTTAGAATAGGTAATTCAAGAACACCAATTTTTTTCATACTTAAAATAATTCTAGTAAAAAAACGAAACAATCTTGAGAAACTAGTGGAAAAGAATATTTTATGACCAAAAATAAATGACGTATCATGATTTTGAAATTAAAATGAGGTAAAAATATTAAACGTAAAATAATATAGGAGTAAAGTGAAAAAACTAACATACAATAATTTTGTCAAGGAAAGTTTACTATTCGAAATTAGTTTGGTGAGGATGGAAATCTAAAATTTTAGAAGCTCTTGTAGTGCCAATGATGAAATAAGATGAACAATAATTTTCTAGTTCAATGTTTTGCCATACCAGAAGGAATAATATTCCATTACACTACTATGCGTTACTAAAACTTTAAAAGCTCCTGTAGTGTCAATAATGAAATAAGATGATCAATAACTTTCTTGCTCAATGTTTTGCCATACGAGAGGGAATAATATTTAATTACACTAAAATTTTGCAATATGTTACAAAAAATACTAGTTATGAATGATAGATAAATAACATTAACGAATGCATTCAATGAAAATATTGCATTCCCAGAACATCTAGTAAATCAATAAATATTATGTGGATAACAATTTGTTGGCGAGAAGAAAAACTTATATTATTGTAAATATATGACATTACAATTTAACAAACATTTAAGCCTATGTTTTTTAATTACATTGCTATTAACTTAAAACATGTTCTAAATTTCTTTCTGATTAAATAAAAATGTCTTTTCAAAATATATAACATGGTATTTAAATATTCTTATTATTGGAATTTATTGATTTATGTATTCAAATGTGGTTTCCTTATTTCTTGTTCCATTGACTAGAAAATTCTGTAAATTTTTACAAATAGTTTGTAAAATGAAATCTAATAATAAATAATTTATTAAAAATATTCATTTATTTTTATCGTAATCCAATTAATTTTCTTAAAAAAATCTCATTTCAATAATTTGAAATTTCATTTCAAAAACACATTTTGTTTGATAACTAATGAAACAAAACATATTTAAATTAATGTATTTGAAATAGTTATTTTTCAAAAACTTTAAATATATATAAATTGCTTACATTTCTTAAAATTTTTGCTTTTGTTATTTTTAAATTTTTATAATGTTATCAGTTAAAAATAAAATTTGGTGTTGCGAGTGCTGAAATAAAATACAGAAACAGTGATTATAATGAGTGAAGGAATGACATTTAACACATATGAAGTGAACCACATAACATAATATAACATCAGAGTATAAACAGTAAATCAAACGCATATTTAATGAGTATATTAATAGCATATAATTTCTGTACTTTATGAATTTCAGTTCTCCCAGAGGAAAAGCAAATGAGATCAGTTTGTTTTTTAATCAAAATATTTGTTTTTCGCCACGTCCAAAACACTTGTCTAATATGCAATCGGAATTATTTGTATTTATTTGGGATACTTATTAATTTCTCTTTTTAATTATAAAATTTGAAGCTCAATTGAAATAAAAACAATAAAGTAAGCTAATAACTACACAAAATCAGTAGTTGGAGAAATGAAAAACATAAAAACCAAATTGAGATATGGGAAGATATTTCCTCATCATAACACATAATTAATTACTTAAAAATAATTTAATCACATTTAAATAATACCATCTAAAAACAAGACGTTTTCATATTACTTTTTTATGTAATTATTTTTTTACATAAAAATCAATAGAAAAACTTTTAATTTTACAAAAGGAACTTTAAAATAAAACCTTCAATTCCTCTTAATTATTTAGTATATTAGTTACAGTAATGACAATTTACGTTAACTATTTTAAATGCTTTATGAGTTATTGTAAATATGACAAAAAGTTTCCGTCATTTAAGTAACAATAATTTTTTCAATAATAATTCACAGTCAAATTTTTTGTTGAATTAAATAGAAAAATTTGAGCATAGATATTAAATAGATTTATGCCTTCTTTATTAATGTTATATTACAAAATATTTATTTGCAAAATTTATGGTTTCTATAAATTACTAATAAAGCAGAGGAGCTACCTGTTGGTCTAAAAGAAACTTCCTCTATTTATGAGTCCCTAAGTGGCTGAACCATGCAAGATCGAAATGAAAAACTAGATATATTTATTTTATTGAATAGGACCCAAATTTTGATGATTTAAAACAATAAACCTCTCTCACAGTAAAAGTTACAGTGACAAAATTTCAAAATTCTCGAATGGCAGCAACCACTTTTCAAACTGATCAAATCGCGCAAAAATTTTATGTGACGTTGGAAAGAGACGTATGGCGTAAATTGGCGGCTTGAAATATTTTTTAAAAGAGAATTCTTTTGTTATCATTGGTAAAGAACCAATATGATAACAAAAGAAAGAAATAGGAAAAGACTTTTATTCGAAATACAAGATTTCAACATGGCATGGCAACAAACATTGCATGCTGGAGATTGCGGTAACAATGACGAACGTATCATGACAGAAGAAATTTGTAAAACTTCCAGTTTTATGGTATCTTTCATGTCTGACAAATTCCTGAGATTTGATGAGTTCACCTTATACTTCAGATAAACCCAGAACCAGAAATGAATCGGAGTGTGGTCGGGGGAAAGAGATGACCATGAAACTGCAAAGATACAAGCATTGATTATATCACTAAAATTCTCTTGCAGCACTTGTCGAACAGTTCTGGCAATGTGTGGAGACGCAACATCTTGCATCCATATAATATCATTATTGGCATTTCACTGCTGAAATCACTTAATTCTTCAACAATGCTTTATACGTGTTATTGTTGAAGTTGATACAATTGTGCATGCTATGATTAATACAGGTTCATTGCATGCCGAAAGAAGTGTTTTTGGCAACGTGTCATCTAGGGGTTTACAAGTGTGGTCACTTACAAATCCCTAGATGTGACTTCTTCGAAGGAGTAAAAAAACATAATAAATTTAAAAATACCCCACACCACATAGTCACGTATCTGTAGTATAAATGCACTGGTGCCACACCGTGAGGATTTTTATTTCCAATGAATGTAGTTCTTGAAGTTTATGTTCCCAGTCAGGGTGAAATGTTCCTCATCCGTCTATAGTATCCGCAGCATCCACCTGCTATCTTCATCCTATCTGATGTGAAAAAACTCGCAAAGTAGGCATGTTATTGTCTGTCTCCAAGTGCCAACGTCAGGACGAGCAGGAATCGATAAGGAAACTGAGAGCAGAAATTAAAGAAGTGTGGTTTACGGTGCATACACTTTTCCAAAAACACCTCTTTCTGCATGCAATGAACCTGTATTAATCATAGCATGCACTATAGTATCAACTTCAACAATAACATGGGGTCGTCCGAATCGTGGTCTATCACAGGTGCATTCAGTTTCTTCAAATGTCTTTACCAAATTATGTACACTTTTTAGGGAACAAGGGGCTCGTTTTAGCTTATGATTTCAACGATTGTACTTTGATTAACAATGGAAATATTGTTCTGTTACAAACATTTTTCAAAAATATTTTTTAAATATGTTGATATCAGCCAATGAATTTCTGTAGGCCTTAAATAATTATAACTAGGGCTTAACATAATTAAGAGCACATATATTTACTATTCACTTTTTACAAATATAAAAATTATTAATGGCTAGTAAAAGAAGATATAAAAGTGTATTTTCTAAAATTTCTCCATGTAAATTCATTTAATATCACTCTATGTGAATTCTTGTAGCTTCGGAATGATTTACAATATATTTTAATTTCTGAATGTACAAAATGAAAAATGATATTAATTTTTATCCTAATGACAAATTGTTTTAATTTGTTATTACATACATAGAGGTGTTTACATTTTTAATTATTTTTGAGATATGCAAACTGTTTTTCAAGTATAAAAATGTTTGATATTTGTACTAATATTCTGTTACAACAGAAATTTGCTTACCTTACATATTACATATGCAGATTTTTTCTACATTTTTAATTCTTTTTGAGAGTTGCAAACTGTTTTTCTTGTATAAAGATGTTTGGTATTTGTACCAGTATTTTGTTACAAAAATATAATTATCTACTCATTTTGTAAAAAAATAAACAAATCTAATTCCTTATGCTGAGAAAATGTACTAAAATGCAAAATATTAAATCTAAGATATTATTTAGTAAATTATACATAAATCAATCTCAAAACAAAACAAGTTATTGATTATTTATAAACAGGTGATTGAAATACTAAACTGAATTTTTTAATAAATGCAGACATTTGGGTGACTATCCCTTCGCCACATCAAGGCCAGAAACTTCTACTCATTTGTCTACAATGGGCACCTTTGAACCAAGTAGGCGAGTAGCATTACCCACACCTTAACACCACGAACCAGATTATAGGATGGGCCACATTCATGCATCCTCTCCGAATAAAGGATAAAGAAACACAGAGAAAACTGACATCCATGCTTGAACCGCGGACCCACAGCTACACGAGTCAGGAACCCTAACCACTCAGACATCAGTCGGCAATCTAAAACATATGTAAAATCAAGATTTCACGTCAAAATGCTAAAGATATTAGAAAAATGTTGTAAAGCACTGCACCTGAAGCAACTGATGAGTTTTTTTAGAAAATATTTAGTCATTTAAGAGGCAATTTAAAAAGTATTTTCTAGGAGAGGCATAAAATGTCATTCATTTTATTAATTTAATAATATTCAGAGGTTAAATGAAGTTTTACTTTTATAAACGAAAATTTCATGTGCTAAATGTAAAAAAGCATAAAAATTATTTATTTCACTCTGACACATCATTTAAGGAGCTGTATTGGGCAAATATTAAAGTATTAAAAGTCTTCTTTCAATCTTTCTGTCGTAAGCTGACAGATATCTACAAATGTTTAAAATTTTGCTCAATAGCAAATTGTTTCTAGATATTCTATTGCTTTTCTTAAAAAGTGTAAGTTAATTTTGACATTTTATCAATAAATTCTGCGTGATTATTTATTTATTTGACATTTCATAGTACATTTTATCTATAATAATTAAATTTTGTTACTAATGATATCATTGTTATTAATATAAAGATTGTGATTTTTAATTTGAACTTAATGTTACTAGGATACATAAAATTTAATATTTCTGTTAAGTAACAAGATTATTTTTAACATTTTCAAAGGTTAGTTTTTTTCCATTGATTTTAGAAGAAATGTTAGCATGTATATATTTTACCTAACTCAAGAATATAGTGAAAATTTAATGAATTTATTTCAGTTTTTTATTTTAAATTATAAATTCAAATTTTATAACAAAAATACTGTGTATGATATTAATCAATAATCGTTAAAATATTTAATTTAATAAATCATAAAAATAAAAAAAATATTGTGTGATAAAATATTTCACAAATTCAATTGGTAATCTGAAAAGACATGAAGTTTAAACCAATAAACTGTCATTAAATATTAATTTATTTTATTTGAATTTAGATTTATTTTTTAATTTTTTATATGAAAAATGAATTTGAATTACAAAATTGAGCAAATGTCAGATAATATTTTTCAAAGTGAAAATTAAAAGCGTTTTTTCTTATCAAATCAGTTAACATTTTAATAAAATGATAAAACTCGTAAAAACACAATATTCTTAGATTCAAAGTTTTCCCATATTTTAGATATGGTAACCAACATAATGGAAAATCATCCTATTAATCATAGATTTCATTATATGTGACTTTTTTTTACATTTACCCAAAAATATTTTGCATAGTTTATAGAATTGAACATTTGCTATCACTTTTTATCATATTTCTTTTCTAATTTGAAAAAAAACATGGTGAACTGCAAGTAAATTATTAACTTGTCAAATGTTTGCAATATTTGACATTTTTTAATAAAGACTCTTAGGCATACTTTGTCTTCATTTTATAGTGTCTTAGGTTTTAAATACTAATGGTTAATTTTTACAATCAATTAAATTTTATGATAAATTCATTCTATCAGTTTGATTTGCATTCTGTTATTTAAAATCACGCAAGCATTTTTTAATGTTCAGTTATTGTTTTCTAATATTTTAAAATTATTTTCCTACTTTAAAATGAAACAGTTAACAGAAAAATAATATAAAAATAATTAGGTGACGGAATACAAAATTTTGCGAATAATTCTGAAATACTCGAAAATTTAAGGAAAATGTAGATAAAAGATTATTGTGAAAGTCATGGCGAAAAAATTTCATACAAATATTTTTGTATTTTATATTATTGTTTACTTTGTGTGTTATTTTGCGATTTCATGCTTCTGCATATTTATTTTCCCAGTGGCCTGAAAAAAAATTGTTTACCTTGTTCTAAGAAACAAAAATATTTAAAAAGCACAATTTTTACTTAGTAAATATTTCAAAGGTTTTGGATTCGTTTTGAAAATTAATAAATTCTTGGTATAGACTAAGCATTTAATAGCTAAAATAAGAATAAACGATAAAAGGACCTACTCATAATGGTATTTATTTTTAATTATTTATGAATTTTTAAATATTTAGGGCCATAATATTTTTAAATGCTTTGTATTTTATGCAATCCATTTAAAAATAATTGGAAAGAATCAAATAAATCTTAGATTAGTAAAGGCTAAAATTTAACTTCTAAAGCAAATAGGAGAACATCATGAATAAAATTAAATTCCTATTCATATAGCTGCTGAAATATTCATTTATGCCTGAAAAGGAATACGAAAATGAGCTGTGTATTTACTTCTTCTTCTTATCTTAACCCCTGGTCTGAATCAAACCAGGTTCAGGACATCCTTCGCCGTCAAAGTATCGAGGACAGCTCCAGGACTGCATAAAAGTTCACACTTTGAAAAGCCAATGCAGTTCAGTAGGTGTTCGGGATTGCTTCGTTAGTATTGCACGAAGTGCAGGTGGGAAAGACTTGTTTGCCCTGGGAGAACAGTAGAGTCCGAAGATGGCCGGACCTGAGTCTGGACAAGGCAGTCTGATCACGTCTTTCACCGTCGAAACTCAAAGATATCCCAGGATCAGTGCCACAGTACCAAGGATGACTTGGCGGAATTTTCCATAGATGAGTTGGCAAGAGCATGTATAAGAAATTATACATGCTCTTGCCAACTCATCTTGGAGTATGTATTTCACATGTATAAGAAATAGTAAATTTGTAAAGTTTTTGTCGCTAATATTTTCAAACGAATATTGTGGGGTATTTAGGAATATCTTCTACAAATATCCAATTTTCAATGAATTCTATAATGTTTTACATCAAAAATAACCAATTTTTCGGAAGAATTATAATTTTTGAAAGTAAACTTCAAAAATAATATCTGAAATTTAAAGATTTTCTACGATTTTCATTGTTTATTATAATTTCTATCAAAATCTTTCCCATTATTGCATTAGTAAGATCTGTCTGTCAAATAAAATAAAAAAAATTGAAGTTTTATAAGATCAATAATTTTATGTAATATTTCAGAAAACAAGTGTTTCCCTTAAATATTCAGTTGATCAATTATCTTAAATATTGTCCTTTATCAGTTTATTATAATAATAAATGAAAAAGTCTTTTACTTATAATCTCTCAATACCAGTTCCTTTCGATTCAATTTTTTTTCTAGTCCTCGTCTAAATTTGAAGATATTTTAAAACATATACATATTAAATTAAAAATTAAGAGTAAAATATCCAATGGGAAAACAAATAAAAAACTTGACTAAATATTCTATTTAAAAAGCAATTCTTAAATTTTCTGTAAGTTTATAAAAAATTCGCTTGTTTTTCATATTAAAAATACGACAATCAAAATTAAATTACATTGACGAATCAATATTTATATAATCATCAAGAAAATCAGACTTAATACAGTTTCATCACTGCAATCAGCACCTCTATTTATAAAACGTTTTTCTTACTTATTCTATTTTTTTAATATTTCTTCATCATTCAGTGCTTTAGAATATGGAATCATTAAGAAAATTAATCTAAGTGTTGTCAAAGAAATCCTGTGACAAACTGACTTTGTTTAAAAGAAAAGACCTGTTTTTTGAAAATTTCCTCCCCCCATCCATTACTTCAATATTTTACGATTTTTAAACACAAAAAAAGGCCATTCAGTCACCCTCAAATCCCTGATAAAAATTTAACAGGGCAAACATCAAGCTCTTGAAAGGAGAAAGAAATCCATTTTACAACTGTGTTCCGAGATACTCAATTTACTGATACAACTGTTTCACCACAGAAAATTAAATGTTATGGGTCATGTTATCAAGCAGTGAATAGGTGAAAAGAGACCATGTCTTCTTAGGAAGGAAACTTTCTTTCTATTTCCAAGAAAAGCAAGTTCTCCTGACTGGAGGAACTAATTCATCAGCTCCTCGGTATTACCAACTATCCAGTATACTCGCCATGTCTCCAGAACCTATGAGTTTAAGTTTCTTTTAACCAAACTTCTTGGAAATAAATAGAAGGTAATAGGTAATTTATAAAAAGGGATGATTTTTTTGGAAATTTCTCAGCTTTTTCGTTATAGGGATTCAGCCAACCTGATGTTGGTGTTTTTAAAAGATATTGTTGAATAATGGGGAATGGTAGATTTATATTAGATTAGTTAAAGGGTGACTTAACTTGGCTTTTCTGGCCAACAAGATGGTGATTGAAAATTGAAGGTTTTTCTCATGCCTCATTTATAGCTATGATTTCGGTTTGGTACATTGAATTTATATCGCTTTATTTTGCTTACCTTGTTAATCTTGTTCCGTTTTTTTTTGTCACGCTTATGCTAGTCGTATCATATATAGCCATGAGTTATTCTAATAACTTCTGTAATTTCTTAAATGCTTTCGACGTATAGATCTACTAAGGATGGAAAACTCCGTTTCTCCTAAATTCAACATTGGTAGCTGGGCAATCAAAAACGTGAACTAGTGTCAGTCGTTCACCTTTTTGTAATTAGTTTGCAGAATATTATGTTAAAATATTTTAAGATTATTATTTACTTTGAATTCATTTTGTAATTATTTATTATATGAGAAAAAGCAATTTTCGATTCAATTTATTATCAAAGTAGATTTTCAAAAACAAAATGGTTGAAAATTAAAAAAGAAAACATTCAGATTCAAAGTCTATTGTGTAGTCTTAAGACATTTTTTAATATTCAACATCATTTATTAAATACTTCCCCTTACCAGTCTCAATAAGGTTACTAAAATTTACAAAAATAAATTTAGAGATATTTTTGTACACTTCTTAATATAAAAAATTTTTAAATATGACATATAATCAAATTTAAAAACACGAATTTCTTTCTGAATTTAGTACTTCTTTTCAAAATAATTATAATAGCACGTTTCTAAAATGTCTTAATATAATGTATCATGATCGATTAGTAATTTAAATATAGGCTACTAACTTGAAGCCTTCAAATAATAAACAAGATTTAATAAATATAAATTAGTATATTTTAATTTATGCTAAAATTGCTTTATATTAATAATAGCCATTTTAATATTTTTACGATATTTTTATGAGTGAATTAAGAATTTTACAGGATTAGTCACAATTTAATCGCCACAATTTACTACCAATAAAATTAACATTTGATTCTTTGATTGTGGAAAGACAAAATACTTTTAGTAAAAAAAACAATATTATTGGAATTAAATAAATTATTTTTAATTTCAAAGGAAATCCAATGAATTAAATTGTTTCATCTAATGTTCAGTTTATTTTCTGTCACCATTTTACAGAGAAAAATGTTACATAATTTCTTTAACTAATTTGAATTGATAACATTTTATTACTATAACACAAATAAATTTTACAAAATTTTGAATAAAGATTATGTTAACTTGAATATAAATTCAATATTCAATCATATTATAACAAGAAAGCAAATATATTATTTGCTTTTCTGAAATATAAATAATTTTTAGACACCATTTTTTTAAGGAAATTTATGATACTATAAAAATTTATATTATACTAGTTCCAGAAATCCGATTCATTTCTTTCTTACTGTTTATATGCACATACAAATGTATTTACAAATAATTTTTATAAATACGATTTTACGCTTTTGCAAATATATTCAAATATATAATAACAGATATATTTCTATGCAAATACATTTAGTTTTTACTACGCAATATCAGGGTAACAAAAATTATTATCCACCTACTGAGTATAATGAAGATCGTTTTTTTTTTTGGAATAAGGTTTGATATTAGGAATAATATATCTCAATGTTTTCTAATAAATCTTACTAAAACCAACAGCCAACTGCGTAAACGTGCTTGGGCTTGAAAGCAGTTAGCTATCAATCTTGTTTTTTCTTCAGTATGGAAATAATCTTATAATTGGCTTTCACGTCACGTAGAAAATGATCGTTAAACTTATGCGTGTAATAGTCGATGGGACCTGTGTTTTTCTTGAGAACTACGAAATTATCACCTCCCAATTGTGCCATGCCAAATGACTTTCTAATAATTTAATTTTAATTTTTACATTTTTAAATCTGCAGTAAAAATTGTTGATAAACATTTAAGATTTTATGTAAATTTTTTTTCATTGCATATAAAGGTTATACAGTAAGTATTTATTTTTATTTAATGATGGATTTTTATAAGAAATAGGGGTTCAAGTTTATGTTTTTATGTTTACATTAGCTGATTTTTTTCAAATTACTGCAGTAAAAAATGTTGATAAACACTTAAGATTCTATGTAAATTTTCTTTCATTGCATATGAAGGTTACACAGTAAGTATTTATTTTTATTTAATGATAAATTTTTTTTAAAGAAAGATTGGTTCAAGTTTATGTTTTTATGTTTACATTAGCTGATTTTTTTCGATGTGGAAATTATTAACATATTAGATTGTAATATTGTGATAAGGGTTGTCATTTTCTTAAAAAATATACATATTATATTGAAGATTGAATTGTAATATTTATCAAATTACTATACCTATAAGGACTTGTTTTTTAGTGCTTATAACTAAAAATATTGCCAATTATTTATCCGTTTCGACATTTTGCATTGATATTATACATGACCTTGTTAGTTTAATCAGCAATATATGTATGTTCATCCATTCATTCATTGTCGTGTGCCAGCCAGGCTGGCAATATCGGATGCGCTGCTCCACTTTTTCAACTGAACCATATTTTGGTGTGGAGTCCGACTTCCTCAGTACACTCATGCCATAGGGACCTGTTTATAAGATAGGCAACCATTTACACCTCATTCATACAAGGAAAGGACAAAGACATGGATACATAGAGATAGAAAGTACATCCATGCCCTAACCGGCATTCGAACCCAGGACCTCCTTATCCGCAGTCAGGCACGCTGACCACTAAACAAGATGGGCAGCAATTTTATTCATTAAAAATGTATGATATGATTCAATCGATGTTTTGAAATTAAGAAATATATATGATTTACAATAGAAATTGTTGAAGTTGATATTGTTAAATATAAAATTTAGGCTCTAAAATAACCGAAATAAATTTCATAAGTAAAAATGTGATAGTAAAATTTAGTACTTAATAATGACTTTAAAACAATAAAACCAAAATTTTTGCTAAATAAACGAATTAAATTAATTTGGAACCATTTACACCTCATTCATACAAGGAAAGGACAAAGACAGGATAGATAGAGATAGAAAGTACATCCATGCCCTAACCGGCATTCGAACCCAGGACCTCTTTATCCGCAGTCAGGCACGCTGACCACTAGACAAGTTGGTCGGCAATATATGTACGTATAAAACTTATTTAGGAAAAACTAATCAATTAAATTCTAATTTGAATCTTTGATAATATTTTACTTATAATTTAATTCTTTTAAATTGATAGTAAGTATTTTAAGCTAGGCATTAATTTTATTGTTAAATTTTGATAGAAGTAGTAGGAAGAAATGTATCACCAGGAAATATTAAAGAAATGTTCATGCATGCCAGTAAGTCATGCTTAACATCATACGTTTCATAAGTTTTCTGAAATAATAAGTTTTATTTATAATATAAGATACTTGTAATTTAAGATATATCTTGAATGAATGTATAAGAAATTACTCATTTCTTAAGCTGTCAATCATGATAGTGATATCCGATTCATGAAAATTTCTGTTATAAAAATAATGTGTTATAAAGAAATTTTAATGAAAAATCTTTTATTCATTACATGCCATAAGATACTATAATTGTTTTTTTTAGTTTAAAAACTTAGAAAAAAATTGATAAAAGACGATATTATCTCTTCGCTGAATATATAATGATGTAGTGTGTGACAATATCCTGAAGTTGTGTTTGGAAACATTTTTTAATGAATGCCCCAAAAGACTTTTTTTTGAGTTTTATATTACCTTACTTTATATCTAAGAAGAATCAATAAACTGAGGAATAAATTGCAAACTTCTACTTTTTAAGTATTTTATGCATAAAAGGACTACATTCTTACTTTTTAGAGTGCCTTAAATTCCTTTATATTATTAATGTTATCTTGGAAACGATTTTCCATTGCGTTTTACTTCAAAACCTGAATATCAAAAGTTCTCAATAAGTATTTTAAAACTTAATATTTATTCTACATATTTTTGGTAAAAATATTAGTTAAAGCAAAAAGGAAAATGAGACGATTTTAAATAATAATTGGAAATTTTGTGTGATGAAGTTATAGTTCATTATTACTTTGCCAAATTAAAAATATTTGATAAATTATATTCCTTTTTAATTTTCATAAATTACATCCATGTATTTAAATTATGAATATAATTCTAAGAGTTAATTCAATCATATAAATTAATATGTTTATATTTATAGAAATTAATGAAATGAATGCAGTACTGCATGTACTGCATTGTACTGCATATACTGCATTGTACTGCTTGGAAACATAATTAGAATTTCTGTCCTTTAGCTGATGTTTCACTTTCATAAATCACACTTCATTTAAAATAAAAATCAAATATTTAGCAAATAGTTTCATAAAAAAGTTTTTATCTGATAATAAATCAAAATAAATAATTTTTTAAACAAATTATGTCATTAATTTTCGAATGTAGTTCATTTAAAGAGACATTTGTATATTAAAAATCTGATTCAAGTAATTAATTACCCTGAATAATTATAAATTCAGTTTTAATATATGTTTATGTATGGCATTGTGTGTTCTAGCAAATTTTATTGCTTTATATCACAAAATGTATTTGATTGATATGACATTTTAATAACTCGTATTAATACAAACATAAAAAAGTAAGAATTTTCTGTATAACAAGATTATTGTTATTTATGTTCCTCTTTTTATATGAAATAAAAAGAACGTAATTATGATCAAGTTGAATATCAGGACAAGCTTACATGATTTTTTATTATATGAAATGTTATGTATTTTCCTATTAATTTTGAGATCTAGTATGTGTGATAATTTGATCAAAATGAACAATAAACCAACACACTTTTCATTTAATGCAAGTATATCTCTTATTATTTTATAATGATAGTAAGAGATGTATATCTCGTATAACCATTATAAAATTCTTTTAATGTTATAAAATTTGAGTACTACCTTTTTATATAAATGAATTTTATGAATCAGTGTTACATTGAAATGAATGCTTTCTTTTTGATTAATACACGGAATTTTCACTAGGGTAATATATTATGAGTGACTGAAAAAAGAACTTGAAAAAAGAAATATATCAATTTTTAAAACTAATACAAATGAAAAGGGATTAGGAAATTAATATGTTGCGTACATTTCATTTTTTGCATTACCAGTCATCTAATGTA
Organism: Latrodectus hesperus; assembly: GCA_037975125.1. Lineage (NCBI taxonomy): Eukaryota > Metazoa > Arthropoda > Arachnida > Araneae > Theridiidae > Latrodectus > Latrodectus hesperus. The sequence goes on from CM075862.1 coordinate 64,945,092, forward strand.
TTCATGTATTAAGTTTTATTTAATACATATAAATCTTATAAATGATAGTTAGATTCCTAAATCTCAAAGGTTGCAAAGTAAGTTGTAGCAATTTTTATTACCTTCAATTTACCTAACATTACCCAAAAGAGATGTTAGGCATAATTTGACTTCTACAAAATTATTAATCTATTAAGTTTGAGAGAAAATTTTTTTGATAAAATCAATTTATCATATTAAATTTTTTCTTGCTGTTTTTTTTATAACTAACAAATACTGGTAAATAATTATATTCAATTTTAAATTCTTCTCCATTGATATTTTCAGGATATAAATCAAGATTGTATTCACCATTATCGAGCCAAATATTATTCCAGTCTTAAATTAATCTGCATGAATCTAATTTTTTCAGATGAATTCTGAGTCTGCCACAATATTTTTCAAATTCAAACAAATCCTATTAATCAAATTAAAACATTTTCCATTTTGAATCACCTTTGTACGATAAGTTTGCATGTGTAGTTCGTCATTAAAAAAACGGTTACTTGCTAGCTCGATAGCAATTATTTGCATAACTTCTCTTCAACGAGTTTTCTTCTTTTTCCTTAAATATTATCTTTTTGACAATTATTTTTCAACAGGTTGATGAAATGCAGGAGAAATTTATAATATTTCTGCTTGAGATAATATTTGAAATATTTATTTTACGAAGTAGTTGATGCCATTCATTAAGAAAATATCGAAACGCTAATGATTATATGATAATTAATAAAGTGTTTGCATTCATTTGTATTTGTGCAAGCTTTTGTATATTTTTATGAATTTACTTAGCAATCTTAATATTTATTTGCAGTGGTTTCAGTCATGTTAACTTCATCGCCGCTTATGTTTCAACATATGCTTTGAGTTCTCAAAAAACATTTTGCATATAACAATAATAAGAACCTTCTATCGTAGTGTGGACATAGAAACGAAAGTATATTAAAGAGTAAATATGGTGAAATAAATAGCTGGGTTCTATTCAATAGAAATAATTATTAAAATAATTATTAATAATTTTAGTGGCACTCGAATTTGGTATTAGTATTGATATATTTGATTTGTTATTGCATACTTTTTTCATTTATAATTTAGAATTCATAATGTAGAATTCATCATCATTCATTTTATTTAGCATAGTCTAAGTATTAACTTCAGCTACTCCAATTTCATATTCAAAGAATACAAAATTTGCCTATCATAAGCAAAATCGATTTCGCATTAATTTCATCATTTTCCGTATGACATAGTAATGTCTGATTCTAACTGAACCATGTGTGACACTCTTGGATTATTAACAAATATATATTAACTTTCTAAAAATTCTTGTGATCTCACTATCGATTCAATTAATTAAGGTCTTTAGTCCTTTCAGAATTTAGAAAACTCATTCGTAATTGCATAACAGCAAAATTCTATTCCAAATAAGGGTTACGATTAATTAATACATAAATTTCAAGCATACATAATATATAATCAATAGTTATATTTTAAAAAATAACAGGCGGCAAATTATTAGATTTTGACGCAAATTATTAAGACAAGAAGAATGACTGCTTTACTTTTGTAAAAATAAATATAAACAAGTTTCAATAATGATTGATTTATAAATTATCGAAGATAAATATTATATTTTAGCTATTGTTCCATATTCATCATTTTCTCTCATATAATATGAATATATTGAAAGTTTGAAAATATATTCATACATTAGAAAAAATATTTTCAAAACTCTATGATACATTTTTAAGTAAAACAGAAATTTGTCAAAAGTTTGAAGGCTAATAATAGTTAAATATCTAATGTATTTCCTTATCCATCTAACTACAATTAATTAAAAAAATGAAAACAAATAAATTAATATTTAATGTAGTGAAAGGATACTTTCTAAAGTTAAGGTTTTGTATTCATTTTTCCTTAGTTTTATAGAAGCTGATATTATTTTATTTATACTTAACAGCAAACTTACTTTTTAAAATACAACATGTATCTTAGAATGAAAAATATTCTGAAAAACAATAGAATGTTTGTATGCCAAAAAATATTTTTCTAGTTGAAAGAAATAAGAAAGTTACACATGTTTTTATTCATTATTAGAAAATAAGCAAAACTTATAAAACTACTTTTTATTTAAAGACGAAACAATTTTTATGTATTTTTATGCTTTCAAAGAAATCTTCATGCTATTAGCATAAATAAAAAAATGTCATAAAAAATATCGGCACAGGTGCCGTATAATCCATGCGCCAAATTCTGAGATTGGGGACTTTTTGGCAGATTTTCTAATGTAACTGGCAACCTTTTTTGTTACGTCATATTTATGGAGACTTATAAGAAATATGCAGAAAATTCTATTTTGGTAACCCTAGTATATACGTCATCGTGCACGTCACGATACGTCATCTTGGCAACATTTCTTCACTGCCAAAAAAATTCAGAAATTGGAATCATGGATTATACGGCACCTGTGCCAAAATATCTTAATAAACATAATTTTATTCTGAAGAAACAAGTAATTAAAAGAAATACAGAGCCATACCTGAATGATTCATTTTTCTCTAGTCTTTCATGAAATTAGCTACACTACATTTGAATTACTTGCGATATAAGGAAAGAAGAGAAAATAGAAAGAGAAATTAAAGGGGAGATAGCCATATCTATCAAAATATCTCCCTCATTATAAGTCTACCTTCAGTGTGTACTATAGACAATAGTTTTGTCTGAGGTGCAGTTCCGTGGCGCCTGTTCTCACTGACAGCTTAAAACTCAGATTGCAAATTCATTTTCTACTTGTGAAGAATGACTATAAGAGGAAGAGAATAGAGATTGGTGGTGCTTAGTTAAGTGGAACGCTCCTTGACGGTTACAGAAGATTTACTCTTGAGTAATTCAAAAACAAAAGAGTTTTAGAAATTTAAACAAATCTAGAGAACATTGCTAAGAAGTAAATAATTGTTGCAATAGAAATATTTGTTTGAATTTTATCTCAGAAATGGATAATTTTTTGTGAAATAATTCGGAAAAATCCTGTTTTTTTAATAAAAGATTTCAATAAAAAATCCATTCCTATTCTTAAAATTTATGTCTGAAGGAAAAATAATGAATGTATTTAATTGTTTGAGTAAATCCAACTCTTTCAAAATTTATTTCTAGAGACATTATTGAATTTTTTGCTAGATACAAAGATATCATTAACACTTAAACTGCATATGATTTTATACGAAAATGCTTTAAAAACGTATCTCTAAATATACATTTTTCAACAAATATATTTGTTAAATAGAAATTTCTGAGATACAGTTTTGATTCCTTGTGAACGATTAAATAAAGATTGTGCCTAGGCGAAAATAATTTTTATATATATATACATATATATATATATATATATATATATATATATATATATATATATATATATATATATATATATATATATATATATATATATATATATATATATATATATATATATATATATATATATATATATATATATATATATATATATATATATATATATATATATATATATATATATATATATATATATATATATATTATATATAATTCCAATCAATATCAAGCATTAATTAGTTTTGGAGTCACATTGATTGGTTTGAATGGCTTTATCTTTTATTTCAACCAATATCAAAGATTAGTTTACTCAGTTTTGGAATCACACTGATTGGTCAGAATTGGCTTATTCTACTGAAATGATTGATGAATGTGAGCCACCCTATAAACAGGTAAGTGTTGCAGTGATGTGCGTGATGATACTGGTCGCTGTGAACTGGATCACAGGTGCCCATCAGTTAATGATAAATGAGTAACAGTTCCGGCATTATTGTTGTAAAAAGATAGTCTCTCTGTCCCTGCCATTCAAAAATACTTGGTTCCTGGAATGGACATTGATGATTTTGTGATTCGAGATTTATTCTGAACTGAAGATCTTTGGAATTAAACCTCAATTACAAAAATGAACTGCATGTATATAAGCGAATTAAAATATTCGGGGCAAATTTAATTTGAAGATCATTAATATCAGAACTATAATGATTGAATTGGTTTCCTAAAGATACAAAACTAAGCTTCAGAAGTTGCTTCAAATAATATGATAAATATTAACTATACTACTAGTATATAATTGCTTGGAACATCTTTTTTATAAATAAATTATTATATTATTAGATATTTTAAGCAGTGAATATTTTGGACATTAGAATTGTTTTGCAGTAAGAATGATTTATAATTAGACACATTTTATACTGAAATGCGTTTGATGAAATTGTATTACTTATTTGTGATATCATTTGTAATTCCAGTTGCTGCATTAGCATGCTTCTATATACCTAGTCTTGAGTTAGGATCTACTAGATAGACAGAAGCGGTTGAAGGGTGTCTTCATAATTTAAAAGCAATGACTAAGCAAATGATCCCAAATAATTAAACTACTACATTCAGAAGTATCATTTCACTTGGAAGATATTGTAATCATGATCTATATAATTAACATGCTCTAATGGTCCTAAGTGAATTCGATGACTTATTGGTTAAGTTATGATCCGAATTCACCACCTTCTACAAATAAGAACGGCGCCTCAACCAAAACTTTCACAATTTGTAATTAAAAATTTTGTAACATATTATAAATGATATTATTCGTTTAAATATTTATTTGAATTTTTAGGAATAGTTTTTATAAACGTGATTGAGCATGATTGATGAAAATTAACATGTTTGATCAAATATTGATACAATTATAAAACAATATCAAGAAAATTTAATGGAATTTCAATAAATTTCAAATAAAAATTTTACATAAACTTATGTAGATTCAGAGTTTAATCAACAAAACTTTTAGAAATCTAACTATACAAATCTCCTAGAATGTTATAAGAAATACATTTGATACAAAATCTATTTAAGTAAATATTATTTACATCCTTAATTTTTCACTTTTATTACATAGATTTAGTCTTTAAAAGAACTTTAATTTAAATTTAAATATACTTGTGTTTAAAAAAGTAGCTTAGATCTGTGATTGAAGAAAATAACATGTTGGATATTAATTTCAATATTTAATTTTATATCTAAATTTTTGAACCGCTTAATACATAATGTTAACATATATAGTAATACAAGAGAATATATATTATTAGAAATACATACATCTTGTGTCTTACATTTATAAATATTTTAGGAATTAAGAGCAGATATTTGATTTAATTAGCTTACAAAACCATCATTTATAATGTAATGTTCGAATAAATATTAATTTAATATTGAATCCTTTCTACTTTAAGGATGAATGTTCCAATGAAACTTGCTCAAAATTTTTGTATTAATTTTTATTTAATTATAAATCATATTACAAAATTTTGAAATTCTATTTTGTTAGATTATAAGTCCATATAAAATATAATTTGAAGTTAAGAAAGGTACTCAATTTTAGATAATAATACAAAAAATAACCTCATATAACGGGGAATAATATTATTAGATATAAATAATTAATGATAGATTTAATTGATAATTATCACTTCAACTCACTTTTTCGAGGCATGCAGTATTTTGCATTCCTTTTCATCTTTTAATATGAATTTAAACTAATTTTGAGCCAAAAATATTTATATTTTGTTTTAAAACAAAAATTTTCATTTACCTCATAATAATTTGATGTAGGCAAAAGATTTATATATCAATATAAAAATATGAACGTTATTAAATTACAATAATCTTGTGAAATCTCTCATAAAGTGGGGTTTTCAAAGTCTATTTCCAGTTTTTTAATAAAATCTATTTTATCTAACCAAATTTTTGTCAAGTATTTACGAATTATTTTATGATTTACGATCATAAACAAATTTATGAAATACTCTCTCCCGAACTTTTCATATAATACTTTCTAATGTGAATACAATGTGTTTTAAGATTTGATCAATGCTCATTTTATTGAGAATACTTTAGTTAGTGGAATCATTTATTCAGTAAGTTGAAATATTTTTTCTCTGGGAAACAATAGACAAAAAAGAAACATAATGTGAGAAGTTTACTAATAGTATATGCATGACATATATACTTATTGAGAAATGTTTTCACAGCACTTTTATCTGTGAAAACTTCTCTCAAAATGAATGAATTATGTATTATAATCTCGCATTGCCATATAGGAAATCGAAAACTTTACAGTTCAATATCTTGACAGTGTCTCATGAAGAAATCTGAGACTGATCGCGTATATATATGATCGTATATATATATATATATATATATATATATATATATATATATATATATATATATATATATATATATATATATATATACAGATGACCCAGCCACGCGTTGCAGTGGCTGAGTTTTTAAAATACATTGAATCAATTTTTTACTAATTCTTGGGTTCAATCAAATTAATATTTTCTAAAAAAATTTAGAATAGGTTCATTCATAGGAGATTAAAAATAAAATGTTTCACCAAAATTTAATAGTAATAAGTAAAGTATCGAAATTTTGAAATTAAGCACAAATCAACATATACTTTCTGAATTTACATTTTATTCATCTTATATTAAATTATAGTTTGTAATCAGTGACTTACTTATAAAATATACTATATAAATTAAAGACATCTAAAAATAAATTGTTATAAATGAGGTAGATAACATTGACATCGAACTATAATTATTTTAATTTTAAATTATATTAAAACTAAAAAATTTTTCCGCGGCATTATACTGAAATAAAAAAAAATTAAAAGAATTTATCATTTGAATAAATAAATTAGATCAAAATGTTCTACTGAATAAATTAATAATTATCAAATTATAAAATAAAAATAAAAAATAATAAAAGGCTATCAAGAAATACTTACATATTTTCGAGGTGGTATGAAAATTAGTAGAGAAAAACAGTAATAAATAAAATTTTATTTTACTATTTATAATATTAAAAATATTCAAACTGAATACTGCACAATAATAACACAATACAAAGTATAATTATGAAAATGATTCACGAAAAATTGTTATAGTATCATTATACATCATGAAAATATATGTAAATTCTATATTTAACCACGCGCTTGCGCGCGCACGATAATTTTCTCGAAGATGGTATAATCTAGAAAAATAAACACGTCGCCATCTGCCGAATACCTGTGCAACTTAGATGCTAAACCGCCGTCTATTAGGAACTTACAGAACTAACCAAAAAAAATAAAAAAAAATTTAGGGTTGTACTACCTCTAACATTTAGGGGGATGAAAAATAGATGTTGGCCGATTCTCATAGATACCGGATAAGCACAAAAAATTTCATCAAAATCGGTCAAACCGTTTCGGAGGAGTATGGCAACGAAAACTGTGACACGAGAATTTTATATATTATATATATATATATATATATATATATATATATATATATATATATATATATATATATAATATATATATATATATATATATATATATATATATATATATATATATATATATATATATATATATATATATATATATATATATATATATATATATATATATATATATATATATATATATATATATATATATATATATATATATATATATATATATATATATATATATATAACTTTAGCAATTTGTGCATAAATAATTTTTAACAATTAAAAATAAACAAAATATTTAATATTTATAACAAAAACAAAAATTTTTCTTAAGTACTAAATGAAAACCTGTTTATTTATTTAAAAATAAAAAAAAAATAAAAAAAACAAATACTTAGAAATTCCATTTATTAAATGAATAGTTCAGAAAATGCAAACCTCACACAATTTCATTTAATAAGTAATGATTTTATATTTGAAGCAATTAGTAAATAATATTCTCTTTAAATCTTTAATATATTTGGAAAAATCATTGTATTATTTAACAAACCTATTTTGCAGCAAATAATAACGAAAAAATGAAACGGTATTTTCTTTCAAGAAAAATAATTTCTATCGTTAAAAATGTGCTAAATTTTTATGAGATATCATTTTAGAAATATTCGAGTCTTGTGTAACCTAGCGAAAACAGTTTAAACAAAACTAATGAGAAAGCAGAGATATATATCAAAATATCTCCCTCATTATAATCTTCAAAGCGGTGTCTAGGACAACAATGCTTCCATCTTCTGAACAATCGTACAGGGCGACAGAGCTCCTGCTCTAGAACCCAGATAACAAACCTCGATTCTGTTTCTGGTGAAGTTCTGTAGGTAGAGGCGGAAAACTCTAGAACTTTTCATGAAATGAATCTTTGATTGAATGTCTGGTGCCGAGTCTTTGTGCTCAGACAATTTGAGAACAAAAGGAGTTCAGAAACTTATACATATTTCTAAGAGATTATTGGAATAATGAGCAATGTGTGGAAAAATTTGACGAGGAAAGCGCGTTTTATTCAAGAAAATATTTGGAGTGAATATGAAATATAATAATTCAATATATAGAGTTCAAATTTAATAACAAACTATATATTCTTTTGATATGAAGAAAATTATACAGGACCTATCAAAGTAAGCTGAAAGTATACACAATGGTGTTTTATTTTAAGAATTTATTTCCTTTGATCTGTCGAAAAAGGAACTTTTATTTCATAAAACACGAAATCACATTATTTTATGCAGAATAAATTTAAATAATAAGTTTCTATAAAATTGTTAAGAAGATTCACATAAAAAAGCATATTTTGAAGAAAATATTTTTTATAATTTATCTTCATGTATTACTGTATCCCAAATTAATACAAAAAAAAATTTCGGAGGAAATCAAATTCATCCGAATCACATATTCTGTTATCAATGCTTATTTATCTTTTGAATTAAAAATATTTTTCTAACATTAGCATGCAATACACTTTTTCATTCTAATGTTGACATACTGATGAAAACAAAGTGAACATAATGATGAAAACAAAGTTATAATAATAAAAAAAAGTTAACAAAAGCTTTGAAAATATGAGAAATAATGTTGAGTGTCTGTAGTAAATCGAGTAAATTTAGAGCTTGCTTATATATACATAATTTATAAAGTTATGAAAATTGAATTTCTATCAAATTGAAGCTTATTTAGTAGGTTTTCAAAAAAATTTTAACAAATTTTCATCATCAGCTATTTCAATTGGGAATTATTGGAGAAAAATACATTGTAAATGAATACCTTATTTTAAAATGCTCACTCAAAATAGTTATAAACACCACATTTTTATTTGTGTATTTATGTTTCAATTATTTATGAATTGCGACATCTAGTTGTATTGCTTTATAAGTGTGTATCTGGTATTTAGTGTTATTAAACACAAAATATCACATACACATATAAATATACACTTACAATTTTTTGAATGAAATCTTAAGAACATCCCAATCAAATTATAATTTTGACATTTTTTTTCTACTCCTTTAAGCTAAGATAATCGTTTGGTTATTACATTCTGTATAAAATATAACTTTTGTATTTGCTTTCATTAATTTCGTAGGCTATAATACTACAAAACTGATAAAAGCGAAATTTACAAATTTTATAAGTGAAATAATTGTGAAAGTCTTATTAATTAGATTATTTTGGAATTTGCATCTATAACTTGTGAGGAATTTTTGCTTATTATAATTTAGAAAACGATTTTGATTACAATATTTTGTTAAGTCACAGAAATTGCATTTTATTAATGTGATAATTTTAACAAATTTATTAAACATAGTTATGAACTAGATTTTTATTAGACTAAATCTTGTGTCCAAACTTAATTCATTCATAAAAAAGTTCAAGTTTAAATTTGCATAGTAAAATGGATTTATGAAAAGCATTATTACGCTATTGTACTGTTAATCAGTCTAATAAAATAAATGAAAATTTTCTACTTTTTTCCAACATAAAATTATGTGAATTAGAGCTACCATAGGTTTAATAATGTATATTCGATAAAAACTAAGTAGGCAAAAATTAATTATTTGAAAAGGATTATTATCTCAAAAGTATCAAACTAACTATTGCATATTTTAAGTATATGTAAATATATATTTGGTTATACTTTTCAATTTTATGTGCTTGGTAAAAATTACAGGATACATAATAATTTTTGCAGAATTTAATGTTTTTATGGGTAATATTTTCCAAACAAAATTATTTACATGTGCTCTTAGTAACAGTATATGAACTCTATACATAAATAATTTATGTTATTCATAATCTTTATTTAATTTTGACATGCATGATATTAGTAATTTAATATATTTAAATCAATGTTATTGAAATTTAAGTAATGCTTTATGCAAACAAATGCAGCCAATACTTACAGATTGAAAATGTAAAAAAAAACAAATATGATTTTAAATATTTTAATTAATATATATATATTTATTTAGTTCATTTATCTTTATATTAATACTATCCCATTTTAATATATGTAAAATTCTAAAATTTGTGTGAACACTCTTATTTGCATTTCATAGCTAAATTTACGACTTTCTTCATTAAAATAATAAAATATTCTGAAAAATAATCATTATAATTCAAATATTCATTAGATATATTTTCAGTTATTATTTTTCATACCGTATTTACGTGAATCCAAGGGGCATCCTTTTTGGCCAAATGTAGTATTCAAAATTGGGGTGCGCATTAGATTCGATGGCGCATTAGATTCAAGTGTAAGGTTGCCAATGTCGTTAACCAAATTTAAATAGTAGCAATGGATTACTGTATTTCTCGGCTACATTTACCGTTACATTAATAGTTGACACATTATTGCATAGAGGATAGAAACTACAGATCACGTATAGTCACAAAATGGAGAGCAAACAGAGAAGAATGTCATATGACGCTACTTTCAAACGTATAAAGTACTTCTTTATGCTGAGTAAAATTGTAACAGAAAGGCAGGGAGGGAGTTCAACGTAGCTGAGAGTAATGTTCGCTTGTGGCGGCAGCAGAAATTGGCCCTATTTGCCACTGAAGCCAGAAGAAAGAAATTCACTGGTGCTCGCAAAGGAAGACGCCTAAAAATTGAAGAAAAAGTTTTGGAATTTGTACTTGAAAGGAGAAAGAATTCGCAACCTGTGACTAGTGACGCCATAAGAAATAAAGCAAAAAGAGATGCTGAAGTTCTTGGAATACCAAAACTAGAGTTTTAGGCTAGCCGTGGTTGAGTGGATTGGTTTATGAAACAGATGGGCTTATCTCTAAAACGCCGTACAACAATATGCCAAAAGCTTTCTGAAAATTTTGAGGGATAACTACTAACATTTGAGCGGTAAGTCATCACACTTCAGAAGAAAAATAATTTTTTTAATGGGGCGAATTGGCAACGCTGACGAGACGCCAATTTGGTTTGATGTGCCTAGTAACTACACCATTACGGAGAAAGGGACTAAGGAAGTGATAATCAAAACTTCGGGATGTGAAAAGCAGCGCATGACTGTGATGCTGGTAATAACAGCAGACGGGTGCAAACTTCCCCCTTTCTTTATCTTCAAACGGAAAACATGCCCTAAAACACCTAAGAATGAAATGCTGTTCCCAGATGATGTCCTGACTCGAAACCAAGTAAAGGAAAGGATGACGGAATCATTTATGCTTGATTGGCCCCAAAATGTATGGGAACGCCGTCCCGGTGGGCTCTCAAATTCACCATCAATGCTTTGTGTGGACGCATTTCGTGGTCACTTCATCGAAGTCGTAAAAAAAAGATGCACAGCTTAGGCAGTGATCTTGTTATCTTTCCTGGAGAGATGACGTCTGTGTTACAAGCCCTGGATGTTAGTATAAATAAACCTTTTAAGGGTTACGTTCAGGGCGGTGTACGAAAAATGGTTTTGTGAGCCAAACCGTGAATTGACCCAGACAGGAAAAATTAAGTACACTGCACCGCACATTGTTACACATTGGATGTCTGCTGCTTGGAAAAGCATCGAAGCACCAATGATTGTGAAATCTTTCAAATTCATTGAATGGCAATGAAGATGACGTGCTCTGGAACGTCGTGTTGTATAAAATATGTTAAATTTAAATGAAGTTATCATACCATTGATTTATAGTTTATATACAAATCCATTGTTGTGTAAAATAAGATTCAATAAATTCCTCATACCATTGATACGCATTACATTCGCCGACAAACAATTCTTTTATTATTTAAGGCTTTAAAATGGCGATACGCATTAGATTCGCATAAATAGTGTATATATATACGTATATTTGTACACACACACACATATATATATATATATATATATATATATATATATATATATATATATATATATATATATATATATATATATATATATATATATATATATATATATATATATAATGTATATATTAATACAACTGGCCTTTAAAATTGCTACACCAGGAAGGCGGCACACCACACACGTGAAATTTGTATGACAGGTAGAACTTGCTATGATATGCAAATGATTAGATTTTCAGCGCATTCATGCAAAGCAGGCGACAGAAGCGACATCTACAATGTGTATAAAACCACAGATTTGACAGCAGTTTTCTCATACTCAATTTCCGTTTCAACGTTATTTTCGGCAAAGAAAGTTATTATAATGATTCGTGTAAGAAGAAGAAATGCCTATCATCCCGTGTCAGACTTTAATCGAGGATGGATTATGGCCTACCGGGATTGCGGTTTATCGTACCGCAATATTGCTGCTCGCGTCGGTCGAGACTCCATGACTGTTAGTGGAATAGGGAATCGATGGGTTCAGGACAATCATATGGAACGTCATGCAGGATCTCAGCAACCCCCATCACTAACAGCAGAGAAGACAGACATCTTATCCGCATGGTCACAAGGGCGTTAAGTTTAAAGTTACAGCCACGTCACGAACCCTGAGTCGAGAAATGGAGTCATTTGCAAGGCAACAAGTTTCTGCTTGAACAGTTCGAAGACGTTTGCAGCAGCATGGATTGTCTGCACGGCGACCATGGCTTCGGCTACCATTGACGCTGCGTCAAAGACAGCTGCGCCTTCAATGATGTGATCAGCGACGAACCTGGACGCGTGAATGGCAACTCGACATTTTACAGATGAATCTCGGTTCTGTAAACAGGACCATGATGGCCGCATCCGTGTTTGGAGGCATCGTGGAGAACGCGCATTGCCAGCTTGCATTGGACATCGCCATAGTGGCCCATCTGCTGGAGTGATGGTATGGGGTGCCATTGGAAACACGTCTCGATCACCTCTTGTTCCCATTACCGGCACTTTGAACAGCAACCGTTACATTTCCGATGTGTTAAGGCCCGTGCCTCTGCCTATCTTCGAGGCTTCCCACATGCTTTGTTTCAACAGGATAATGCATGACCGCATGTTGCCCGTACTGTTCTGAACTTCCTTGATACAGAACAGGTATCGACTGTTACCCTGGCCAGCACGTTCTCCTGATCTGTCACCAATTGAGAACGTCTGGTCAATGGTTGCCAAGTGATTGGCACGCCATCACTCACCATCCACTACTGTCGATGAACTGTGACATAGTGTTGAAGCTGCATGGACTGAGATCCGCGTACATGCCATACAATCTCTGTTTGACTCCATGCCTAGGCGGATAAATGCTGTTATTGCAGCCAGAGGTGGCTGCTCTGGGTACTGATTTCTCAAGATCTATACATCCTAATTTCCTGTAAATCTAACCACTTGTTTCTTTCCACTATAATGTATGTGTCCAATAAATATCGTTCTGTTATTTGCATTCCTTCTTGGTGAAGCAATTTTAATGGCCAGTAGTGTATACATATATATATTAAAATAACTTTAAAAATATTCCCTATTTTATTTCTCTCTTTTTTAAGAGGATCAGCTAATTTCGATTAGTAATTTATTAAATCAGTATGAAATAACTGTTTTCATACGTTCCAAAATATATTAATTAAGTGTCCCCTCATTTATATTGCACAACAACATTATACAAAATGTCGTGGAATGTATAATTCATGTGGCAGTGAAAAGAAGCCGGCAATGAGAAACAAAATGGAGGAGACGGAAACTCATTCACAATTCATGTTTTCTGGAGAAAAACTTCTCACTTGTTTCTTTGCCAATTCTTAGCCATCAGAATAAATATAACCAAATTTACTATGAACGTGTGATTTATATTTTTATTTACTTAGCAAATGAAACATCCGTAACACTCAATAATTTATTTCTAACATCTATAAAACATAGTTTCTTTTTCGGGTTATTTACTATACACTGTTTATACATTATTTTTCTTAGAAGAATACTCACAGAATTCCAGAACGCATTCTTAATGACTATAAAATATCTAATTACTCTTTGAAAGAGTAATATCGCTTGTTATATCTTATATAAGGAAGAGCATAATAAATAAGTATAGCTCGAAACGTACAAAAAAAACGGATCGTTACACACAAATGTCTATCACAGAAGAAGAAAAAGAAGCAGATGATCTGTTGTAAAGTAAATTCCCTCCTTTCTTATTGCAATAGCTCTATTGCATAGTCTTTTCATATTCAGCACCAGATGTCCAACTGTCTCTCGCAAGCCAATTAATTTCCGTTTAAGTGATATCTTTTCTTTCCAGTAGCTGTTGCTGAATATCATTAGTCCACTGTGTCTGTGGATGATCAATATATATATATATATATATATATATATATATATATATATATATATATATATATATATATATATATATATATATATATATATATATATATATATATATATATATATATATATATATATATATATGTATGTATGTATGTATGTACATAATACGAGATTTAGATGCCATTTTTATAAGAAAACATTTATAAAACTTCAAAAGAGTTCTATTAGCCACCTGTTGAAATAATTTCTCAAAACAACAAATGATTTCCAAGAGTCATTTAAAAATATTTTTAAACAATAGGGGAAAATGTTTTTACATATGTAATTAAGAAATTTATTCTATGAACACTACATCTATTTTAAATTTCTAATGTTATCATTTATTAAGTCATGGTAACATTTAACACAAAAATATCACATTAAAATGGCAATGGAAAATAAATTAAAAGTTTATTAAATTTATTCTAACTAAATTATTAATTAAAGATTTATATTAATTAGTTCTAAAATACGTTGAGATTAACAATAATGCTTAGAAAACTTTCATAAATGTAGTTTTAAATCTGTAGTATATTAACTAAAAACTACCGAAAAAATTTTATAAAATGATTTTTTAATATAATCCTATTAAGATTTGGTGCTTGAAATTAATGTACGTAAAAATTTATTGTATAGTAATGCAATATAATACGAAGATTTTGCAAAATAAATATGTTTCTCAATTATAAATAAATATTCTTTATATGGCATTAAAATATATTCGCTCAACATACATTTATTTCAAAAATTAATAACTAAAGTCAGAGTTTTACAAAAAAATAGTTCTAAAACTATGAAAAAAATAGCTATTTTAAATCCTGCACTTTTAAAACTTAGAATTCAACTTGTAAATGATATACAGATTTTCATTCAGCACACGTTATGAAGCCTTTAAAATGTCAATGTAATTAAAATGAAAATTGAAGTGATTAAAAGTTTATCTCAAAACGTAATATTTTTTAACTTTTCTATTATTGAAAATGTAAGATTTGATTTATTGCCATTATATTTTTCGATAAATAATATCACACATTGATTTAGGAATAGTTTCATGAACTTTCTTTCCCCTTTCATATAGTGGTAATCATTTTTTTAAAGTATTAAAACTTTACCGTGGAGAAAAATGCTAGAATTTCTTACACACAGTTTATACAAATATTAGATGTCCGAAAATATAATTATATATATGACTTCTTAAAATATTTCTACTGCTAGATATAAATTTAAAAAATTTGCTTTTGAAACGTTTATCTTATTTAAACAGTAGATAAAGAATTTTCCAGTTTGCGGTGCATTTAAAATTATAATACGTGTATTTAGTATTAACCATTGAAAATGTTGAGAGACGTGGGACTTGATTGTTGACTAATATCTGATAATAAAATCATCTAAATGGCGTCCACTTGGAAAATTTCTGATAAACTTGATTTCTGGCAACTGTATTTTGATTTTTTATGATTTGCAAAATTATTTTATAGTTTAAAATATTTAAACAAAGTAATATAAAAATTATATATATATATATATATATATATATATATATATATATATATATATATATATATATATATAACATGTGGTTTACTGTCTGACTTATGAATCTGATTTTGATTATGAGACGTGCTATTTTTATTCTTTATACCATAATAGCTATACGGAACGAAATATCATAGAATAATTGGGAAATTTTGTGAGACAAGAAATTTAAATCAATAATACTTCGACAAATATTTAGATTTAGGCTATTGTGAGGTATATTGATATTGCTCTCCTCAGCTTTAAGGATACTTTTCATATATGGTAGTTCGTACTCACGTATACCATTGGAAAGAAATCAGGAAGTTTTCAGTCATTCACCCAGATAGCAGGGCAGATAAAAACTGAAGTACAGCATTCATTTACTATTTATTAGCAATTCAATTCTTCAAAATGCAAAGATACATATTTCAGTATTTGTTTAAAAAGGAAAAAAAAACAGACTTCTCCGCATCTTTAAAAACTTAGAATTCAACTTGTAAATGATATACAGATTTTCATTCAGCACACGTTATGAAGCCTTTAAAATGTCAATGTAATTAAAATGAAAATTGAAGTGATTTAAAGTTTATCTCAAAACATAATATTTATTAACTTTTCTATTATTGAAAATGTAAGATTTGCTTTATTGCCATTATATTTTTCGATATGTTATATCACATATTGATTTAGGAATAGTTTCATGAACTTGCTTTCCCCTTTCATATAGTGGTAATCATTTTTTTAAAGTATTAAAATTTTACTGTGGAGAAAAATGCCAGAATTTCTTACACACAGTTTATACAAATACTTAGATGTCCGAAAATATAATTATATATATGACTTCTTAAAATATTTCTACTACTATATATAAATTTAAAAATATGCTTTTGAAACGTTTATCTTATTTAAATAGTAGATTATAAATTTTCCAGTTTGCGGTGCATTTAAAATTATAATACGTGTATGTAGTATTAACCATTGAAAAGTTTGAGAGACGTGGGACTTGATTGTTGACTAATATTTGATGATAAAATCAGCTAAACGGTGTCCAGTTGGAAAATTTCTGATAAATTTGATATCTGGCAACTGTATTTTGATTTTTTATGATTTGAAAAATTATTTTATAGTTTAAAATATTTAAACAAAGTAATATAAAAATTATATATATATATATATATATATATATATATATATATATATATATATATATATATATATATAACATGTGGTTTACTGTCTGACTTATGAATCTGATTTTGATTATGAGAAGTGCTATTTTTATTCTTTATACCATAATCGCTATACCGAACGAAATATCATAGAATAATTGGGAAATTTTGTGACACCAGAAATTTAAATCAACAATACCTCGACAAACGTGTAGATCTAGGCTATTGTGAGGTATATTGATATCGCTCTCCTCAGTTTTATGGATACTTTTCATATATGGTTGTTCGTACTCACGTATACCATTGGAAAGAAGTCAGGAAGTTTTCAATCATTCACCCAGATAGCAGGGCAGATAAATCTGGAGTACAGCATTCATTTACTATTTATTAGCAATTCAATTCTTCAAAATGCAAAGATACATATTTCAGTATTTGTTTAAAAAGGAAAAAAAAACAGACTTCTCCGGATGAACATCTCATAATATATGTTTATGGCAATTAAGAAAAAAAGGTTCTAAAAATAGTTAAACAAAATAACTTCCATGCTTCATTCATATAAATACATATAATTTATATTCAGAATGTAAATAAACTTATTTAATTTTTCATAAAGTAGAAATAAAAAATAATGAAATATTTTATACATAGCATCTTATTCTTCTGCGTTCAAAATGTGAATTCTGAAAAAACTTATGAGTTAAATTAATGCTTCGCCTCTTTTTTTAATCAAGTTCTTACTAAATTAATCATCATTCAGCGTATAATTTATTTTTAAGTACAACGCTATTGGTAATTCAAAAATCAGGGTTCTGAAATATTTTTTAAAGGCAAGCAGAGGGCGACTAACCCTTAGTCAAAACAAGGGCGAAAAACTGCTACCCAGTTTGCACCTGTGAACCAAGTCATGGAGACGAGAAGAATTACCAATTTCACTCGACCACAAATCCGTTTATGGCCTGGACCACATACATTCAGCATCTCAGCAGAAAAGACAATAAAACACCGAGAAACAGCCGCACCTGAACCGAGATACAAACTTTTGACCAACAGCTTAGAAGTCGGAAAATCTAATTTTTACATAGTGCATTTATTTATTACAAATGACCAGAAATTTGGCTATGATGCCATATTTTCTCTTGCCTTCATATTTCTGAACTATGCCGCTTAAAAACACAAAGACAAGTGCAGATCACGAGTCGAGATGAGTAGCATCAAACATTTAATGTTGTCTGCACAGTGTACATAAGGGAGATTCTAGACCTATTCAAATATTCGGGCAAGCAGTCATGGCCCGTAGTAAATATTTGCATAGTCACTTGAGCTTAAGATTTCATTGATATAAATAAAATCTAAATATAAATAAAAGCAACTAAATATAAATAAAAATGGGCAACTGAAGAATAAATCTACGTAATTTTAACAAAACAAATAATTTGCATTTCCTTAATAAAATAGCCTTCAAACACAATCCATCTCTTCCATATTAATTATGAGCTACATTTTTCAAAAAGTAACATCTAATTTAAACGAAAAATTTAGCTCAACCTCAAAGCAAATGAAAAAAGGCACACATCAAGGTAATAAAATCCCTTTTCAAGAATAACTTTCTTCTTAAAAATAGTGTTTTGAATTTTTCTGAGAATTAATGTGTATTTAACCGCATGTTTTAGCACTTATATATGTGTAAATCTTTGTTTGAAAATAAATTGGAAGCTTTTATTTCCTAAATAAACTTTTTTTGCAGGGATGCCATTGTGTGCAATTTCACTGCCTTCCCATTTTATCTTTAAGGTGAAAGTGCACTTACAACAAAGTGGGATTCACCATTTTCTTATAAAGAACATTAACGAGACCATTTCTAGACATTATTACAGGTTCTCTGGTAAGAGAAACTTCGAGATAATTAGTGCTCTCACAGGAAGAGATTTTTTTCTCTTCTTTTTCGTGTGCCAGCCATTAAAAGGGAAGTTTCTGCTCTTCTTTTGTCGCCAAATGACCCTTGAGGTTGAATTTTATCACTCACTGATTAAGAACGTGCGGAGTTATTCTTTTAACGTAAAAACAAAGATCGGATTACATTGTTATCTTTAAGTGTTATGTAATTCCGGTCAGAAAATTAAAGAATCTAACCCACTCGAGCTTAAGAGAGTTTTGTAAAGACTATTATTGAAACGGAAGTTTTAAAATGTATGTTAGGAGATTTTTCTTTCATTTTTTCATGCTTTGAATTTCAACAAACACATTGTTTTGATTTATTACATTGTATGACACAATTTATATTCTCATACTTACATTTCTTTAAGTAAAATTACACTGAAAAGTGTCAGGAACGTGTTTGCGACGTTGTAAGAAATTCTTACAACAAAAATAAATAATTAACTCAAGAATAAAATACAATTTTTATACATAAAGTTGGAAAGTTCGTTGCTACAACTTGGATTTGTATTGTGCAAAATTTCATGCATTAAGTTATTTTATCTAAGGCAAACACTAAGTTGTTTGAATAAAATGCGATAGTAAGTTTGTTTCTTGAAATAATTTCTTATACAATAGATTTTTTAAGATTTAAATTAAAATATCTTGGAGTGAGATGTACATTATTTTTATTTTATTCTAGCAATAACACATTTGATGGAAATTAACACCTGCAAAAGATTTATATACGATTCAAACAACTGTTACATTTATTAATAATTTTATTTTTGGTTTTTTTAGTTCATTTTTGGTAAAAAAGACATTTACATCAACTTTCATTGAATATATATTTTTATTTTATTTTCCACTAAAAGACAAACTAAATATAAACTTTATCTTTAAATAATATTCAGAATCACGTCATAGGCATTAATGTTTTTTATATATGTATTTATTAATACAGAATTTATTTATGTATCTTTATTAAATATCCATCCCATATTAAACTAAGTATTTATTTAAAACTAATTGAAATTCAAATAAATTTATTCTTAAGCTGATAAGATCATTAATAGAAAGTCGAATGGCGTATATTTATACATGAATAATTTTCCGAAAATTTGATGTAACATAGCAAACGGCATATTAATTTTGGTGTTAATTAATGGTATATTGTCTACAATTAACTCATATTGGTAAAATGTTACATAAGATAATTTATTGAATTTTTCATTTACACAAAACGGAAAGCGATATTTCTAAAAATAAAGAAGAAACACTAAATAATTATGTAATGTTATATTCTAAATAAACATATTAATCTAATAAATAAATTTGTAATGGACCCCGATCTTAAGATGAAGCATAGAATCCACGTTAGCACACTTTAAATTAATTTTTCAATACATGTCACACACTATTAAATTGCTATTTAAATTTAAACTTTGTTGTTTTATCAATCAACACTTTTTTAAAAATATAGAGTGTCGTAGATCAACAATTAAAATAGACACTGAACTACTGAGGAACTAAATACAACGGTATTGGAATTTTAATCTTCCAACTTTATGGCACAAATGAAAATATCAGGCTCAAGGTAAATAAATGTGTTATGATTTCGCAGTTTTCAAATAGCACCTCTTGCAGACTATAAACTGGTATTATTTAACAGCACAAAAATTAATAGCTCATATTAGCACTGTTTGAATATTGTAACAATTTCATTTACAATAACTGTACCACCGTTTATTATTTCACTGATAACAAATTATTTCTATGATACAATCATTTAGCAATATATCCTAATGTTTATATTTTCCAATACTATCAGGCTAGTCAGACCAAATCCATAAATATATGGACTCTATGGCATCATTTAGTATTGGAAAGAAAACCTGAAATCTTTTGTCTCACATTAGTTGTAAGCATTTTATGAAATTTAATTAAACAGAGAATTGTATTCTTTTTTATTTAATTCAGCTTATTGTCAGTATTAATCTAGTTGATGAAAGTAAATTACTGTATAATCACTTTTTCAACAGTAATTGTATGAATGTTTTTCAATATTACATGCATAAAAGTAATTTTATTTTAAAAATGTGACAAATATATTAACAATAACCAATCATCTTTCGTTTAAATGCTTAAGCGATAACTTTTGCGGGATCTGATTAAGTACTTCTCCCAAGTATATAAGAAGTAGTTTTCCCTCTCATTGTTTCATGAAATTAAAAACTACTTATCACAATTTCTGAAAAATCCACAATCTCTTTCTTTAATTATTCATTATTGACTGATATACATTAAAAAATGTAAATACAGAAATTAACTTAGTTTTCTATATATAAGTATTCCATAAGATTTACCTTTGAACGCAATTTCACACATATAGTAATGAAACGGAAATTATGGTCATTTTTCTTTGTGAGGTTTAAAATATTACACTTTAGAGGTTTCTAAAGCTTAAAAGTGTTATATAAATTTTTACCATTATGAAAATTAATTTCTTTTACATGCAAAGAATGGATGGTTTTGTTTTCTACTGTAAAGTGGAATTTTTTAGTTGATAATTAATATAATCTTTTATAACATAATAACGAAATCCTTTTATGTTTAATTATTTCTATGTACGATACATTTCTCTTAATCTATATAATTTTAATCTTATAATATTAATCTGACTTCCTGGATATGTCCCTTAATTTAATATACGTTAATTTAATACATTAAGCTTAATCAAGCTAAAATTTTTAAGTTAGTTTCACTTCTTTAACTGCATGCCACAATATTAGGAAACCAACTAAAGATAATGATTAAATCATAACATTAAAGCCATATATAAATCATAACATCAAATAATTTTAAAATGTTATTTACTTTTATGAAACATTTTATTGTAAAACCGTTTTATTATTTATATATTTAATGCACAAATTAGCCAATAATTACTAAACCTATTAAATTTTAACAGTAAAGAATTTGATATTTGTAATAGACTAAAATTTATTGAATGTAGGCAGTTCAAAGTTTTGAATGGATATTGATATTTTAAACGTTAAACATTTGGAATTCAAAGTTCTTGTGATAATTTACACACCAATGCTAACATACATTAATTAAACAATATTATTAAAAATGAGTAGTGTAACATATTTAATTAGCATATATGCTATGAGTAGTTGCATGAAAAATTTACAATACTGGAAAAATAAATTCATGATATTGAAAAGTATATTGTAAAATTTTTCAGCTTACATTTTTTTATAATAAATACTAATGCTAAAATAAAATTTTACTAAACTAAAAACTTATTTAAAAAATGAATACTTATTATATTAGCTAAAACCTTCATGATAAAAAGTTTACTATTTCTTTATGTTGATTAAAACAGGTGTTTCTTATAATTTATTATGATGTTAAAAGGGTAATATAAGAACATATATGGTAAATTGACTTTTGTTAAATATAAGTCATTTAAAAATTAAATTTACAGATGTACAGAATGATATTTGTTTATTCTTTTTATAACACACACACACACACACACACACACACACACACACACACACACACACATATATATATATATATATATATATATATATATATATATATATATATATATATATATATATATATATATATATATATATATATATATATATATATATATATATATATATATATATATATATATATAATTACAAAGACAGTTGAAGCAAACTGCTAAATTAAAAGATTATTATTAGTTACAATTTAAAATAGATGCAATATGCAAAATTAATGCTGATTACTTAATTGCAGATTTGGAAAATAATCATGTATTTTTTTAACGAAAAAATTTCACTTGGAACAAAATAATATTTTCAGCTCATTATGATGAAGATCTATTCGAACATTTTATATTAGGCTGAACTAAATTCCCCATGGTTAAGTTTATTTGTTCATCAATTGCCGTGACACAAATCCCACCCCTAAATCAAGCTCATATACTTTAACCAATCTAACCAATCATAAATCTAACCCAATCGATTAAGGGCAAAGGAATGGTAATATCCGTAAATAGGTCCTACAGGCCAATATTTGGAAGAGCAATTATGTTGCAGCAGTGTAAATCGATGCATCGAACAGATAATTGTTTGGGTCATTGAGTTCATTATGGCTAATGGTTCTTTTTAGGGGAAGTGGGGGTTACATGATGGTTGTTTCTATCTGCCTAGCTACACTACTGATCCTCCCATGAGTTTTCTCCCGTTTCACTCTCTGGATTCATCATCTATCCTGAGGTAACTCTAGTTTTCCCACATTCTTTTTCATTCCGCCTTTGGAGTCAATCAGGATGGTCATTAGTTAGGGAACATTTCGCTCATATTTGAGAACGATCGAGAGATGGATTTTGAATTTAGGTTTTCCTCTGCTTTCCTAGAAATAAAGCTTTTTGTTGTATATTTCTTTGTTCGTATTGGAAGAGATTTCCCTTCAGATAAAAGAGCAAGGCTTTAAGCGGAGATGAAATTTACGAATAGCTTATCGTTAATAGAGGATTGGACACAGTTTTTCTTTGTTCATAAAAAGTTAAATAGTTAAATAATATTCATGTTAATTGAATATTTTTATCGGCATAAATTATAAATTGAGTACTGTTAGTATGCAAACTATTGGATTGATTTCAAATTCAGATATATATTATTTGAAAAATAAATAATGTGATCCTTTCGAAAAATGTGAGGAGTAAGTTTTATATTAGGAAACATTTTGTTCAAAATAAAATTCATATTATTTTTAATGATTTTGTAATATATATATATATATATATATATATATATATATATATATATATATATATATATATATATATATATATATATATATATATATATATATATATATATATATATATATATATATATATATATATATATATATATATATATATATATATATATATATATATATATATATATATATATATATATACATATATATATATATATATATATATATATATATATATATATATATATATATATATATATATATATATATATATATATATATATATATATATATACATATATATACATATATATATATATATATATATATATATATATATATATATATATATATATATATATATATATATATATATATATATATATATATATATATATATATATATATATATATATATATATATATATATATATATATATATATATATATATATATATATATATATATATATATATATATATATATATATATATATATATATATATATATATATATATATATATATATATATATATATATATATATATATATATGTTAAGACAAAATTCAATCTCTTTTGAGCATAACATCCCATCTTTTAGTAACTTCTGAATAAAATGATTAGATGTTGTGCATCAGAATTTTCTCATATCTTGGGAGGTAAAGTCATTTTTAAAAAGAAATTCAAGCAGTAGATACTAAATTTTCTTTCAACTGTCTACAACGAGTTGACAAAAGCCATAAAGTGTGATATTGTCATTCGAAGCAGAACATAACTTTGTAATTTAAACGAAGATATCCCTTCTGAAGATTTAAACGAAGATATCCCACTGATTGTATTGAACACACTTCAATACAATCAGTGGTAACATTTCACATAAAGGACATTGCAATCAGAACTAGTTTTACTAGCCTAAACGCATTATTGAATTAGAAATCTTTAGTTATTCAGAAAATTGAATTAAAGTTTCTAAAGGAAGAGCAAATGAAGTTTGTATTAAGAAACAAGATAATATGTATATTACTTTTTTATTAATGATTATTCTTAAGATTTCAATGTTTTCCTAATGTTATCCAATTTTTATCAGTCCGATTTATTTAAATAGTGTACATCATCTTCAATTTTGCACTTTGTAAAATAGACTATAGTAATAATATAAGTATTGAGAATTAATATAAATTATTTACAAAATGCAACAATCTTTACATTGAATAATTATATATATATATATATATATATATATATATATATATATATATATATATTAGTGAAAAAGAAAATACAGAAAGAATTTATATATGGATTTAGTGTTATTTATTAAATGTAAATAAATAAACATAATGCAGGAAGAGAGAACACAGTATTCCTAGAATTGATAATTTCTTTTCGTTTTAAATTTCTTAAAAATATTATTTACATTCTTCATCCAGAAACATTCTATCTATGAAAAATTATTTATCGTAATGATACGAAGTGTAAAATAGAATTTTCTTTCTTCACGTTAGAACTGTATTTCGAAATAAAAATAAAAGCTTTTCAAGCATATAACATGTTTGAAAGCTACATTTTCTTGAAGAGAGCACGCATGTTCTTCTTTCAAACATTCCACGATAAACGTTACTATGCTCTCTGGGATCGACTGCGAGAAATTGAAATGTTGGAGTTGTTTGTTTTATTTGTTTCTGTCATGAAAGTAAGCCCTTTGTAAATGATAAAGCTCTTTTGAGTGCCGAATTCCGAGAAAAGGAATGAGGAAAAAAGCCTATCTGAGGAGAGGTATTTCAAATGTTTTGAATAAAAAGAAGATGATGTCTTTTAGCTTTGAGAGAAAAAAGGAACTAGACATGATAGTATTTTTAGAGTGATGAATGATTGTAAATTGCGTATCTCGAATCCCATAATCATTTCATATGTCTTGATACTTTGATAATGATACTCATATTCCGAGAAAGATTAAATATTTATTTATATGTGTGTTTGGAAAATTTTTATAATGATAGAGTGCGTTTAAGATAAAATAAAAATTTAATATTTTATTATTTAGGAAAGAAATATTTATTCAGTTTATATTATAACTGTGAAAAGATTAACTACCTATTAGAAAGACATGAAATAAAATAATATCATTACCTGTCTAACTATAACTAAATCTTCTTAAAAAAATAAAAACATTAAGAATTTAAATTTTCTTTCCGAAATTCAAAACCAGCAATGGTTATCATTCTGTTCCAATCTGAAAAAATGTGATTAAAAATAACTGTCAAAATGCTTTTCAACGGCTGTAACATTTATAAACAACAGTCATATTAAAAGTATAAGCAATTTCCTTGGAATATTAGATATTAGGAAAAAATAATTTGCAACATTTTTTCGAGAAACAACTTCAAATGGTAAGGTGTTGTCTGTTTTAAAATTGTCAACCTGAATAAATCATAATTCTAAAATACCAAATGAGCAAGACTTGTTAAAAAGGTGAAATCCAACTAAAAATAATATATGGTTGTTTCATATACATATATCATTAGAGTTCCTTGGGAAAGGAGAAAGATTTCAACAACGAATGTAGAGCAATAATATATATACTATACGTTTCTCTTTCTTTCTGCATATCCATTGGATTGTACGAATGCAATGCAATATCCAAGGTTTAATATACTAGGTTTTGGCGATATTGAAATACACTACCATTATCTTTGAAAATATTTCCAAAAAGCATAAAATGTAGCGAAAATTGAAATGATTTACAATATTTTTTGTATATTTTTGCTTGCATTTTCATTTAATTATTTTATTATCTATAGAAATTGATTTTAACTAAGCAAGCAAATTATATATGGTATCAAAATAATAATAATAATATAGGAAATAAAGTAAAATAAGCAGGAATAAGTGACAGTTGCATGGAAATATTTCTGAACACCTTCATAAGAAACTATAGGAAAAATGTCATTAAAGAAAATATATTTTCAATTATAATGCTGATTTCATTTACATGTTTTAACCTTATTTTAAAAGCATGAAAAATTTATAGAGTAAAGAACTGTCTTATACTTCAATTATCAGTTAAAATACCATTTAAATGCTTAGACATAAAATTATTAGATGCGATTAAATATTGCGGAGTCTATTTATATTGAAGTTTTGATTAAACCATCAATAAATTTCACATTAATTATCAAATACACTTCTGGTCACTCAAGTTGCAACACCAAGAAAGACAAGAGATATCACAACAAAATTTATTTTGTTGATAACATGTTGACCAATTATCAAATGATTTAGTTTCTGTGAAGTGTGGTTCCTGCCAAAATCAGTAGCAGCTATTGTTGGAGATCACAACAACCACACACCTCAGAATTGATTCAAAGGTACTTTGGATGTGCTTTTGGGGTACAGTAGACCAATTGGGTTAATCAATTTACCAAAGTTGAACTAGGGTGGCAGCTGGGATGTAATATAGGTAAAGTGTTGAACAACCATGGACAACATATTTCCTATCATCGAAACACCCGGAGAGTGAGTCGGCCAGGGAAATAATTTAATCTGAGGATTAACAAATAACCCTTGGACAATGCGTGCCATGCGCATTCATGCATAATCCTGTTGAAATATGGCTGTAAGCAAGCTCTGAAGGTAAGAAAGGACAACTGGTTCCAATACCTCCGAGATGTAGTGCTTGCTGCTTAAAGTTTCGCCAAGCGTACTAAAGGAGTGCGAGAGTGGTATCCTAACCACCCTATACCATAATACCCGGTGGCCAGAGCTTACAACTATTTTGTTCAGTTCTAGTGTGGCTGTACATAAAGCAGGTGTTCAACATTTTCCCTCCACGGTGTCTCCAGACTCGAATGCGACTATCGTGCCGTTGTAGACAGAAGCGTGACTCGTCAGTACAGACAATCTCATTCCATTATGACGTCCACATCCTCCTTCGCATCATTGGCGGCGAAAACGTTTGTGGTCCTTCGTTAAGTGTAGACGAAGCAACTGACGTTATACGGTCTGATGGAAACGGCGTCGATTGGTATATGCAAACACTAGATGATGCGTTAGGGACTGAATATGCTGTGCTATGGTTCGTAATGTGGCTGAGTGATCAATCACTGCCATGCGCACAATTTGCCTGTCATCACGTTAAGTGGTGCACTGAGGTGAATACAACAGAACACACATCGGTCTGTCGTACCCTCCTGCATCCAACGATTCCGTATCCGCATTAGTTGTTTGGTTTCATCCAACACGACTACCAATTTCCCTGAAAGGTAATCCACAATCTTGGTAGGCCATTATCCTTCCACAGTTGAACTCGGATACTAGATCAAAAATGATCGCCTTTTTTACAAGGCATAATTGATAGTTTTTTTGAAAAAAAAATATAAAAAAACACTACAAGAAAAACACAATTGCCGAACTTGAAATCGTTGAAATCTCCAAGCCTTAAATAGAGCTTTAAAGTGGCACTACAGACACCCATGGTGTGCATCTGCGCTGAAATTCTAATAATTCGCATATTTAACCTCAACTAATGCATGTATTTCTTTCTAAAATATTTCTATTTATTATTTTTTCAAAATATTTTAGGGATTCGCAATAATTTCAACATTTATTAAACTAAAACAAATTATAAAGTAGTTCTGTATCCAGAAATGTGGTTTATTTCACAAATATCTAATTAAATTGGAAAATTATCTGATACAATGCTAAAAAGAAATGCATCCTTCTCAGTCTTTATCTTTATTAAAAAATCAAAACTATGGCGCTTTTCTTAATCTATTAAATATAGTTCAAATAAAGATGACATTGCTCACAAATTATATTTATTGATTAGAAATTATAATTTTCAACTTAATTGTATATATACATACATTTCATCAGAAATACATACATTTCATTATTTTAAAGAAAAATTCTAAATAATGGTATTTTTTTGGGAAGAAACTAGTATGTCATATTCAAAAACATGGGTTATTCAAAGACACACACATTGATTTTAGTTATTCATTAATACTTCAATTTTATTAACATAATTTACTAATCTCTAATGTTACTATAAATTCCATAAAATTAATTAGATGTGTCTTCGGCATTAAATTAAAAACGAAACAAATCATTTATACATTTATAGTACTTTCATGAAAAACCTAAACTCTACTGCTTACGGAATATTTTTTTTAATTTTCAAAATGGCTGTATATTACTCATGTATATTTTGAGTAAAATCAAAATTCATTTTAAAAATAATGCACTTTGTAAATTCTCATGAATTCTTTAAAGTTTTCTGATAACTGAAACAACTTTAAAATGAATTTTTACTTTCATATTAAATCGTAAACAAATATTATAAATTGGATGCGAGGTTAATAATTTTTTATTGGATAATTATTATTTAATAACTGACCAATAAGATTAAATACTCGATTTATATATTTTTTTCAAAATATGAGGTTAAATATTTTATTTTATTATTTTAAAATTATTTTTAACTTAGTTTAAGTTTAATACGCGGTCTTTTTAGGAGTTAGTGAAATTTATAGGAAATATATTTTGATTGACAATAATCAATATTAATAAAATTAATGAAAACAAATTCCCACACTAATATTTTTATTTCTTAAATAAAAGATAAGTACTTGGAAAAGAAGTTTAGCATGTGTGCTTTTCAAAATAACGAAAAACCACACCATATTACCTAATAAAAATCACAGGCTTCCGCGCGTGTCAGAGAAATATAAAAAGAACTATTTACGTCCCTAGACTACCTATTTATCTTCGCTTTACCATTCATAGCAAAAATACCCTACTGCCGCTAAGGTAAACCATTACTCAATGTTAAAGCAGGTAATGGTTATAAGCCTATGGGAAAATCACCAGGTGGAGATATCGTGTTAAAGATGTGTCTATGTATACCGCTGCAAGTTTCGTAAACTTGTGGTTTCTAAAATACACTTAGTTTAGCTGTTGTAGAGCTGCTGATGAAAGAAATAAACAAAAATAACGTTCCCTTTATTTTGTACTAAGCAATATCCATTAGTATTTCTTAGCAAAAGTGGTTATTCCTTTG
Organism: Latrodectus hesperus; assembly: GCA_037975125.1. NCBI lineage: Eukaryota > Metazoa > Arthropoda > Arachnida > Araneae > Theridiidae > Latrodectus > Latrodectus hesperus. The sequence continues at coordinate 64,975,193 of CM075862.1, forward strand.
TATAACTAAGTAAAAAAAAATCAACCTTTCCCTTAAGCTTTACGATAAACTTATTGTGTGTTTTCTCGCATAATGTTGCATGCATTTGCAAATTTTTCTAAGTTTTATAATTAGTTACAAAATAACAATTTTCTTAAATAATTATCTTTTTAATATTGCTTATAGATGATTGATAGTGAAAATCATGAAAGCATTACTTAAGATCAGATTTGCCGATATTTATGAGGTTTAAACCCATAAATAAAAATCAGAAAAAAATATTTATTTAAAATTTCCCATGTGTATGCTATATGATCTGTGAATAATTATAAGCAAAAAAAATACTTAAAAATTTCAATTAAATTTATTTTAAATATTTTTACCATGATTAATTCAAATAGTTACATGCAAAGAGCATGTTTAACAATCATAATTTTATCTGTACATTTATTCAAGAAATTACAGTGGGAATATTAATTCTCTTATGAACATTGGTATTCATTCTTTAGATATTAATGAACTAATTTATTATTTCAGCAAAATTATTTAGTGGAATAAAGTTGGAATGATACTAAAATTCTCTGTCATAAATTTTCCTTTTCTAAAAGAAAGAATAAATATCTAATTCTGAGTGATTTTGGAAAAAAGTGGTTATGTATTTTAATTATGAAAAGTATCTCAAGTATATGACGTCGAAAATTAAGATGGGAGTAAAAATCTTGAAATAAGAATTTTCGTAGTTCACTACGAATTACAAATTGGTTAACTGATAAAACATTAAATAATTGGTTAATTGATAAAATACTTATTAGTATAGTGAAATCCAAAAGAGGTGAATTAATTTGTTGATTTAAAAATAAAATGAGGGAGTAAGATAAAATAAGATAATTAAAATCATCATAATTTTAAGTTTTACAAATAATCAAAGAATCATAATTTTTACATTTAATTAATAACAAATATGTAATTATGTACCTAAATATCGTGAAATATATTTCGCAGATGACTATGCATTTTGCCTTTTATGTATGAAGCTGCCTTGTCTCAATTTTTATTGTTAGAAATCTAAAATTTAATGGCTATAATAAAAAAACAATGAGCTCATATTTTATTTGAAATATTTTTTTTAATTTAATCCAAAATGATGTATTAGTAAATCATATTTAAATTCTTCATCATCTGAAATATAAGCCTTTGTATAAGTTTCTTCATAATAAAATATTTAATTTGTGTTCATTTCAAAGAAAATCAGTTCTATATTTTAATTTCAAATAATTAATTTGGATGAATCTCATTAGATATATTTTTGGAACAAATAATTATTTTATTTAATATCGTGAATTAATATTATTTTTTTGTTTATTAATGTTATAATTCAGAATATTTTAAAATTTGCTCAGAAGAAATTTAATATATAATAATGTCTACAATCTTTGGTGTAGATGTTGAAAATTTAATTATATAAAAGTAAGACATCCTTTTCAAGATAAATATTTTTGAAGCAAATATCATACCATTATGCAGTGAAATCTGAATAGCAAAAACATGAAACAGTATTATAACGTACAATATAATGTACATTGATTTTCTAGAAAAAAAATTGTACATTAACTGTGTGTCTACGGAATAAAATATTCTCAAGGAAAAAAAACTGATGCTTAAAGCATATAATAATGTAAATATATATGTAAATAACTTTTCATCATTAACATTCTCTTAATTTCTTATACTAATGTATTGAAATATTTTAACTCCAAACAATTAAGTAAAATATGAAACTAAACAACATATCGAAATCATGTGGCATGAAATAGTATCATTATGTGGCATGAATAGTGATTCATTACCTTGTCATTGAAGTTAATTTCTACGTTAGCAAGCTATATACCAGGTAGAATACATTACACAAATTACTAAATTATACTTCAAATATAATATCTTATAGCAAATCAAACATGTTTTTTACCATATAAGCATCTTATTTTTTTATCACATATAATCAAATGACTTAAGTACTTGAGATTTCTTAGAGTATTTTTAAAGTTGATGATGATTGATGACTATGAGATGAAAATCTATTTTCTTTAGTTAAAATTATAATGATTGCGTAGATAAATATTTATAAAACCTAGAAATTTGCGCTTATCTAATGAGATATGTACATGCTGAAAATTTTATTTTTACTTACCTCTAGTTTCAAAAGAGCGAATAACCTCAAACATAATTCTTTCCTTTGAAAGTTTAAGTACTAAGCAATGAAATAATATTAAAAAAATGATAAATTTTGAAAATTATTAACGTTGAAATTTTATTAAAATGATTCATGCAAACATTAGGACTATTATTTATTTTTTAAATAGAATATATGAAATGGGAAATATATATATATATATATATATATATATATATATATATATATATATATATATATATATATATATATATATATATCGTTTTAATCGATGTTAGAAATAATGAAATAATGACAGTGGTTTCAATATTCGGGAGGGTAAAATTTATCAATAATTTTAACTCATTTTAGTATTTATTATTATAAATTTAATTTTATTTTTACCTACCCTTAATAATTTCAACCTACATTTACAATAATCAAAAATATCATGAATATCTCATTAAATAAATGCAAATTTTGCATAAATTTTAATAGATGTTAGAAATAATGACAGTGGTTTCAATATTCGGGAGAGTAAAATTTATCATTAATTTTAACTCATTTTAGTATATATTATTATTAATTAAATTTTATTGTTACCTTCCCTTAATAATTTCAACCTTTATTTACAATGATCAAAAATAAAATTATCATGAATACCTCATTAAATAAATGTAAATTTTGCATAAATTTCTTAATGCAAAATAGTAACTATTTTATCACAAATTTAAATATATACATTACCTTCTACTATTTTATATTGCATACACTTATACATAGTTTTCGTATATTATTTAAAAACACTAACTTAGAATAAGTAAAAATATCTTTGGAATAATAACGCCTACATTCTTATTTAAGTAATAATTTGCTTTCTGCTTGAAATTGATGTTGCTAGACTTTACTCTCCTATAGTCATTCTGGGGGTAATCATGCAAGTAATTGTAATAAAGTAATGGAATGAAAATAAAGTATGTGAACACCGTTGATATGTGCTGTAGTAATCATAAATTAATCGATAAAAATCTCATTAGGTATGAGCTATTTAACGTATTCCAATTAAATCAGGGGAAAACAATTCAATTTTAACTTTTAAACGTTTTTAGAATTCCATAAAAATTAATTATGTTTTACAGAATATATAATTGTTACAATAGACGAATACTTCTTTATCATTAAATGACAATGACAGAAAGTAGTTATAGTATGAGTTAACTAAAATGTATGATGTAAGTGTACTGGAGATTAACGTTGCAACCTGTGCACTTGATATTTTTTCTTGCACTGTTTCCTTTTCTTAAGTTTCCAGGAAAAGTAATCATTTTTATTTATTTTGCCTTAAATAAAATATTTATCTAATAAGACAAGGTCTTTTTCACGCAATTGTAAATTCTCATAGCCCCTAATGTTAATGTAAGGCTCAATATCAGACAGTAAAATAATTGTTAACACAAAAGTATATGTCCGATTTTAATGGTTAATTGTGAATTTTCGAAACATTTGAGATTTTGGAATAAAATGAAAACTTCATAAAATTAGCAAAACATCATATAGTTTTATGATGCAACATGTTATTATAAAATAATGTTGAAATAAGTACAAATTAGATTGAATCGTTTTCAAAAAATTAAAAAAACATTATTCTTAAAATAATATAATTTTATTTTTAGCTTCCATTAAAAATATCTAAATGAAAGGCATTATCTAAACTTTTATCCATATCAAAATTTGTGTTTACATAATTAAATGCAAAATAATTATATAATTTAAATTATTCTAATTCAGAAATTCTATATTTATGAATTAAAGAAATACTATAGTTATCTAAACAAAATATCTATCTTTAATAATTTCTAGTCATCGAGTATTACTTAGACAATTGAATTATATTTTCGAAGTTGTTACATATAAAATTCTAAAAATCTGGATGTTTTTTAGTTAATACTTTTACATATGTTTTAACTGTTTATAAATTTAAATTAATTTTTTTATACTTACTTATATCTGAAAACATTTCGAGTATCAAAATACTCACTCAAATACCCTTTTTCAAACAAATTTGTTTTTCTTACAAAAGCATCAATAGAACAAGTAAAAAAATTAGTATTTATATTTATTTTAAGAGAATATTTCTTTATCATATAATTTTATGTACATTTTAGGGAAATTTGCTTACGTTCGATAAAGCTAAATTTGAAGAAATGTAAATACATATATTTTACTTTGGCGAATGTTGTCTGCATTATGCATTATAATAAAAGAGAATGATATTATTTTAACATATAATAAATGAAGATTATGTCAAAAACTTAAATTCTGCTTATCATCAAAATTTAATAATGAATGTTAAGCATAATTATAATAAAATGATACAAGAGAAGCTCATTTTCATGCGTTTCATTTCAAAGAAGAAAATAAAAAATATAAACGACTCATTGTTAGAAAAAATAAACATAATTTAATGTTTGTAAATTTTTATTTTTTTACTTTTGCAGAATTTTTTAAAATTATGTTATTTATTAAATGTGATTCAGTTCATTTAAAAATAAAATTCAGAAAAATTTGTTTTCCTAAATACAATGTTATTTAATTTAGAAAAAATATTAATAAAATCCTCTTTTTTATAATAATGATTTCAAATACCTTTTATTTAATCCATGTATTTTCTGTAATAACAATGATCAGCGAAATATTACATTGTATTAATAAATTCCCTACATTTTATATTGTCTGTTAAAGATACAAAAAATATAGTTTTAGATAAAAATTATGGTTTTCTTTAAATTTGTGAAAGTTTATTTTATACAAAATGAATTTAACATTTTTCGTACTGAAATTAAAGTTTCTCTCTCTCAAAAGTAATAGATTTAAAATAATCAGTTTTAAAATATAATTCTTAAAAATGTGATTCCTTAAAATATGCATGTAAACATTGTGAGACATTTTTTAAATTATTAAATACTTAGCTCCTTGTGTGTAATCCACCACCAACAAGAATCTTTTTGAAGAATAAATAAAATGAGTCATTACGACGTTTTATACTTCAAAAAATTGTATTGGAACGTTTTTTATAGCATTGCTTTATGTTGTGTAAGGGCTTAAATCTCTATTGCCACAATTGTGCAGCAATTTGCAGATATTAATTTAAGATCATACGATATTTTAAAAGTTGTCAATTAGTAAAATGTATGGTAATAACATTATCAAAATAAGAGTCTCTCTTTAAAGTAAATTTCTTAATAAACTGTCTGTTACAATACTAATTTACCTTTTCTGCAAGATAAACCCTCACAAAAAGTATTATTGAAAGTAATGTAAACAGATAATTGTTTTTAAAATATCATTAAATTGCATGGATGTATGCTAGTTGAAGAGACCGATTGTCTTTAGTGATGGAATCTATGGTATAATAAATGTTTGCCTCTGTAGAATAAATATTTGTCATAATGAATGCATGCAATTTAATGGCATGTATCCAATTATCTCAATCAAACTTTCGGTGTTTATAGTTTGATTGAGATAGTTGGAAAAAATATATTCCATAAACGAATATCTTGTACGTTTGAATAATAAAACAGATAAGTGTAATTTGTGAATTTATTCTTCATGAACCCCAATATTATAAAATATGGTTGGTTGGGTTTTATGCTGCAAGGTCCGAAATTGGACATGCTGCGCCAAATAAAATATGATTCAATCCTATTTTTGAATGAAAACTTATGTTTTAACGGTCATTGTAAACATAGCCATGCATGTATATTCTAACAGAATGCAGCTAGCCATAAGGGAGCTCTTCTATTAAATGATTATCAGCAATAATGACATTAGTACAACTCTGGAATGTCACTCAAATGCTATATTAAACTCGATATTTCTTTACGATGTTTTTCCGAATGATTATTCTAGTACAGAACTTACCTTATACTTGTATCATCATGACTACTGAATAGTTAAGGAATTGTTGTTCAGCTTCATGTTCTTGATTAACAACATTTAATGCCAATATGTAGGCAATAAGTTCTTGATATTTCTTGTTGGTAATAAGCTCTTGTTAGTCTTCTCGTGATAAATTTATGTATTTTAAATCAGCAAAAGGAAGAGTTTAAAGTTCGCCAATTACTATTATTTGTTTACAATCTCAAAGGTGAAGGGAAAATACGTACGATGGTTATATTTAGTAATTATAGATTTAAAATATTAGTATTTATTTTTCTTACAAAAGAACTAAAGAATAAAATGTTATGTGGATAAGGAAATATTTTTGAAGGTAATTGATTCCATTTAACAGGAAATATACATATTCTTGATTAAAAATAATCTTCTATGAGCTTATCTGAATATATTAAATAGAAACTACTAATTTATTTTTAAAGATTTTTATTGACATTAAAATAGAAATCTGAGATCTCAGATCCTTCTTTCTCGTTCTATATCTTTCTTGTCTTACCTCACCTCCTGTAGCTTCTTTGGATCATGAGGCCACAAGATTTTTCCATCCCCTCTATTCCTTGGGCTACGTCCCTGACCAGCCCCCAGTTGGTCTATCTAAAATTGTTTCTTACATTTATGATCACAAGCATAAAAATATTTTAAGTAAGTTTCTCGTCCTGCAGCCATCAGGTACCTACATAAGTCATATACTTGTGCAATCAAACATTTACATTCTCTGGACGTGTCCAATCCATGATCAAGATCTCTTTTTAAGGTCAATGTGATAGGACATAATCTTAGCCTTTTGTATTAATTTTCATATATGTCGTTAGTAAATTTTGTGGTCAATAAATTGTAGCGTTTTTTAGAAATTTATTTTGTCGAATACATTAATTTTACTTTCCTGTAATATGTTTAATCTACCAAATTCAGTACCATATAAAAGTACAGATTTTACTATTGCATAAAATAAATTTCCATTTTAATTTGTCTTTAATAATTTTTACTCTACAAAATGTATGTGTAGTTTTAAAAACATCGTTTACTTTAATTATCCTTGAGTTAATATTAACGTCTGTCATTATATTTAATTCCATAATGTATGCCACTTCATTACAATTAAATAAATATAAATAATTAAAAGAGTTTGTTGCCTCTGTTTTTATGCTATTTACATAAATTGGATTCGAATAACGATTATAAATTTTCATAGATTTTGTTTTCTTCTCATTTATAATAAGGCCTACTTTTCTTTGAATTTTTTCAAAATTTTCTCCCGAATATCATCAAGTCTAATGGGCATCAATAAAGTGTGGTTCACATTGTAGTTATCCTCTATTACGCCATTCAATTCACATCTTATTTCAGGTTTTTAGTTCCTTAATATTGTTCGCCTGATCACGTCAATGGCAATATTAAACAGCATTTCTTATGGTACGCTATCCTGCCTAACACTAATTTGAATGTGAAACTTATCAATTATACGTTCTTCCACGGTGAATCTTTTCTTTCATATAATTTCCAAATCCGTGATTCTCGATAAATTTTACAAACGTTCAATTGTCCTTCTGAAAATAAACAAACTATGAGTTGAAAACTTCTATGCTGATTTTAACATTTATTAACATTTATCTACTGTGTTACTGAAGATAATTATAATACCATGGATAATTTCTTTTCAATTTGATATTTAAACGAGATATATAGTAAAAGGTATTGAAAAATGCATTGACATCACAAAGTAATTTTCATTAGCTTATAACTTATATATATTAAAGTCATTATAAGGACTGGTGTAAGTTGTTGAATTTTGTCGTTTTTATTCGTCGTTGCGTTTTGAAGTCGTCGTTTCTTTTCGGACGGAAACAAAATTGTATGTTTGTTTGTAAAAAAAGAAGCTTATCTAAAAGCAATGAAATTAAGTAATGAATATTGTATGCATTTCTTATTATCAAATAAAGATGAGACTTATAATTTGAAATGTAAATTATGAATATTGGGATTTTTTTTTCATAATACATATTTTATGTGATACCTTATTTAAAACTAATTATCTTATAAAACATTAAATGAAATCCATTGTTTTATTAAGCACAAAATTATGGAATATGAAATTAAAATTAAATTTTGCAATTCAAACTTTTTCAGGGATGTTAAAAATAGGAAAACCATTATTCTTGAAAGAATAAGTTATAGACATATATAAATATATTTGATTTAAAAAGTAAAAAACAAAAAAAACTTATAAAACATTTTCAATGTTTGAGGGCTCATATATTGCTCTTGGTGACAAGAAACCAATATTTTAGATTTCAATGAAAAATTTTCCTTTTTTAAAGAAATGTACCGGTTTCCAAGACTATGCGCTTGTGAAAAAGGTATAATATTTGAATTAGAATTAAATCATTATAAGAAATGCAAGCTATGAATATTTTAATAATTTTAATATACTATATTGAGTACTTGAAATTCATAACAATTGGGTGTTATATATTTAATAATAGAATGAATAATTTGTATTTTTATAGCCAAGTGAGCATTTTAGTTATTCAATTTAGAAAAGGGAATTCTAATGGAATTTTTTAATTTACTTTCATAATGGCTATTTTCAAGAAATATAGAATGTATTTCTGTTTGGAAAAGTTGAAATTTAAAAATCATTTTAAATTAGGAAATAACGCAGTTTATACAAAATATCAAGAAAGAATAAAAAAAAACTTAAAAAAATAAAAAGAGGTTACAATGTTGATTTTAAATTGAATACAAATTTAATGAAGAACCGAAGACCTCTAGTTTGATTTTTATAACAGTTTAAATTTAAATAAATTTTTAACAGTTTTAATTTATAAAAGATAATTAAAAAATAATTTAAAGAGAATAGTAAGTCATTTTTAAGGTAGGATCAACCATTAACGAATGGGAATTAAAAATAATGGAAAAACTAGAAAAAACTACAAAGTATTTTTTGTCTCGTTTTTAAATTAATTATGAAAATAAATATTTTAATAAAAATTATACCCTTCTTATATAAGGAATATATTCCTATGGAGATAAGTAGAGAAGATAGCACACTCCAGTAAATAAGTGTATACATTATCATTGTATTGAGTTAGATTGATTTTATTAATATATTACGTTAATAAATTCAATATTATTTTATATTTTAAAAAAAATTATTAATTTCACATGGATATTTTAATATTTTCAGGATTTTTTACAAGGATGAATTTTACTGGAATTTCTTAAAACATAAAAATTGGGAGTAAAAATTTAACATGTTTAAGCATATTGTTTAACATTTTAGTACTTCTATGACACTCTACTTTACGAGATATATTAATATAAGGAAATTTACACTGTAAAGAACAGAATAGAGTGTAAACTATTGACATTAGAATGTTTTGATTTCTGTTTACAGAGATAAATTTATTTTCAAATTTACTGGTTTGTTGAAATTTATTTTATTTATATTTAATATCCAATTCTAATTGGATTTATTTTAGAGTAATTAATCAGAGTGTGCTTGTACCTCTCATTCCAAACTCTCTCTCTCTCTCTCAGTACCACCGCAGGCCGTTTGAGAGCTAACACCTACGCTGCTCATATCAGTCTCCATGATCAAGGGCCCTAGTGTGTGAAATATGTGTCCCGATTAGGTGGTATACCTAACGCAAAACCTTCAGTGTTTGGTTCACAAGCATGCTTGGTACTACGTTTTATCAACTCAGGGATGACAAGCTGAGTCGATCTTGCAAAGCCGAAGATCGAACTTCAGACCTGTGGCTTTAGCATGAAGTCCTACAACTGTGACACCGGATTTCAACTCATTTCAAACTGTCGTAAAATATTTGAAATCAAAATAAATGTTATTAAAGGAGAAATTAATATTATAATTTAAAAGCTTATTTAATTGTGCATGAAATCACATCAAGCTATCCATTTCAATTTCAAACTACATTAATGAGAATTTATTTACCTCTATCATGCAGATTTATACACAATTTATCGCATATTTTTTTATAAATTATTTATTTTAGATGGTTTAGTTATTTTATTCTCATATTTAATTTAATTGTTTATTTTACATTGTTCATTGTTTTCATTCACATAATAAATTTATTTAAAATTTTTATAAATTTTGTGAAACTTTACTATTATAAAATTAATTTCTGATGCCGTTAATGTTTACAGAAGTAGACTATTTTAAATATTAGAAGAAAGTGTACTTGCATATAAGTATGAATTAAAACATTAATAATAGAATATTTTAAAATATTAGAAAATATATTTAACTTAAATACTTAATTTAATTTATCACTAAGTTAATTTAAAATAAATTTGAGAATATAACATATTTATATAATAAGGGAAAACAAACATTGAATGACACTGTTTTTCCCCCGTCATACTCTGAGGTGAATTTTAATATATAAAAATTAATTCGAACAATATATTGCTTAATTTAGGAAAAAATCCTTCTATACGTTGTAAGAAAAAATAAATCTGAAGAGTACCTAATCGAGCTTAAAATAAATAAATTTAACTTTATGTTATTTTTCTTCGGTTCACAAGATTTCATTTTAAAATCGGGATGATTTCTTCGATTGTCTTCTTTCATAAAAGATTTTTACTTGGAGCAGCAAGAAGGGAACAATTGAACCATTTTGAAGATAACCACTTCAAAATTTACTTTCTTTCCAACCATGTCTACTATTCAATAATGTCTCTTTGTTTGTTTTTCTTTCCCTTCCAACAGAAATTCCTCAGAAACTACTGGACAATAGACTCAAGAGCAGAACGGTAAGACAAGAGAAAAGAGAACAATACCAGCACATCTTAGAAGTAAACTTCAAAGACATTCGTTTGCCTTTTGACTCCATTCAGGTGAAAGAACAAAGCTGGTAAGAAGCCGAAATCAAGAATTGTAAGACGAATTATTTTTTAAATTGTGTATGATGACTTTTAATCTTTCGACAAATATGTTATTAATTTATAAAACTAAAAGCAATGGATAGTAAATTAAAATATTTTATGCTCCTTTAAGTAAAATGACAAACGCAAATGTTTTAACATTTAAAAAAATTGCCGAAATTTACCAAAGATGTATTCTACTTTGAAGCTTTCATAAAGATGTCAAACATAAAGTCAAAGATAAATTTTGCTTCGTTCAAAATCTTTTGTTTATGATTTTAAGTTAAACTTTGTTTGGAATTTTAAGCAGATTATTACCATTTGTGCACCTCTGAATATAATTAATTTATCGAAAAAGTGATCAATAATATCGGGAAAACGTCTTCTTTATCATTTATCTGATAAATATTGTAATGTTATTTAAAGAGCGCTATTTTACTTGTTGTCAGAAAATCAATATTTCTTTTCCTAAAAGATTAGACACATGGACGATGTTTAAATTCTTACTGATTTTAGCATTTGTTGCGGGGAATATAAATAAATGTGTCTTTTCTTTCCTGTATGCAATATTGAAATAAATAAAAAGTCATTCTCATAAGCAATATACTTCCCAATTCCTTTCAACTGAATACAGAATTAGTAATTCTCATATGATCTATTTACTAATAATTATTCATTTAACAAATAGAAATCATATATTTTATAGGAAAGATTTCGAGAGGTTTAATATTTTTCTTTATCATGAAAATTTACTTTTGGTATTAAATATATGCATTTTACGCTCATTAACAACCTTGAAAATAACGATAAATTTAGTAAGAGTTATAACGAACCAGATGGTTAAAAATATTCATCTTTATAGGATAGTTTATAAATAGTTTCATGGTATGTGTTATTCGAAATAATAACACATATCATAGAGAGATTTTAGTAATTAATCTTACAACTTTATATCTTTCTCATTTTGATTTCTTATTTTACATTCTGATTAAATGTCATGCATTTCCATTTCAGAATTTTCAATTTTATGGTTAGAATAAATGGATTGTTTTTCAATTTTTAAGTAGATAATTTAATATGTGTAAGGGAAACTATAATTTAAACGGAGTTTTTTACATTAAATATCCTTTCAACGGTTTTTGTTAAAAGTTTATTCAGATCCAGTTTGTGAGGAAATTTTCTTACTGTAATGAAAAAATACAGATATCTGTTTGGAATTTTAATTGAGGTAAAGAAATCTAATATTACCAAATAAGTAAAAATATTTTTAAATTAACAGTAAATATATTAATTTATTCTAGAATTTCATATTTTTAATTTTTTCCAAAATGTTTTTAATAATTTTTTAAATTTCGTATGTTTTAAAATGTTTCTTTAAAAAAACAGAACTTGTAGCAATATTTAAGTATAAAAAATGAAGTTCGAAAAACATTTAGAAAAATTCTAGTACAGTTTTACTCAAATATAAGTAAATAAATGTAATAATGAGATAAATACAATTTTAATCTTCCAAAATATATGTGGTATTGTTAATAAATGTGTTTAATTTTCATTTTTTCTTTTAATCAGTACTTTTGAAGATTTATTATAAAATAATTGAAGTTCTAAATGTGTTTTTTTATACGTTTATAAAATTATATTAAAACATCTTCAAAAGAAGATACATACTAAAAATTAAAGTATGATGATATTTTCAAATAACTGTGTGAATAGATAGAAGCTGTAATTTTACATAGGAATTAATTTAAGATATAATATGACTGCACTAATATTTACCTGCTTGTTTTTTGAAAGATGGAAAAATTGTTATAAATTATAATTTTAAAACTACTTAATTTAAGATTTGTATATTTTAATTTAAACATCCCCATTAGGTTAATTTTAGCAATAATTTAAAGTATTTAAATATTTGTTCAAAAATGAAATTAACTTTTTAATATGTGAAGATTAAAATAACGCATAGTATCTGAATCTCGAAGTCATCTCACAGTTTAAATAACATCTAATTTTCAATTTTGGTTTATATTCTATTCACTAGATGGCAGGGAACGAGACAAAAGAAAAACAGAAAACTTGACACTTAAACTCAGCTTCTTTTCAAATAGATCTACAAATAAGTTTTACTGCAAGACAAATTGAGGTCTCCACGTATTTAAAATAAGTAATCTATACATTACTTATTTATTTCAAAACAGGATGTGGTATACATTTAAGGCCAATGTTGGTGAAATTTCAAATAACCTTGAAATTTTAGTAAAAATGAAATTAAAGAAAAATTATTTGAAATTTTTTTTAGTCTCGAATTTCTCCACCAGTTAGTATTTCTATATCTGTAATTTAAAATATGTTTACTGAAATAATAATACGTAAAGATATTTGTCTATTTACAAAACATGATTTTAAGTAATTTAATGGAAGATTGTGAAATATTGTTTAGAATTTAATAAATGAAGCTGTATTTCATAAAAAAAATTAGGTAAATAAATTACAGCGATACCAATTAATTTAATTTTTGTGATTAATCTCAAAAAAGGAAGTTCATATATCCATAATTGTACAACATTTAATTTTATTAATTACTCTTTGATTATATATGTTGTTCAATAGATATCATTTTTTTTAAATTTGATGCATTTAAATCAATTGCTTTAAAACTTATTTGAAGATTGGTTATGGATTTGTTTTTAAAGAATTTGGATAATGCTTTTTTACGCACAGGAATTCACAAATAATCCCCAGTATAATCTGCACTTTATAAATTTATAAACGTTTTAATACATTGATTAAAATAACGTTCTTCACGTTAGCAACAAATGTAAGAGTTTTTAACACGATAGAAATCCTATAATGGACCCTAACTAATGTTGCGATTAATGTGTAAATTTGTAAAAAATGGGATATTGAATTTTAATTTTCTAAAACAGGAAACAGTATAAGTAAACCAAAAAAAGAAATTCGTCAGTTATTAATTGCATTTGTTACTTAAGATGTTGGTAATTCAATAGAACAAAACAAAACTTTCAGAAGATGTTATCTATAACAGAAAAAAAAGCATTTTACAAAATGATTCAATTTATTCTTGAACATGTAATTGAAATTAAAATTTGGTGTTTAGATTGTCTCTTAGGAGTCAAAATATATTAAAAATAATAATATGCCTTACTTATAATTTGCTTAAATGAAATATACAATACTTGATAGGTGTTGCATACTTCACTGGAAGATAATGTATGGTAATTTTAATAATATTTTAACTAAATTAACATAAGTAACTTTATCTTCTAAATTTAACTAGAAAAAGAAAATAAGTGTTTTTGAGTGACTGCATTATTTCAAAACAAAATTTTATCTTAATATTTAGCATTTACTGGACGAGTTTCAATAAATTATGCAAAAGATATGTAAAACGTTTTTAAAAAATAGCTCATTATTCATGTTTGGATATGAATTGTATTTGTAAATGAAAAAAAGTAAATTTAAATTAAAGAAAAAAATAAAGGAATATTGATTTATTTAGAATAAAATACGCCCTTTACATTTGCCATTCTAACATAATTCTCAAAACGAATTCGTTTCACTTTTATTGCTTATTTGATAATATTTTCATCTTAAATGGTGATTGTCAGCATTTGAAAGTGTGAATATTTTTCCACAATGCTTTTAGAAATGTTTTCATCAAAGGCAGAAAATTTTCTATTTTTGAATTGCAGAATTTTGCCTCATAGTAGAAGGAAAATAACATCATTTTTCCGAATCCACCTGGGGTCCCAGGAGTGTCAAACCTACGAGAGTTCCCAGGAAAAAAATGGCGCAAAAATGTAACTGACGGTTTCCTCATTTCGTTTCATAAGCAGTTGGAATTTCTAAAGCAGTCCCACAAGGTTCTTGGCAACATTTTCCCTTGGTTCCCAAGTGGCAATATATGGCACCAGTCTTCATTTGGCTTGCTTCAATAATGCAGCAGGAATTTTTGTCTACCAACTGGTCCTAAGGAAGAATATGGTTAGAGAATTTATAAGAAAGGAAAATCTTTCAGCGCGAATGGAAGAAGAGTATAAATTTTTTATGTGAAGCTTCAGTTTTATTAAATCACCTACTGGATTTAATTTTTTTTTCTTTCAGGTTACAAATTAAGGTCTTACTTTAAAACGGGCAGCTTCACCAAAATGTTTCGAAGAAAGTAATACAATAAAACTTTAAATTGAAATTCCAATGGGGATTTTTTTAAGAACTTGGTTGTAAGAGTTATAAATAAGACATTTTTGAATAAGGTAAATAAAACATAATAATACATTAAAGATTTAAATTTCCAATTTTGTGTCTCCGTGTTAAGAATGCAAATACATTCAAACTTTTTCTTCCAAATTTCTAACTTAAATTAAATTAACTGAAAATTTCGTTGGAAAATAGCAAATTATGATTCTGTTACTGAGGAAAATGTGTAATCTAAATTCAAATATTATTTGCAGACAATTTATTTAACAATTTAAGTTTCATATTTTAAAACTTATGTAGTATTATATCGGAGACAGCATTTTATATAAATTAAATTTACATAAAATATTACATAAATATCTGTCTATTCAACCCGTATTTTTCACGGGCAACTCAAATATAACAAAATTTTTCTATCTTGCTATTTCCACTGGCATGTATTTTACTTCTAATATTTAGAGGACACAATGACGTGGTTGGTTTGGTGTCGTTCTCATTTTTGGAAGGTTCGAACTCCGATTTAATCGGAGACCCATCATGTTCGTAAATACTTCTGGTGCTTTTTAAAACTGGGTGGGGTGGCCATATTTCTGCAGCGGGCAGGCCAAGTATTGGGGGTCTTCTGCTTGGTCCGTACTTCAGGCTAATTCAGGGCTAGATACAAGGCTACATGCCAGTGCAACAACTGCTTTTGCTTAGGAATGCATGCCGTTTTTATCATCATTTAATGAGTGAAGTAAGTTAATTCTTGGCTTTGACCCAAGATGTTGTTTATTGTCCCTAGATTTGTGGTATCTCTCTAATATCATTGTTTTCCACTTTTTTCTAATAATATAAATGGCAATTTAACGATTGTCAAGGATTACATTTTTGAGGAATTACAAAATTTTTTTAATTTACTTTAGTTTTGATACTGATATAGATTTTTCGGTGATAGTGATATTTTATTCTTCGTGAATTATCGTTTCATGTTTCACATATTTTTTATATTATGTAATAAATAGAAAATTACCTTAATACAAATGAATATATAAAAAACCTGATAGCATTTCAAATTGAGTTTTCTAACTGTTCAATTTCTCTTAATGAAATTTTATATAAAAATGTTTCCTAGTACGAAACATGCATAATTCAACCCTCCAATACGTATAGACTTAAAATATGTAAAAAAATACTAAATTTTTAAAGAGATTTCGGACAAAAAATTAAAAATTATTTATATTTATGCCAAGAGGTTATAGCAATTTTGTAAAATTAATCCCATTCAATTACTAGCTATTATTCATTCCATTAAAAATTGTCATTTTTCTTTTAATATAATGAATTTAAAATATATAAGTTTATTTATGATAAAAAAACTTACCTATATATATATACACATATATATATATATATATATATATATATATATATATATATATATATATATATATATATATATATATATATATATATATATATATATATATATATATATATATATATATATATATATATATATATATATTATCTTCTCTAGTTGAATTCTTCTGAATATAATAGTGAAACTCATAGTCGCATGGTATGTACACCAATTAAATTAATTTGTTTTTTCATTATAATTTATTACCACAAATGTTTCCTAATATTTTTCATGCATAATATGCAGTATTAACATATGCATAATACGCTAATAATGCAGCATAATACGTAAAAGAAAGATTTGCAGGATAAGCTAGTAAAATTGCAGATTAATCACTTTAAAATCAGCCAAACATATCACCTGGAATATGAGTTTCTGTTAATGAGTAAATCCTGATATTATCATATTATCATTCAATTTTACTTCCACAACTTATTGTAATATATAATATATATATATATATATATATATATATATATATATATATATATATATATATATATATATATATATATATATATATATATATATATATATATATATATATATATATATATATATATAAGTTTAATTAATAATTATGCAACGTATTACTTAAAAATTGCACATATGGTGCAACTATAACTAATACATAAAAATATGAATTTCTCATTTTATTTGCTTCATTTTCCTTCGGTTGGTAATAATTTACAAGCAAAAAGGAATCTATTCATGCATGGTATTTTTATAATGGTTAATGGAAATATCAATATTTCTATCAACACAAATTTTATGTTTATTAAAAATATCCTTTCGAATAATGTTTTAAAAATCCTTTATCAGGGTAAAATATAGACAATGAAGTCTAGAATTAATGAATAATTTAACCGAAGAAGTAATAGAAGTCATTGAAGAAAATTCTACTCGTTTTAAAAACTGTATGAAATTTATATGATTGTTTTAATGTCAAAAATTCGTAAGAGATGTTCAAAAGATACACTTTAGTGGGAAATTTATTTTATCTAAAAAATGCAGATGATAAAATTTTCCAGCATTTCCAATGTAAGTCTCGCTAATACTAAGTTACAGTTTTAACCATTTTCCTGCTTTATTATTTACTTTTATAACTCTCTGTAAACTTATTTTCTTTAAAAATAAAAAACTAAGTAAATGCTTGCAACATTTTATGATACATTTAAAAATTAAAATAGTATATCTTTAGATATACCGATAAAGGTTTATTATCAAAACATGCAGTTACACATTTTCATTTAAAATGAAAACATTTTCACATTCAATGAATGAATTCATCCTTACATAAGTTTATTGAGCCGACAGATGGCTGAGTGGTTATCGCTCATGACTCCTGCACTGTGGGCCCTGGGTTCGAATCCCGGTTCGGGCATGGATGTTCCTTTCCTTCTTTGTTCTCTCTGTGCTTTTCTGTCTATTCTTCTGTGATGATGTATGAATGTGGAACACCCTATAAACAGTTTGTGGTGGTATGACGCGGGTAACGCTACTCACCTTCGTGATTTGGTTCACAGGTGCCCGCTGGGTAACGACAAATGAGTAGCAGTTTCCGGCCTTGTTATGGCATAGAGTTCAACCCTCAAGTGCCCGCTTTTGAAAAAAAAAAGTTTATTGAAATCATATTAGTAGAATGAATTATATTAGCACATTCAAAATGATTAAATATTTGAACAAACTTCCAATTTTGAGAATTATTTTTAAATTTAGAATGTATAAATAAATAAAACGAATTTAAAAAAAGAGATTTACGCTTTACTATTCCATGACTTCATAAATTTAAATCTGAAACGAATCTTAAAAGGAAAACCCTCCTCTTATTTATTTAAGATGTGACTGATTTAGTTCATTTGTCAGAATCCAAATGCTTGTCTCATGGAAAGTGCCGCCCGAGTCCTTAATTCGAGATATTATTCTCTATTCAATATAAACTCTGACCCTCTTTTCTGTTCAAAATTAATCTCATCTGAAAGTCATTTATCACGCTGTTCTCTGCTGCAGGAAGGAAAATCTCCTCTTCCTTCATTTGTTCGATTTCCATTTCTTCCTTCCCCATCAGCTTCTCCACTTCGAGGCTCTTAGAATGTAACTATTTACCTAAAGAGTGTACGAGAGAGCTGAGAGCTTCTACTTAATGAGTGGAGTTCTATAGTTCTTCACTTCACTGTACATAATTAGGAGCAAATTTTTATGATTCAAAGGGATTAAAATGCTCTTTATCTGTCAGTAGGGCTTTTCTGACTCGGGTTATTTCATAATTAACAAAATGGTGGGGAGAAAAGAATGAATAAAGTGAAAGAATAGAACTCTGCGGAATAAATACTTTATTTAAAAGCTATCGACAAAATAAGCGATAGGATAAAAGAAAACAGGAAACACTGAAAATGCAGGCATTGTTTTCAGTTATGCATGATCTAACTTTATTAATATAATTTATAACTGGTTAATCATTTATTTTGAAGTAGATTTTAATATGAGACTTGTTAACATAATCAAAAGATAACATTCGATTTCAAAATACATTTTGAAAGGTTTGAAGCTTTGAAATTTTGAAGTACCTAAATAAGAGTGCATAATAATGTCTGCAAGATTCTTAAGGTAATATTGAATCCTATTGAATATTCGCCAATATAGATCCAACCAGCATAAATAAATTTCAGAATTATTTTAAGTGGTATATGCGAATAATTAGGCATATTATATATATATATATAGTATATATATATATATATATATATATATATATATATATATATATATATATATATATATATATATATATATATATATATATATATATATATATATATATGTATTTATATATATATATATATATATATATATATATATATATATATATATATATATATATATATATATATATATATATATATATATATATATATATATATATATGTATATGTATACTCATTTCTGGTTATTTTCAAATATTTCATTTACAAAAGTTACTTCGATATAATTACAATCTTATGTTGGAATTCAGTATTTAAACCTAATAATGTCCCGTTTTAACCTTGCATTTACACAAATAATCAAAAATTAATTTAATTGTTCAGTATAACAGTTCAGTTCAGTTGTTTGCATTCTTTTAAATTTCGTGTAATCAACGAAATTTAATAGAATGCAAACAATCAGGAGTGCTGGACTTTCAATAATATTTTACATTCAAATAATGTAATAATAATCAAATTTCATGTTTTTTTCAGGTTTTTTGACTCTTAAATTTTTATTTTTTGAAATTTCATGCAATTACTTAAAAATTAGAATTTATTTTAAGATGATTAATAGCTATTAGCAAACTGCACATTTTAGTGATGATAAAATTTTTAACTTTCTTAATCCTCATAAGTTCATTTATTTTTAACATATTTTTAAATAACTGTACATTATACGTTTTTTAGTTTTTAAACAAAAATATTGCTCTAAATTGAAATTATATTACCATACTTATTTCAAGTATAACCAATGCGGCCTAATATTTAGATTAAATTCGTAGCAAACACTTCTTAATAAATCTGTACAGTTTTTTTCGGAAAATATTAGTTTATTTTGGTGACTTTTAGACTGTTAGTGAAATTATGATATTGTTGTGATATTATCTACGTTCCTCCCTACACTATCGATTTGCTTTTTTGTGTGGTGTTTGCTAAGTCCAATTTTTTTTCTCCTAAGCATCTATAATTTCAACCATTCTTTTAACACTTTGGTCATTAAATTTCCTTAATATCGTATTTATGTTATCCTTTCTCCTTGTTCTTTTCACTTTAACTTAGATATATGCTTGTTTTTTTAATTTTGTTTTTTAATTATAATTTGCCTTAAAGTAACAAGTTTGACTCATCTTTTTTCCTTAAAAATCTAGTAATTTTAACTACTAACATAATTCCTTAAACTTTGTTGACTTTCTTTAACGTGCTCATACTATTCCTGAATTTAAATTAGCAAAAAAGAATTGTTTTCTTTCAAGAATAAATTTTTAGCTCCAAAACATTAGCCTTTTTTGATTTATTAAAATCATTACATCAATCTATAAACATCAATTTCAATCCTAATCTGTGATCAATTACATTTGACAATTGCCTTACTTTATTTTCATTAGAGTTTTAACGAAATGGAGAACCTTTTACAACCCTTGAAAATCACTTTGAAATGACGATGTACAAGGAATATCTACCGTTTTGATTATACCAGATGGAATTACAAGAGACTAACAATTTGAGCTGAAGTTCAAGAAAAGAGAGCCAAGTATAAGCATTCATACGGTAAATGATCACGTTGCTTCAATTGCTTTTAATCAACGAGACAGTAAAATGAAAATACTCAGGAGTCTGAAGATGATGGATATCTTATATAATCTACTAACAATTAAGAAATCCTTTGAGAATAATATATCTTGAGGTGAAAGAAACACAAAAACACTTTTTACCAACACCTTTAAAAAAAAGGGGAGATGAAAAATTACAAAATTTCTGAAAAACAATGAAGAAAACCATAATTAACAGTATAGTCCGAGTTTTTGCCATTCAGAAATCATGACTGAAACTAAGATTCAAGGGGGAAAACAGAATTGGTTTAATTATTGCATTATGGACATAATAAATGTAGACCAAGGGTACAAGAAAGCAATAAACAGTTCTTCTTCGATTCATTAGTGGACATATTAAAGCTCTCGTGTTTCCTTAGGGACAGAAGAACTACCCGGATTGCCACTGGTGTGGAGTCGTGCAGGCCTCCCCTATCCATATTCTAAACTGCTTGGATTTTGCCAAAAGTGACATTCTTAAAGATCCTACACTATTTTTGGACTTGTTGGAAATAATGGGTTTTATGGAGATGGTCTAGCATTGCTTGATCATCTGGGATTAGCAACAACAACATAAATATCATACATGTTGAACAATAGTGGATTACAAGTGCAATCGAGAAATTGAGTCCTAGATCAAAACTTCAATACAGCAGCGTTTCTCAACCTTTCATTATACATACCCCAATTTTTCAATCACAATTTTGATTGTGCACCTCTTACCTTGTGTAGTAAAATGTATACAATAATAATGCATTTTTAGTATTTTGGCACTAAATATGCACTATGAGCTTAATTTTAAAAAATACCAATTACCAAAAATACTGAACTTTTTCAGCATTTGAAAACACAGATTTTCAGCATTGACGATCCGATGGCATTTTGCACAGGAATCTGCTCTTGTTTCCATCATGTTAGGCATTCTCTTGTTTTTAAGAGTAAATTCAATTTATTTCGAATATTCTGGATTATCGAAAAGATGGCATTTTAAGATTCACAGATATGAGCAAATTTTTCCTTATAGAGAGGAGGATGATGTTCAATAACATCAGTTTCAATTCCTGGTAATCTCATTTAAATCTATTCTTTTTTCACAATCGAATTTATTTTAATGTGTATGTTATGTATATTTTGCTTTAATTGCAAGTTCACCGAATTAAATATTCATGCAGATGATTTTTTTCAGAAACATGGATAAGTTTGTAAGCGGTCATAAGCGATATGAGATCGTAATCAAGCATAAAAAAATACATGGACAAATGTTGTTCAGAAAATAAAATTAAGAAAACTGTCTCAAGAACTCTTAAATTTTTGGTTTACCAGCACTGAAACCAAAAGACAATTTAGTAATAAATCTCTTTGAATTTTGGACAAGAGTAAAAGATTATTTTTGTGTACTACATTTCGCATTCTATTACCCTTTCCAACATCTTACATTTGTGAAAATGTATTTTCTGCGTTGGCTTCTTTCAAGAGAAAATATAGATCTCAGTTTAATATAGGAAAAAAATTGAGGGCGTCTATTTCTAATATTAAATCTTTCTTTAAGAAACCTAACCTGGCAAGATAGACCTAAGGAATTATTAAATTTATTAAAGTTTAATAAGTTTTAATAAATTTCTTATACAAAACTTACTAAATTAAGTAAAATAATAATACGATTTTTTATAATACATTGTTTCAATCTAAAAAGTTAATTATTAAAAATTATGTCAAAATATATTTTGCTCTGTATGTTTATGTGCCTTTCAGTCAGAAGATTAATTTTTTAAATAATATTTTCTCTAGGGTATGTTCGTATCCCCTTTACTGCGCTCACGCCACCTTAAGGAATCATGCCTCAAAGTTTGACAATCGCAGTTATACTGTAATTCTCTAAAGAATCAGGGACATCTGGAAAAAGGAAACTTCTAATGGTGACACCAAATGAAGTTAAAGCAATCATAAAGTTACAAGATTTACCTCAAATTTCATTTGGTTGCAAATCAAAATTCGGCAAAAAAATTTAGATAAAATTGAAAAAAAGACATTCCAATTAGATTAGCAAAGCAATTAGATATAATTAAAAAGAGGAGGATAATGTTAAACTTGACTACCAGCGTATATCTAAGAAGGAAATACAATAGAAAAACTGCTTGCAGGAGCAATAGCAATTCCATTGAAGGATATTAACATTGATGTCATTGAATTAAAAAAATAGTCAAACATGTTATAATTGCCAAGACTTTGGCCACATAACAAAAAAGTGTAGACGAGAATAATTTTGTGGCCAATGTGCAAGGAACCATAAAACACAGTCTTTTATAAAAAATGCGCACATATATATCATTTGAAATAAAGCTAATCGGAACTTAAATTTTAATTTTGGCATAAGTCATATAGCATATTGTATTTCGTGCCTAACCTACCAATATAAATTTAGCAAGGACCAATAATAAAACTAATTTTGTAAGATCCAAGCAGCATTTCAAAATTGTACAAATAAACCATACTAAATCTATGGCTCCTACTGATATTCTGCAAATTATAAGAAGGGAACTCGAACCTCATGTGGCAATCATTCAGGAACTATATGTGGGATTGAGTAAAATTCAAGGAGTCACACAATGTTGGTAAAGCTGGCATTCCAACAATCAAAAAGCAGCAATTGTGTTAACTAATTTAACACAAGATCTTGGTTCTTCTACGTACGACAGGCAACACAGTGGCTGTTAAACTTCCACTCCAGATCATCATCCTCTCATAATTAATTTAGAATTAGTTCTCCCTCTAACTCATATTGTTATACCAAAGCAGAATATTAGTGATTAATATCAAACACACTTTGTAGTAGTAATATGAGAGAAACAGTTTTGGAGCTTTATGCTCGTAGGCTTATAGCTCGCATTGAGTAAAATTGAGTTTTTTCACAAAACTCGTCAAAAATTTAGAACACTAAAAGAAATATTTTGGTTTCACTCTTGTTTCCCTTGTTTTATATGGTACACACAAACTGTGGATGAACATTGCTATGAATCAAATCGATCTTGAATTCTTCATAATAAGAGATACTCTAAGTACACATAGTGGAATTTTAAGATACCTTCACAATGAAAGCCAAAGTGACATAGTAGAGTAATTCCTTTCAGCAAAAAACTCAACATTTTAAACTAGAAAAATGGCCTACTCAATTTTATTAATAGTCCAGAACAGAAAGGATGGTCATACCTTTTATTTGCTTCTCATCCAAATTTCGATAAAAATACATAGTTTGAAGTTTTAGACAAGGAATATCTGAGAGAGTGTAGATACATTTAAATTATAATTAAAGAAGAAGTAAAATCTTTCAGTTTTAAAAAGCTACAAGACTTGTCTACAGGAGTCACAATAAATTGATTTTTAACATCAGCCCATTTATTTATTACCCCAGTTCGATTCATAATGACGCCGGTAACCAAGAATCACTTGAAATTGCTACCACTGAATTACAAGGGACTATGAAGAGACCCAGTGAAAAAGGCCTATAAGATCAAACAGCGTGGCAGCACATCTGCACCAACTTGGTGGACCTTAAATTTTACAATACTTAAGAAAGGATTAAAAGCATTAAGATGAAGAGCGCAAAAATGCTAATTTGATAGAAATGAATAGTTGGAAATATATAGGAAAAATCGAGCATTATCTATAAAAAATGTAACTGTCTCTAAGAAATCAGCTTGGAGGTATTTTACACTGCAGCTTCAAATCTATAAGGAAAAGCTTATAAAACAGCCTTGTAAAATCAGTAACTCCTTCAAACTTCTTCTATCAAGCAAACAGTAGTTTGAAAGGCAAACTCTACGTTGTCAATAATATTTCATTTATAATAATTGGTTGCTAATAATATTCTGGCAGAATTAGTCCCAGCAGCAGATTATGAAAATCATGAAAATCATACTAACTTCCCTCTAAATGATCCCCCATTTATCAAAATAGAAGTCACCAGTAAAATCAAAAATCTGCAAAAAGTAAAAACACCAGAAAACGATGAAATTAAAAACGTTGTCATTCAGATTATCCACAGCCACTTTCAAATTCTAATTTATTCATTTCTGAATAAGTGCCTTTTTCCTTGGTATCAGGTGAAGTGTCCTGGTTGCTCCTTGGCTCTGGGCTGCAGTAGACGAGATCAAACTGCACTTGCACGTTTTCTTAGTGGCCTTCTGCTATGACTTTCGTAGGTGGTAACAAACATTTCGAGACCTGCACTAAGTGTTCTTCGGTGCAGGCCTCTCCTGACCACATTTTATCTTGTTTGGGGCTTACAAAGTAAGACCTGATTCGGAATCAACTTCTGGTGTTGTGGTGAACTCGGTAATTTTCGAAGAATCCCGAGGAAACCCAGATTCGTTTTTCAAATAATTGAATGACAGAGATAAATTCAAAACAAAATACAATAAAACTTAATAATTTATTTTAGTAACTTAATTACAAGAGAAATTTACATTTACAATCAAAACATTCTTGATTAAACAATAGAGATTCTAAAATTACTATTTGTTTTATGACAATTACACATTAATATCATCACTGAATTTGACCAGCCTAATGAGGAACGAGAGATCAGACTCACCCCTTTTAGAAGTAACTGTTGGTCTCCTAACGTCAATGGCATTACCGGCTCAGGATCTCGCTTGGCTTGCTCCTCGCTCATGAGCTTTCCCTCTTTTCTCTCTGTCTCTGGTATCTCTCCTCAGACTCTATCGTTTCTATTCTGTTCGTCTATTTGGCGGACATCTGCAGCTCCATTCTGGAAATTCGAGGCAGGGTTCCTTCTGGAATGCGACGTTATATTTTGTATACAACTAACATCGTTTTAGCGTCTTCTTATGCTCAATGAGGACCTAGTCCTCAATTGTGGACTCCTTTTCTATGTCGGGCTTCTCTGGGGCTTCTGTGTGTCTTCTCTGTGTTTTGATGCAGTTTTTAACTCTTCATAATTTTCGGCTTAGCTCCTCCTCTTTACACCATTGGTTTTCCAAAGTTCTGTAGTTCCTCCTATACTTCTATGGGATAGGTCAGAAATCTCTCCCCCTCATTCCCGACTGGTCAGATTTACAAATAATACATATCATAAAACAATATACTTTGCCTGCAATTTCCTCCAGATCACTCATCCCTTCCGAAAGGGAAAATTTATTCTTTTATTGCACTTGTTTCAT
This sequence comes from Latrodectus hesperus, assembly GCA_037975125.1. Classification (NCBI taxonomy): domain Eukaryota; kingdom Metazoa; phylum Arthropoda; class Arachnida; order Araneae; family Theridiidae; genus Latrodectus; species Latrodectus hesperus. Next base: position 65,001,316 of record CM075862.1, read on the forward strand.
TGTGCCAATTTTTATTACATCCTTTCCTTTATATTATTCCCGCTTAGTTTGAAAGGAAAAGAGGAAACTCTTAAATTTAAAGTGCAATAAAAATACACACACCTATTTTCTCAGGGTTTGGTTATGTCGTATTACACTACGACATCTGGTGCTTGACTTTTTTAGAGTGAATGGACTCATGGACCTGATCTAGCGTTGCTGATCACGGGAATTGGAAATAACAACAACAACAGTGCCTCTTTTTGCAATATTCCCCAAATTCCTTAAACTTGGAAAGATTACAATATATTTTAAAGATCATAATGGCAAAATGATATAAAATTTATGAATACTAAATATTTCCCCATACCCAGAGACCAATATCCCTTCTTCCAACACTTGGTAAGCTTAGACAGACAGACAACGAGAAGAAGAGGCCCGGTTCTATTCCTATTGGCTATCAGGTTGTGCCTCTATTTCAGTCTAGAATGTCGGACACCCTGCACGGAGTGCCAGGTGCCCGCTGGGAACCGTAATCTGGGAGCTTGAGCCTTAAGAGGTTCTCCAGAACGCTCGACACATTGTTTGAGAGACGAATGCTTTACAACGGTGGGGCTTAGGGAACTAGGGTAAGCTTAGTGAAAGATTGCTATGAGAAGACTTTTTTCTTATTTGAAGAAACTGAAAATTTAAGTAATTATCTATTCATGTTTTATTAATGGTAGACTGTTGAGGATGCTTTTATTAATTTGTACGAAGATGTCAGAAGGTAAACAGGCAAAATACTGCAAACAGAATTCATTACTATAACAATTTGATATCAATTTTGCGTTTGATGCTGTTAATTACGTCATAATTAAAGACATCGTAAACGCTACTCTTAAACGCTGCCAAAGAAAAACACTAAAGAACTGATGAAAAATAACTTTAGAGATAAAAAGAAATTTCCATTGTAATAAATGAATCGATAAAAAAAACATCAGCAAGGTTTCCCACAAAGTTTATGTTGTAGTACCATAATTTTGACTACTATATGAACCTAAGAACTTGGTGACACATGAGCGTCTCAAATACTATTGAAAATGAGTTGAAAAACAAATTAACTCAGAAAATGAAAGCTCTCTTCAAGCTTTTGTATTAATAAAATATAAAAACATGAATCAATATGCTATCCGCAAAGATACTCTGTGTTCCATTTGGACAGATTATCACGGTAGTCTGAAAGCCAACATGAATCCTCTAAAAAGGAGCTCATTAGTTAGTGCTATTCAAATGCCACTTCAAGAGTCAGTGTCATATAGGAATATGGCAATGAAAAGGCAGATGAAATTCCTAAACATTTTGCAAATTCAAATTAGCCTCCTTTGACTTTAGAAATACCAAAGTCAACTATAAAAAGGTTTTCAGAAGAGTGGGTTTTTAAAACTTGACAGTCAGAATGAGATAATGGCACCACGATGTGAAACTCATGTTAGATGATATTCAAAGTTAAAAGTAAAGTCTTTAACTGACACGGAATTCTTTTTTTCACTGGCTATGGGTCATATTCATCCTAATGTTCCCAATCTAATATTGCATTCCCAAAAGATTCCGGATACAGTTTAGAAAGTAATTTCCTTCAATATCTATTCACTTGTCTACTGACAGTTTCTTTGCATCTTAACGCCTCCAGTGACCAATGGAAAATGATACGGAAATAGAGGGTTATCAAAAACAAAACAAATAAGCGTTTAGTTAATACATTAAAGAATTTCTTAATCAATAATAAAATTCTTACTTGCTGGCTTACAGCTCACAACTAATTTACTGACATAGACATTACTATATGAACAGAGATTACACGAAAAATATTTTTTCCTTACTTTATTGCATTTATATAGATTTCAATAATCTTATACGTTTTTTTATATTTGTATGTAAAAATCTTTCTCCAATATCATACAAGTACGTGGTATGTTATTTGTGTATCACTAAATCACAACACGTGTATTATTGTTCCTTATTTTTATATCCATTTGTAATTCAATGTTTGTAATGTAATTTGCAATAAAGTACATAATTTAATGATAGTTTGTTATTCCACGCTTTATCAACATGAGAATTATTATTATTTTCCTTATATATATATATATATATATATATATATATATATATATATATATATATATATATATATATATATATATATATATATATATATATATATATATATATATATATATATATATATATATATATATATATATATATATATATATATATATATATATATATATATATATATATATATATATATATATATATATATATATATATATATATATATATATTAGAACAGGGTTATTATGTAGGAAAATGCGGCGATAGAAAATGGCTTGTATACACGATAATGAACTGAAAGTTGATCATAATATTATAAAACTGAGAAATATTGTGATTCTAAATCTTTTTTGAAATATTCAAAGAACATGATGCATTAATTTGTTGTATGCATTTATCACTGATTCTATATTGAATAGAATTGAATGAAATTAAAAATAGTAATCACTTTTTACTTTTACTTGCACATGATAAAGATGGAAGTTGTCTTCAAGAGTTTTTTACGAAAGCCAAATTCATTACATATTTTTGGTATGCATTAATCTCATTAATGATCATTTTAATGATATAACTTCAAACTTTTAAGTGATGTTTTTTTTTATATCTTAACCTTTGTATAATTATCATTGTTTCCATTTCATCCTACAGAGATAGCATAATTATTCTTGATCTATCCTTTCGTTGTGTAAGCGCAGTCATCTAACAAAGGCTTCAAGAAATTTTGTTTACACACATTTTTGTTACAGTGGGATATATGTTATGAAATGAGCTGTTAATGAGGCAAAGAAATGTTTGCAAGAACATGTTTCAACATGTTTGCATGCAGAGAAATCACTGCATGTACCTTAAGTTTTTTTCAGGTTGAGAACGATAAAAACCAAAACATTTGATTCCGCATTTATGTAACTAAGCCACAGTTAGTCATTTAACACAGAAGCTTTAAAATATCACAAATATCAATACCTCTATTATATATTGTCACAACAAGCTTAAAATTGACTTTTATCTCTTTTAATTCTTCTATTATTTACACTCTAAGAAAATGAAATTTGTCAACTTCATGTAAATAAAATCAAATTTAAAATCCAATAATATTTATTTTTATGAATTTCTCTATTTTAAAAATAAATATTCACAAACTCATACATAAATATATGCAATGTATTCAATGAAATTTTTTCTTTGATCTAAGTTTAGATCAATGAGTGTAGATCATTTATAAATGTTAGAAAAATCACAGCTTTCAATTGCAACACTAAAGCTGGTTTCTCTTAAATTTTCAGTGTTATGATTAAAGAAAATAATGTTAAGTTACAGTCTTAAAAATTATTTTTGCTTACAATTTTCAATATTATTTCAAAATTTTCAAATATTTTAGTGATTTATTTGGATATTGATTGTATATTAAAAAAATGACCTCATGCATATTCAATGAAAAAATCTCAAGCATTTGGAAGAGGTAAAGTTTTTATAGTACCTCAGAAAAGACTTTATCGATCTTAAAGTATAGTGAAAGTAACACTTCTACATATTTTATCAGACAATGGGCTGCACTTAAGAAGAAGAAAACCGTGAGAAGAAAAAACGAAGTGAAATCAATTTATTCCTATTCTTTCCTAGACTTGAAAAGCTCCCTCTGGTGGCCGCACGTCGGGAATATTTCGTTATCAATTGCAGTTCCGTAAAAAGTATCTTATAAGTCAAGATAGATTTTTTTCCTTTCCTTTTTTTCATTTCCAATATATTGAATCTAGACATGCATAAAACCTAAAATGTTAAAACAAGGGTAAATAAATGCAAACTTTCTTATTCCGAGGGAATATCGCTAAATCATTTATTTGTATCTCTTGATCTATTGGTGAAAATATATCCGCAGTGAACTGTTTTTATTTCATCAAAATGATACATAAGTTAAGTATTTATTAATTGCTACTGAAATTTGTTTCATAAATTGATGATAATAAAACACCAATTTTTCTAAAACATATCCCGAAGCAAAAAATAAAAAAATATAGTTTAGTAATTTTGGAAGTAAAACACGACATTTTACTAACTCAGATATAATGATAAGTTTATATTCCATATATTTTATTTTAATAATTCCACTGAGTACAAATATAAAACATCAAAAACCTATTTTCCAATAAAAATGAGTAAAAAAAAATAAAGGAGTAAACTATTAAAGAAGTAAGAGCTATGAAATAATCGAATAAATATATTTTCATCTAAAAAAATCTTTCTTTTAAAATATGATACGTTATTATAATATTTAAAATATATTACTATGGACAAATATTGTTTCAGAATGATTGGATTCTATAGTTGTGATGCTTCATACTAATTAAATGATTTGTAAATTCTGCCGTCACTTTTATATACACAAAATTTAAATGAGAAGGCTTTTAAACGAAAAATGACACCGATTTCCAAGTTTATAAAATTTGAATCAAACTAACAATCTGTTAAAATGTTTCACAAATCTGTAGAAGTATTATATTATGGAGAGATGTTATGAAAAACAACCTATAATACATACTAGATATGTTGAATAAGGCCCAAATCTGTGAAAGTTTAATGGCTCATGAAATTGTGAAATATCATATGTGTGATTCTGAAGAATATGTGTGATTCTAAAGAAGAACTATAGTATAGTGAAGTATCCCATTGTGGAATCATTCAAATCTTTCAGAATGTAAATTGGATGTGAAAATGAATGTATGTGAACAGGCAGAATGTTTAGATATAATTCACTAAACAGATTCGTCTCAGACTCATCAGTGATACCACATCATATCAGCTGCATCTGTTTCATATCGATAAAAAAACAACTCAATCAGCTTGGTATTTTTCTGTTCTTAGGTTCCTACATTCATGAAACATTCTTGAAATTTCAACTGCATTCAATTGAAATAGAACTCATCAATTAGGTTCAATTGAAAAAAAAAGAATAAAGTTGTTGAAAATGAGAACTGTAAGACGGTATTGTCAGTCATCAATAGCAATATGGTAGAGTGGACCTCACCAATTGAGTCGTCAATTTTGAGGAAATATAATCAATAGTGATTGCATTTCACCAAAATATGTGATATAAGGGCCAATGGTTTTCTAATGTCGCAGCGTTAACTGTATTACACCAAATAGTTCACAGTCGGGAACTTTTTGATATTTCAACATTAAAAACTGCTGCAAAGAATTGTTACACACATAGGTAAATTAAAAAATCTCCTCAATCATCAATGATTCCGTCCTTTCAAGAAACACTTCTGGTAACACTTCTATCTAAGGGTTGAGCATTCCTAGATAGTCTAAATTTACTACTCACTCGGTAAATAGTTATAAAATAAAATCCAAATTTCATAGTTATCGTGAGCCATATAAGAGCAATAAGTGGTTTAAATTTTTTTGTTGTCTTATTTTGTTCAATACAGGTTACGTATATCATATAAATATCATTAACTGCATATTTTCATTGTATTCAAATACATACCTGTGCAGTTTTTCTGGGAATTATTCTGCGTAATAGCGTAGAATATGCCAAATTTGTTTCACTTTTGTTTTTATTTAACATCTGAGAAAATAGGGACTGAAAAGTTAAAAAAGTTAATCTAGGATTTGTGTGTGTTTGTAATAATTGAACAAACCACAGAACAATGTAATTAAACAAAATTATTCTACATAATTTAGCATTTCAAGTTAGTTTAATAACATGTGATTATTTGGTCTCTTTTCAGAATTGCTACGGTACCAAATTATCAGTCAACAAACTGATAATTTGGTAAAACGTGCTTTAATATAATTCTACAATGTTTTTACATTATGATGATTGATTAAAATATAGTTAGAAACAGGTTACAAGGAAGTCGTATTTAAATATGAGATTAAAATTAATTCTTATTTAATAATGTATGCAGGTTTTCTATTCAAAAAAAATGTACTTTTTTATTATTGTGCACCATTTATTTTTAATCTTAACAGAAAAAAATAGATAACCTGTGTATATAAGCATTTGTAAATTTTCCTTAATAGGCCTTACAAAAATTAAAACTGAACTCATTTTTGTCAATAAATGAAATTTTTTTAAAGTGAAAACATTAAAAGATTTATTTTAATTTTCAAACTGATCTTCAAATTGAAAGATTGGTTAATTTGAATATAGTATTCTATCAACTTGCATTATGTAATAATTACCTTAATCAGGAAACCTCTAAAAAATTAATAAAAATTCGAAACGGCGTTTTTTGAAAATCTTAAGTTAATAGAATTTTAGATAAAAACTAAGATAAGCAAAATCATTATGTTTATATTCAAAGAATATATATATACATAATATACATATATATATATATATATATATATATATATATATATATATATATATATATATATATATATATATATATATATATATATATATATATATATATATATATATATATATATATATTATATATATATATTCATTTATTAATTAAGCATAATTTTCATCTGGTCAGTTTTATTGAAATGATGCAATTAAATTTGGATTTATTATGAATAGTTTTTACAGATTACTAATAAATTTGAATTTAATTAATAAAATTTTCAAACTGTTTAAATCTAAATAATAATTTAAGAACTGACGTTTTTCATAAATTCTTAATTAGAATCGTATCTGCGGAAAGTAAACATAACAAACAATCATTTAGTATGAGAAGATACCTTGACAAAAGTGTTAAGACCAGTCATTATGAGTTTCTATTCTTTATTATCCTATCCTTATTAAGCAACAAAATAAAAATTCTAAGTTTGTTGATTTGTTAGTGGGCGTTTGTTTCTAAGGCCACTATCACCATTCTTTTATCTGTTGAGTAAAAACATCTCTTTTAATTAACTTTGCAAGCCGGCTTACTTTTATTTACCTAATTTGTGAGAGAAAATGTTTTCTTTCGCTTTGGCATTATGTTTAGCTTACACCACTGTTTGCGCAACTTCTACATTTAGCAGGAAAAAATGGTGAACGCATAATGGAATGTGACAACATCTTTGCCCGAACTTTTATTCAGCTAGGTTATAAATGATCTCTAACAAGAATCGTAAACTAAGCAAGTAAAAAATTGTTTGATATCTTTGCGTGCGATAAAGTCATCATTCCACGTAGAAATTGCTTGTATCCATTGGTTTCGATAAATGCATTTATATACGCTGAGAAAAAGAAGTCATTGATGGTAAACTGATTACATTTTACATCATATCTTGAATGACGTCAAAAACCACATAATAAAAATATCAGTATTTACTTTAAGCAAAGGATTAGGAACTAAGATGTAAGTGTCTTTCTTTTTAGAGCCTTGGAAGCATAGCTAATTAGGTTTTTTAATTTCAGTTGTTTATCGCTTTATGTGTAAATTAAAATTATCTAGGGCGAAATATTTTCATGGTCTGCAATTATGTTTTAACTATAAGGTGTATAGAAAGACACTGTTTCGTTATATTGCGTAGAATAAAAACAGTATGTTTTCAAAAAAGATTCCGTTAATTATTGACCTTAACCTATGTAATTAAATGCCTCCTTTAATGATGGTTACTGTGAAAAAAAATTTAAAAAAAAACTTATTTTTAACGCCTCAAAATTATTTTAAAAATGGTTCAATTAAGGAATTATTATAATTTGTAGAACAATGTTTCCAAATATTGCTTTAAATGATTTTTTTGGTCTTTAAGTGAAGAAATAAGGCATTTGAAAAGAATAAAGGTCTTAAGTGTTATTACTTAGGATACATTTTGAAAAATTTAATATATACTCTAAGGTTTAAATATATTTACGAGAGAACAAATACTAATGTACAATCTTTTAGTATTATAATAAAAAGTAAATATATTCAACTTTTAAAAAGAGAGGTATGGTATTTTTCTTATAAATACATTTGAACTTTTAAATAAAAAGTTCGCTGAAATATTTAATTTATATATATATATATATATATATATATATATATATATATATATATATATATATATATATATATATATATATATATATATATATATATATATATATATATATATATATATATATATATATATATATATATATATATATATATATATATATATGTATGTATTTTTCTACTATTGTGAGTATTTTCATCTATAGTGAGTATTTTTTATCTTTCTGCATATATATTTATCTATTCTACATATATATTTAGTCTAATTTTCAACTAAGTTCTTTTAATACGAACACTCTTCGGGGGAATTGCTCGAAGATTTTTAGACTTTTGTCCTTCGAGCTTGTCAGAAAAGAGTGTTCATTTTTGCATAGCTGACCATCTCCCTCCTGATGAAGACATGGTCCCTATGCCTTCTTGTCTTTTGCTTCATATACTTTAGTATCTTTCCAATTTTATATTTCTGATTTTACTTTTCTTCATGTTTTATCTTATTTATATAGGCAAATCTTTCTTTAGCTGCTTTTGCGCTGGCTAGATTTCCTTTTATTCATTGTAGTTACAACATTATATTTTTTGCATTGTATTTATTACTTTATATTCATATATGTCTTTTCTTTATATTAATATATATATATATATATATATATATGAAGTTTTACAAAATGACTATAGTTAAAACGAAAAGCAATTTTATAACTAAGTCCTTACGGCAGGTGGCAGACTATTCATAGATTTCAACTACAATGTTGTCATCTTGACAAAGTCATATTGCTGGGCAAGAAGAAGGAAATAACATGATCTGGCGTATCATCTTTCATAATTTTACCTAAAGCAACATGAACGGGCATTTTGAGAGCACATGCACAAATACTTGATTGTAATTGTCTTTTTCGAACTATTAAGTATAGAATTGGATGAATGATGATATCATTAACTGATAGCAACCCTGAATGCCTCACGACTTCTGCTCTAAGCCAATCCTAATCTTGAAAAGAAGGAATTCTTGCGTATTAAGAAATTTTTGCTGACAGATTCTATTAGTTGACCAGATTCAACCATCGAGATACAATACGATGATTAATGTGCTTTTCAATGGTGCAGCACATTGTCCATTCAGGGTTTGAAGAATAAGGTAATTAATTTAAGTATCTACCTTATCCTACCTACTCATATGACTTAAATGTAATTTAGCCGTTGTAGTCTATTTTTGAAATATCCATACAGAATAGATATCCGCCATTAGCGTCTCTCCGAGAACACTCTTACTACCCCAATAGAGAATGGCTTAGTTGTATTTCACTAAACATATACTGCAGTAATACATTGTGAATCAAGTATACATTCAGCAGTAATACATTGTGAATCCATGCTGCAGGACACACCGTAGGTGATCCTGAACCTACTAATAAAAATTTATTTATAATCCTAACGTGATTTCATCATTTTGCAAGCATTTGCATTAAGCAAAGCTTGCAGCTTAAGCTTATGTAAGTTTAAAATATGTGATAGGTAAAATTAAAGTCTTAAACTTCATTTACTTGACAATGTGAGAGTTTTATTTCTTCATTTTTGCAAATTATTTGATGAATACAAGCATTAAAGTGATAATAAAATTTAATTTAAAAACGGAGATTTCTCAAAACTATTTCATTGAAGTCAGATTTTGAATAAAAAGTCCTACATAAACTATATTTTTATTATATGATATGAAAATGAAGCATGCAAAAATAATTATTCCTTAGAAGTTTTAAATTCTTAATTGAATGGATATTCTGTTGAATAAGGTAAATCTCCTACATCTATTTAACATAACATATTAATCATAAAATAATCAGTTCAACATCAGATATTTGCTTGTACATCACATTAAATAGAGCTTAGTCGTAACAGTTGTTCAATTACTTGAATATATGGTAATCTCTCTCTTGTTGTTGTAGTGCAACTATAAAGATAAATAATTTGTTTCAGCTGAGATTATTTCTTTAACTTTTTCTATAACACGAAAATATCTCAATTTAACATACTTTTATATTAAATAGGTATTTAATTTTATAATACATGTTACTTATGTTTTATTTATAAGTTGAATTAACAATTATTCGTAATTTTCTAATCAATAATATCTATTCATACAGACAATATGTGAGAAATTGTAAAGTATATAATATAAAAATGCTGTTATTATATCAAAAATGTTCCTATGCATGAACATAGTTTTATGACGTTTTCTTTGTAACTAATTTTTCTGTACCATGTATTCGTGTGTTAGTTTATTGTAAAAATGAATGACGTATTGACATTTTATGAAATTAATCAAAATATAGGTGGTGTGTAATTAACTGCAAAAATTTTTCATTAAAAAGACAATTAAATGAAAGAAAATTGCAAATTGGCATTCTTTTTCAGAGTAACACACTCGTACTTCATTTAGATGGTATTTGTTAATAAATTTGGTTTTCTAATCTTTATTTAACATGTTTAAAAGAGACTTGCCGACCAACTTGTCTAGTGGTCAGCGTGCCTGACTGTGGATTAGGAGGTCCTCGGTTCAAATACCGGTTTGGGCATGGATGTAATTTCTCTCTTTATCTATCCTGTCTTTGTCCTTTGTATGAATGAAGTGTGAATGGTTGCCTACCCTATAAACGTGTCCCTATGGCATGTGTGTACTGAGGAAGTCGGACTCCACACCAAAAATATGGTTCAGTTGGAAAAGTGGAGCAGCGCACTCCATACTGCCAGCCTAGCTGGCACACAACAACAAAAGATACTTTTTTCAAACATTAATTAAGGAAATAATGATGCAACTTATTGGAAATGAATTATTTAATGAATAATATAATAAATAAGGCAATTCGAATTTTAGAAAGGAGATTTTTATCTTTCATTAGTAAACTGCAAACATGTATTTTCTAGCTTAAACAATTTTGAAACTATGATAAGCACTGATTTTTTCAAGAATGAAAGTATTAGAAAAATATATTTACCTAGAAAATATTTAAATCTAATTATCAAGTATAAAAAAGTAACAAAACATTTTAGAAATGCTTAGTTTAAAAGTTTAATTCATAAAAAATTACAAAATATTAAAAGAATTGAAGTTTTTTCTGATTTTTCCAATGATAATATTGGAAATATATATTAAATATAAATTTTAATTTAAAATAAAAAGTAAAGAAAGTGAACATGAAACATTTAAAATAAATTAGCACATTTAATTTTATAGGGTCTTTTGTGTTTTAGTTCTCTTGACAAATTAGCTATCATGAATATTTTTACAATATTTTAAATCATATATATTTCAATAAACATCAACCAAACATTTCATAAAAATCGAGAAGTTTACGATGGCAAGTATTTTTTAAATTAAATTAACAATTTTATAACATAATTTTAGGGAAAAAAAGAAATAAAAACCAAATTTTTCCTTTTTCATACTCTTTTTAATTAAAATTTAACATGTTTTAAGCAAAGAAGTTCATTTATTAAAGCAATTAGTATTTTATTTTATTGTTAAGACAAAAAAAGACATAACCATTTTAACAAATTTCTTTCACTCCAGTGATTATTTTATATTGTTTTTTTTCCCTTCAAAATCGACTTTCTTAAGTGGAAAAATATTTTTTTTCTGTTTTTATTTTTTTATTTACCAAGAGATTCCATAAGGGCGGCGAGGAATACTCTGGCGAAAATATGCCCGAAGGAATCATTTTACTCTATGCTAAGCAGTTTGAATAAGCACTGGGGGCTTATACAATCTGGATAAAAAATGGGAAAAAACATCATTTCCAGTAACCATAAGTAATCGATGCAGCTCAAAAATTTATTTAGATCAACATACATAAGTCTGCTTTATGTTTTTTCTTCTCACGTAAAATACAGAAAAAAATTGTTTACGCTATAGCTATTTGAATATTTGTTTGCTGCATAATAACCCATTTCTAGAATTGCTCTTCTCCAGTACCGATAGGTATAATGTTGATAAAAAAGCATTACCATTGCAGTATTTGAGGATTTTTTACCCGATCGCATTTTGCTTATTGTACATCTAATGACATATTTTTGTGCTTATACATATTTTTTTATTTAGGTTTAATACTTTTCAAAAATTGCTGATTCATGTAAAAAAGCTTTTAGCCTAAATGGTTACAAAATGCTGTTTTAGTATGCACATTGGCTATATTTTTATTAATTTATTCATGTGTTTTCGAAATTAAATCAGTAATGCAGAATTAAGTGAGTTACGCTTGAAATGAATCAGAGAAAAAAAAACATTTTGTATTTATAATGAATGTGTTGCATTAAGTTTATTGAATTTATGTTGTTTGTAAACCTAAATTTCCATGCTTTTTTGATGTTTTATTCAATGAATATTAATGCCTATTTATATTGAAACACACTTCGAATGGAAACCAAAATGATCCAGTCTGAAAAAAAAATTGTTTTGTGAATTGCATTTTTGTTCTAGTGGAAAACAGTACTCAAAATGCTAACTGAATATTTTTTATTTTCTCTATGACAGTGAATTGTAAATTATTTATTTTCTATCTGTAACAAAGATTGCTAAATATTCATAATATATTTACATTAGTCACAGTGTATATAAATATGCAAATGTAAGAATATAACTGCTAAAACATATATAGGGCACTGCTTTAGCGCAAGAATTCATTGTTTTTATGACAAAATAATAAATATTTGAAAATTCTTTAAGATAGATAAATATTTTTTGAAAGAAAATTAGAGTTAATCTTCTTTCTTTGCAGACAACATGGTGAAGTTTTTACAGATTATAAATCATTTCTCTCCTTCATTGTGAAACCCTTCTTTAATTGTGAATGAATTTAATTGTGAACAAAAAATGTTGTGAAGACTTCATGATAAAACAGGATTTTAATCTTCTAATCTGATATTGTTTAACGATGAAAATTAAGACTGAATTTTCTGGAAAAAACAGAGATTTGCTGAACTTTATAATGTAAAATGAAATAACCAGTAATAATCCAATTTTTCAGTATTCTGTTCTAAGTAATGAGGCACAAGGATTCATAAATTTTATATTATCAAAATGTATTGAATCATTAGAAAAATACCTTTTAATCTGAAGTTATTAATTCCAGATAAATTTTTAACTTTCATTTACAACTTCAGTCTACTTAATATTAGTAATTTGAAACATAACCTTCAAATCAACAATTGCAATAAAATAATAAATTTAAGAGTACTCTAATATGTGAATTCATGTATAATATTTCGAAATTTTAATATTTTTAATGTATGTGAATTGTTTAAATATTGTTAGGAGGGTATGCACTCTGGGAGATAAAAATTACTTCGAATAGATTTTATATGCTTAAAAACTAAAAATAAAATATTTGAATTATATTCGTAAAATTAACACAGATCATTGTAGATATTTCAATTTATTTTTTTAAATAATTTAAGAAACTCTTTAAAAAATTTTATCATTGTCAGGAAATGCACTAAAATTTTATGACAGTTAGATAAATATATAAATTGATAACATTTAACGATATAATTTAGTTCAAAAGTTTTAGAGTTTGTATTCATCAAAGTATATACTATTCAATTTAGGTTTTTGACATAATGTATTGTTTAATAATATATTTTTGTCGACAATCCTTTGAAATTTAATTAAAAATATTCAATTTGAGTTTTCTACGATAATTGCTCTTATTCATTTATATGATAAATATATTTAAATATAAATGCAAAACATTATAATGGCTTCATATTATATATATTTACATACTGTACATATTAATTGTAACATATTCACATATTTTAAAATTTGAATTACTTTTTTTGATTCTTAAGCAATCTAACAACTTAATAGGAATAATTATTTGCTTATTTTTAGTCTGAATCTGTTAAATCTGTTACAGATAAATTTATGAACAAATTCCATATAATATTCAATATTTAAATGGAGATAAAATTGAATTCACACGCACAAGTTTTATTTTATTTTTCAAATTTTTCGCATTAATTATTCATTTAATAACCTGAGGACTGTAAATATATATGCATTTTTGTTAATAATTTCAATTCAAGTTAACAGTCACCGATTATAGTTATATAATGAATTAAAATATGGTGACTCTGTTTATTATCTGTTTTATGCTCACGGTAGCATTTCATGCAATCATTCAAAATATCTGAGCATCGATCTTTAGACAAAGAAAGGTCAGTTCAGCCCTTGCTAAATTGGGGTCGATAAAATAGAATAATATGCCTGCTTGAAAACTGAATAGTATATTCAAACGTCAGATTCATCAGACATTCTAAAGATATATTATCCGATACTCTTAGAGTTTAATTACATAAAGAGGGAAAAATGTAATTTGAGCAGAGGTTTAATTTAATTTATATAAATCACACACACACACACACACACACACACACACACACACACACACACACACACACACACACACACACGCACACACACACACACACACACACAAGAAAATAGTTTTTAATACATTACCATATGTGAAATAAAAACCCATAATTAACGTTTATTATGTCTCTCTTAGAAGAAATGCTGACTTTCTTAGCAAATTAGCTTTAATAGATTTAAAGCTATTTGTGGAAATTACAACGGAAAAATTCGCATAAATACAAATTAACTTAAATAACTCATGTTGTGATAGAATTTTTGTTGAAAAATTAATGTATATAAAATGTGAGTAAAATGAACATGGTATTTATATTTAGGTGTATTATTTCCAGAATATTTAGATAGTGAACTTTTGGGCTAGGTTTCTGTTCAAGCCAAATCAAAGTGTCTCTTAGTTTAGGCTTCTAAATAACGGGGAACTGTCTACACTTGCAGTTACCAAGTGCAACTATTAATGATCCCATTATATAAAATGCCCCATAGATCCAGTGGCTCAGTAGCTTCAAGCCGCCACTTTTCAAGATGAGCAAAGTGAACCATCATTTGTCGAGGGTGGTGACTGGGAGGGTGACCATGTATTCTCTCTCACAGGGTTGCTGGATCTCCGAGGGTTGGGGACGTGACCACGTTAATAAGTGACATCCAAAGTCCTTCCGCTGGTATAGCGTAGATGAGGAGATATGGGTCCCAGCTCAGGTGTGATCTCGTCACTGACCGTTGTTAAAAATTTCGATTCACTTGGTGATGGGGGAGTAATCTAAAACTCGTTAACCTTTAGAAAGATTAGCAAAAACAAAATGGTGCAGGCAAGTATAGTCCGATACTTGCTTGCACCTTTTTGTATATATGCACATAAAATACCCACAACTTCACTCGTTGATATTCGAAAAGGTGAAGTTTTTCTATTGGGCATTATTAGAAAATAAAACGTTGCTTTAACAGTATTCTATAAATTGTTTCTTTCGACACTATTTATTCTAAATTGGAAAATCATACAGAATATTTGAAATATATTTTGCTTGTATGAAGCAATTTCATGTGTTGCTCTTGCATTTTAAAAATTTATACTATTGTGGTTCATATCAATTTTTTTTAAATACATATCTTTAGTACAGTAACAAGTTGATAATAAACATTGCTAAATGTACAAATAGTTATATATTGCACTTTCAATTTACATATTTTGCCTTTTTCTACATCTGTAAGTTTGCATAATTTTTTGACAAATTAAGATCAAGTATCTGGAATATATTCGTAACATTAATAATTCGATAAAGACAGTTCTTTCAAGAGGCCAATATTTGTCTCGACAGTACAAATGTTTCTTGTAAAAGTACCCGCATATTGAAAAACATGGTCATTTTTTTAATGCTTAGTAATCATCTTCTCCCACAAAAATCGATTAAGGAATTCTAATGAATTGATGGTTACCATAAAGAATTTCCAAGTTTATATATATATATATATATATATATATATATATATATATATATATATATATATATATATATATATATATATATTAAAACAGTCATTGAATTTATAACAATATGCGGAATAATGGAAAAGGTTTCTCATACATATTATACAAATAAAAAATAAATTTTAAAAATTACTAACTTAACAGTACTTAAATTTTAAAATTACTAACTTACATTTTTGTGTTGCAACTTTATTGATTTATAAATATTTCTCTCAGAAAACATTTTGTAGATAAATAACGGCAAAATATTTTTCCAAGATTTTAATTTTTCTAAGTAAAATCATAAAGAAATACTTTTTTAAATATAATAAAATAACAAACCAATTGATTCTTAAATATATTTACAATTATTTAGTTATTCGAAGAATGATTACTTTATGAAATTTATTTATTTATTATTATTTTTTTGCATTATATATTTGTGCAGTGTTACTTTTTGGTACTTAAAACCAATGTTAAAGATATTAATATATCGAAACATAAATTTAAGTAAATGCTGATTAAATTGCATTTCCATAAAAAATAACAATATTTTTGTAGAATATAAAGTGAGATGTTTTAATGATATAATAAACATGCAGTTAATCATTAAGTAATTTTATACATAAAATGTAATGTTCATATATTACTTAAATTAAAATTACCACATATATAATTGCAAATTATAAACTTATACATTTTCATCTAAGAAATGTACAGTGCACTCATTTTTTCCTCAAGAAAATTCAAATTGTATGTAACTATAATATAGTCTGCTATTTTCTTCATTGCTTACAATCCAAGCATGTAATTTCCTTTCACTTTTAAAAACTATTTTATTCAAGTAAAAAAAAATCTGCATAAAATGAGAATTAAATGCAACTTTTATTAAAATGGAATTTTAAATTTCGACTGAATGCAAAATTTTGCATACTTCATGAGCTGTTTTTACTACTCTACTGTTTTTATGTGCTAGGAAAAGAAATATTAGTGAAATATTTCCAATGAAAATAATTATTTCCCAGTAAATAACGAAGAGAGGAGAATTAAGTATTCCTTTGAGATCCTAGACACTGCCTCTATTGAGCCTTCCTTATCTCTGCAACGAGAAATTTATTTATTCCAGGATATGAAGGATTAATTTATGTTGAAGTACAGATTGCGCTGAAAGAATATTTAGTTGAAGTTAATAAAAATGTAGAGCGATAAGAAGAATGTGTGAGGAATAACTTCAGAATTTCATGAATAAATGATGTTCTTTGTATTAATGAAAATTATATATATATATATATTTCACAGTTTACAAACAGCTTAATTATATTCTTTCAAAAATAATATTTTATTTTAATAGAAAAGTTTATAGATGTAATCAAAAAATATTTCCTATAATGCAGTGTATATAAAAGTGATAAAGGTAAATCATTATGTATAAAATATTATATAATAAATTAAGAAATAATTGATTAATAATACTCATCCTCAAATATTATTGATTTTTTTATTTTTGAAACAAAAAACAAAAATACTTTCCACTTTTTGAAGGTATTCATGTGAATTAATATCTATCTATATCTTTATAAATATATATATATATATATACATATATATATATATATATATATATATATATATATATATATATATATATATATATATATATATATATATATATATATATATATATATATATATATATATATATATATATATATATATATATATATATATATATATATATATATATATATATATATATATATATATATATATATATATATATATATATATATATATATATATATATATTCCTTTTTCATAATCTTAATACATTAATATTTTTTGTTAAATATATGAAACAAACTTATGATCTAAGGTTTTAAATGCTTAAGTTGCATATTTTCTGAACAGTGAACAGTAATTATTTTCTAAACTGTGAACAGAATAAAAGAAGTATACATAAAGTTAGTAAACATTTATTAGATTATGTTGAATAAATTTAAGTATGTCTGAATCGAAAGGCCATTTTTAAGTACAACACAATAGCTATCCTAAAAATACCCTAATAGCACGATACAAAAAGATGAACAAACAATATTTAGAAAGGTCTGTGTTTGCCTTCCGAGACAAAATAAAAGCGGAATCAGAATCAAGTATTCTTAAAAATCCGATTACGCAGACAGAGGAAGCGAGGAGGGATTCTTATCCGTAGAAGCTTTTCATGTCTTTGTGCTTTGGACGGCGCACACTAATAATGCATTAGAAAAGAGCTGCCCTTTCAGGGGGAGACGAAAGCTCCTTTACCGCGTTTCCGCCTTTCTATGCACCAGGTGGTTATTTCTCGAATTGAAACCACCACAACTAAAACCAAAGAATTTCGCAAAGCTCTAGGTATGTGATCTGTGGAAGATTTTCTTCGTCACACCCCTTATTTTTTTTATTTAAATAAAAGGGACCGTCCTCAAATTGAACATGGTGAAATTTATGTAATTTTTTATTTATTAACATAATGCAGCAAAGAGAGATTATTTTATTTGGCATGTCTATGGAAAAAACTTAAAAATATAAAATATTATAAAGAATTTTTGCGAGATTTCGTTTAAAAAAGAATTTTTAGAACAATTAATAGAAAAATAAAGTATTTATCATATTGAAATCTGGGCAAAATATAAAAAAAGGTGGAATATTTCTGAATTGCTGCATCATTTATCATGCAATATTAATTCATTGAAAAATATCTTTATTTAAGTTTAAATGATATATTTAACTTTGACGATAAACCTATATCATTGAATATTATTACAATTAGGAAGAGAAACGTATTTAGTATTTTATGAAAACTTAACTAAATATAATTATACTCTATTAATAAACTAGTTTTCATAGATTTAATTAAATGTTCTCTCTCTGTCAATTGAAGGTATGAAGATATTTTGTGATGATGAGAACGCTTGTATCAATAGCATTTACTATCATGTAAAAATAGTAAAAATGTCCTTAAATTATTAATCGGAAATAAATGTTCCAAGATGTAATTTATTATATTATAAGATGTATTTATTATACGATGTAATTTATTATTATTAATAGAAGAACATTTTAATTTTGTTGAAATCAATATTAAAAAAAATTGATTTTATTACATGTTCAATATTTTGTATTTAATTTGGTATTGGTTATTCTACAAATATTGAACAAAATTCATGGAAATAAAAGCAATAATAATATTCATTTGCTAAGTAGGTATATTAGTTATTAATGAATTCATAAACTACTTCAAAATATTTTTCTGTAAAATGTCAGTATCTTAATATTTTTACTCAACTAATTATTTCAACATAGCGTTTTCAATAAAACTCCTGAAATTTTGAAAACTATGTACAATGTTATAATAATTGACGTTATAATTATTATTTATTGATTATTAATTATAATTATAATTATTAATCATAATTAATGTTATAATAATTAGTTATTATCTTAATAAATAATAAATAATTATTATCTTGTAATTTCATATTCAAACTTCAAATAATAATATTTTTCAAACTTGTAAATGTACCCATATGATTTAACACCTAGCATTTAATAAATTTTTTTGTATTCACATAAGGAAATATACTGAATAAGGCTACTTTTTTAAACTTTGATTATTTTACATGCGTATACATTTTAAGTTGTATAACACGTTTTTTTTCAAATTTTAAATAATTTATTTCCTAATGTGAGTTTTCATGGGTTTTCCTTTATTTTAATGTGTGACAATCATCTTGTAAAGAAAAATATTATAAAAAATAATTCAATAATCTTTTTTATTGATTCGTTTAATACTCTTCCTTGTAAGGAAAATTTATATTTCTTTATCACCTTATATTCTTGTAACTGTTTCCGCAATGTATGACTGGGTTAACCCAGACACGTTCCTTATTTTTTTGACATTTATGAAAAACTTATTTCTTATGTAAATAGTATTACGATTCAAATATAACAAGAAATCATAAACTGAGAAAATAAGTATATTTACACAATCCTATTTAATTTAAAATTAACTGGGACAAAACATTTTGATACTTATTTAAAGTATTTTTACAATAAACACAAACAAAAAAGTTACTTTAAAATCAACCGTAAACGCGCGCGAACTTTGGTTTATTATAAACACAGATTTATTTATAATGACTTGAAGAATTTCTTATAAATTTATTTTTAATGACGGGCACTGGATGACTAATTCTTCGCCACAAGAAGGCCGGAATCTGCTATGCATTTATGATCACCCGATGAACAACCGTTTACCAAGTCACGGAGGCGTCTTACGTTGCACGCGTCACTCTCGATAAACCCATTTATAGAGTGGGTCACATTCACTTATCATCTCAGCAGAAAGGTTAAGAAAACACAGACAGAAAGCAATATCCATGCTTGCACAGGGATTCGAACTTGGGACCAATAACCTTAGAGACATAAACACTAACCATATAGCCATCGGCAGACAAATTCCAGAAAATTGAATATAATAAATATATTATTTGATTAATCATTATGATTGCTTATTTAGTTAATCATTATGAAAATTTATTAATGCACATTTCTATTTAAAATCTATAATTTTTTATTTTTAAAACCCTGTTAACAAGTTTAACTACATTTGGAAAATTATATATATTAATATGATTCTGCATAAATGAGCGTATATTATTTTTTGTGAATATACAATGAGTAAACAAGTCTTTTTTTACTATCAAAAACAAATATTCTTATAATAATGAATTGACAATAGTAGTTAAGTTTAATTTTACGTATTACGTAAATTAAATTTTATTGCATTCTGAACTGTAAGTCAAACGTTCTTGAACTAAACTCTAAACTGTATGTTGTATTTTTGGCAATTTTGCATTTAGAATAATTTTTTTAAACATTGCTTAAATTCGAGGACATCAACAGTGATTATTGTTAGCTTTGTTTTTCAAATTGTTAAGTAAAATTTTGAGAATATTTTTTTAAAAATTATTGAATTTATAAATTGCACTTTGCAGTGCTGTGTTTCTTAATAATTTTACTTTATATTTTAAGATATTTGTCCCAGAGTTAATGATTCAACAAAATTTTATTGGCTCAATTTTATTTTTAATAACAAAATTTTTATATTTCAAGGTGACGAAACTTTAAATTTGAATTATAATATTTAAATGTAATTAAATTTAATAAAACTACAAATTAGTTAAAGAAATTGCAATAATCTTTTGCCAAATATTTTATTTGATATACTAAAATTTATTTTAATTTCACGAACAGGGTGTACTAATTTAAGAGTATGCTAATTTTAAAGCATAAACTGAGTGTTATTACAAATTATTTTATGATAATCAAATATATGTTTTTAAAATAATTAGACAAGCTTTAAAAATTTGAAAAAATTGTTCTTTTTTCATACTGTATAAATAAATTTCTTCAATAAACAAATGAGACAATTTTTTTTTACAAAAATGGAAAGAAGTTACAATACATTTTTTCTAAATATTGTGAAGATTAGAAAATATTTTTTTAATGATTATGTTTCACAACTTTTATTGACTTGTTATAAAACATTTTTTTATTTATCTATCAAAAAGGAAGATATGTGAGTGCGTGAGTGTGTGAAAATAGAGATCTTTTTTCAATTATCATTTAATAAAATATATATCTAGTTTATAAAACTTTTTATTAAATTAGATTAATCATTTACTAAATGTTACAAAATTTAATAAAATATTAATGAAGCTTTGTAAAGTGACCATAATTTATTTCCAGTATAACAAATTTGGTTTCTAGGAATTAAAGCATAATCTATATTAATGCTGTAGAATTTTGCATCATATTCATTATATGGTAGAACGTCAATTTTAAAAAACCAGTTTCTTTAATTTAATCTCTATATATTAAAAATATATTTTATTGGAGTCCTTAAAAGAACTATACCATTCTTTGCTATTATTGTAAATGAAGTTTATAAAACTAAAATGTTTCACAAGAGTTAATGTTTTAATAAAATATCATTCAATTTTTAATCAGTTATCATGCATTCAATTGAAGCACATTAAAATAAGTTATAAGTTTTGAAAAAAAATACAGTTCTTTCTTGATAAAACTTTACTTAACATTTTTTGGCAAAATATTATTTTAAATTTTCGATTAAATTAAAAACTTCGTTCTATGAATTTGAAATCAACTGAAATATTTGCAGTAAACTGTATTTACTTATTCACATAACTTGGATAAATTTCTTATATAAAATGTAATTATGAGTAGCTTTATTAGTTAACAATAAGAGATTATTAAGAGCATTTACATTTGCTTTTATACAATTAAAGAATTTGTAAGATATTGTTTTCTATTAGTTTTAAAACATTATTGAATAAATTGAAATAAAAACTCGTCTTTTAGATATCAACAAAGGTGGGGACAGTAGCAGTAATGTTTTATATATAAATTACTCTCCGATTATCCAAAGTATTCTAAATATTGCTAACAATGCTTAACTTGGCATGCAATTACTTATCTTCAATAAGAAAAGCGTATTTCAAAGCATTAATATATTGCTTTAAACTAAAACGATTTCATAATTTAAAATACTTTTATAAATTAATGACTGTTTCTATTCATGCTTTTCTAAACAATTGTTCTTCCGCTCATAAAATCCAATAGCAATTTGCAAAAAATGAGGTTCTTATTAACGTTTTCTGAAGAATTTTGGACAAAACAAAGTTCTTCAAATGGGTAATTTCATTTGCCAAATGAAGCAAATGCAAAGAAACATGCTATGCCTACTATTGTTCGGAGAATGACTACTATTGTTCGGCTATGCCTACTATTGTTCGGAGAAGATTTGTATTCTTGATGATGTTTTAGAAAAATTATATTAATTAATGTACAATAAATTAAAGCACATAGCAAGTTGTTTATTTTTATGTTTTAATTGATAAATTCAACAAAGGCATATATGGAGTTTATTAAAGGAAATCAATATAAATTTATTGGTATTTAAAATTGCTTACGATTATTTTTGATAAACCATAAAAATAAGGAATAAAAAAGATTTGTTTCATATGTATTCTTAATTTAAGGTGTCAAATTTTAAAATCATTGTATAGGTAGAATGTTATACTTAAATATCCATGTAACAAAGTGCGAATATTTATTAAAATATATTTAAATATTACAGAAAATTAAATGTATCATAATTTATCATTTTTCATAAACAAATTAAATATTTTATGTGTCAGTTATTTACTGTACTATTATAAATCAGTAATCTATATATATATATATATATATATATATATATATATATATATATATATATATATATATATATATATATATATATATATATATATATATATATATATATATATATATATATATATATATATATATATATATATATATATATATATATATATATATATATATATATAAATAAAATATCATACATTCAGATAACTTTAATAGCATTACTTTTATGAAAAATGAAACTATATAAAAGATTTCACTGTCTAATATTTTTCATGATAATGTACAAATATTTTAGCTTTTCTAAATGTTATATTCTTCTGTTTAAAATTTGGTAATAGGTAATATAGGTGATTATAATTTAGTTTAAACCCATTATATTTATATAAAAAAAGATTCATTAGCATTCAGTTGGAAGCCTTAGCAAAGTGACACAACTTGAATTCGCAAAAGAAGGAACTAATACAAATAATGAATAGTATTAACGAAATATTTTGCATTTCTACAGTATGACATTATTCAGTTTCAAGAGACCTATTTTTTGGTGGAAGATTATGTTTATGTCTATCTATTTTTCAGATTCATAATAGAGTTCTTCAAAATATACAGTTATGGTTCAATCATATGGATATTGGATGAATATATAGAGAAGTTTACTTTATTCCCGTATCAAAAAACCATAATTAGAAATGTCACGATATAATTTTGTTTACAGTATCATCTTAAATTTTATCTCCAGCACTAAATGCAATTTACATAATAATGAAATTTTTCATGTAAATCTGCTTCATATTTCATTCCAGTGTTCTTGCCGTTCAGGATTTGGATTGGCCCAGAAGAAAACCACGACACTGCTTCTCAAATCCACAATGACAAAATATTTTCATTGTTTGAGGCTTTTGGAACTAAATATTTTGTTGATAAAGAGACGCTCCAAACACACACTGTCACTTAAAAAAAGATCACCCTGTATATCTAGTGACATGATGAGTAATTATACGCAAATATGTTTACTTCAATTAATCTAAAATCACCAAAAGTATTAATAGAAAATATTCAAAAGGATCATGTACATTTGTTAGTGATTGAAGCAAAGGATACTACTTTTACCTAGGTTTTTTTTATTAAATTGGTATATTTCACAATATTTACAAAAAGTGATAACATCGTCAACAATATCTATTCAATAATATTAAGGAGAAAGCAAATTTAACATTGATGATATTAATAGATGATAAAATTTTTATTTTCTTTTAATAATTTTTTCCTTAATAACATAATTACATAAATTTTATACAAATTCTTCTTCATTACAGTTAAAATAAATTTTTTATTTAAATTTTTTCACGCATATTATCATTATTTTTAAAATTTTTTATTTCAACTTTTTATATGTATTTTCAAAATTATTCATTGAAATAATAAGGGACCAACAGAATTATCTTTCAGTTGTATGCTTGATTGATTTCAAACAAACTAAAGCAGCATCGTCAGTACGAATTGTAAATTTAATCCCATGAATATAATAGTGAAATTTATCCATGCACTTACAATAGCTAAACATTCCATTTAGATATCAGAGTTTTTTTTCACAATCCTTAAGTGTACGAGAATGATAATATACAGGTGAAGATTTAAATCAGAGTATGCTTGCTAAAGAATATACCTTATTGCTTTTTAGATGTATCAACAAACATACGACATTGATAGATTGGGTTACACAATGTTGAAATAAAATTTAAAATTTAAATATCTTTTAACATTTGCAATGAATTTTGATATTCATCTGACCAATTAAATAGAACATTTATTATTAGCAGTTTATTAAATGGATCTAATCTTGGAGTAGTTTGAAATAAATTTAATGTAAACATTGATGGAACCAAGGAATCTTTGTCATTCATTAATCGATCTAAAAGAATTTAATTTTTTGATAACGTTGATATTATTATTATTTCATTGATATTTACCTGATTCAATTTTGTAACCTAAGAAATTAATTTTATTTTGGGAAAATTAACACATAGCTCATTTCAATTAACAGTTTTTTTCTTCTTTTCTGAGAATTTGCACCGAATCTAATTTAGATTCTGATTTTAATTTACGAAAATCTATGCATAATTTAGTTTTAGAGGATTCATAATTTTTACGAGATAAAATTATTGGTGATGTATAAGGACTACACGAATGTTTCATGAATACAGCTTCTGAAATTTCATCGATTTGTTTCTAAATTTCTTTGTAATCTTTAGGAAAGCAAGATATGTTCTTATTAAAATAGTGAATTCTAATGTTTATATAACTAACTGGTTAAAAACTTATTGAACCTAAATTCCTTGAAACATACATATTCCTAAAAAATATATGAGTATAATTCAACAGTAAATTTTCTAAATTTGTATTTTCGGATACAATATTTATATTTTTAACAATAATAGCAACAGGATTATTATCCTGTCTTATACATCTAGTATAAGTGAAGATTTATCAACAATAATACTTTTACGAGTAATTCTATTGTTATTTCGATGAATTTAAAAATTTTTAAATCTAAATTTAAACTAAAATATGAAACAATTGCTCTGTTTAAAATTGAAAAATCAAGTTCAATTGGAACTATATAGAAAAACACAGTACCTGAAACATTTACAATTTTTAATAGCCAAAATCCAACACAAGTGGCATTGATATTACAACCTAATATAAATAGGTTGACATTTGTACTTACCACATTGTTTTTATTTGAAATCTGAAACTGGGAAAGTTTTAATTATTAATAGTAGATAAAACAACAAAGTTTATTCATCTTCTCGCTTACTCTCTCGTTGCATTGTTTCGGTAATTATTAGAAACAAAACAATCTTGACGTTGGTAATGAGCCTGTGACATTTAGGAACTTCTGGGTTCAAAAGTTTGATACTGTCAATCAGAAAATACCACAGCATGTTGGCACTCACATCTTGTGCTCGGCATCAGTTAATGATCAAGTGATTGATGTGCCAGGATTGAATTCAAATCACTTTCAGTTTTCATTATCTGGAGAAAATTAATCTGTCTTCTCTGGAATTTATTCATGGATCTTGGTGATCTTAATGGGCACAGTTTTGTTGCAATTCGTATCCCACCACATAATGTCCCAATTGTAGAAATATTTAGAAGATGATTACTATTTTCTTTCATCGTAAGCGTTAAACATTCAATGATGATTTTCGTTGACATTTAATGAGCATTCATTGACAATTCGATGAACATTCAATAATGATGTGAATTTTATTCTAAAAGTAATCACTCACATTTTCAAATTCTGAATATTTGATAGATAAAAGTTTTTCAAGGTTTGTAGATTCATTATTCTTAAACTGAGTGATTAATTTCTCCTCGATTTTGTTGAAGCTACCGAGTTTAATACAGTTTTGAACATAAGCATTTATATCATCACCAAATAAATTATGAGATAAAAGATTTAACGTTTTATTTTCTCAGTCAATTTAGCTTCATCAGCATTAATTTCAAATAATAAGAAAAAAATACTATATTTAATGAAAATGGCTCACTAAAAATTGGACACTTCAAGTCTTCATGAGTATGAACCAGTTCAATTTCAAAAGACACTGCCTTGAAATAAAGGCAGATTTCTGAGGTATCTGGTTCTAGTGAACCTTAACCCTCATTGGCCATCTAAAAATGAAACTAGGAAGCTATATCGTGATTTGATTGGCATAACAAGTAGAAGTTTTAAGTGGGTGGGGCTTAATTTCTTGAGAAAAGCTAATTTTTGATAGAGTAATTAAAAAATTAGTAATTAAATTTGGATTTTTTGGATATAAAAATTAATTTGTGTTGTAACACATAAGCAATATTTACAAAAAAGTTAGTTGGATTAACATACGAATGTCTTTAACTAATCTGCTAATCACAGTATCAGTGATAGTTAGGGTGAGTAGAAAAACATGAGAATACACGAGTACAAAGACTTCAAACACTTATAGTCTTTATTTTTTTATTTATTTTTTTATTTTTTATTAATTTTTTTGGGATATACACTTTTTATTTGTTAATTTAATTTTTATTTTATTTATTTATTTTATTATTTTTGTTTGTTTTTTTATTTATATTAGCGAGTAAGAATAGAAAAAGGTTAGTTGTTAGTATTAACAAGGACGTATTGCTCATGTGTAAGGATCTTGGTGGCTGGTGAGGAAACTTTGGACAGAAACGAAGTAGTGAGCGGGGACGGTGCCGATTATGGGTGCTGAAGTCATATTAGGACAGAAGATTAGTGAGCACTGAATGATATACGTTCATTTAACGTATTAGTGTATGATGAGAATAACTCCAAAACTTCAGTCGATTTTTCGATATTTATTTCCTTTGCTATAATCGAGACTTACTCGACTCTCTTTATCTTTACCATCTGTGTAAAGAAAACAGTTTCAGCTGCGAAAGTTTAAAGTTACAGTTTTAACCACACCACATCAAAGGGTAGGACGGGAGGAGCCCGGTAACTTCAGGTGACCTCTTGAAGATTTATACTTCCTTCCTTTTTGTATCGGTACTCCAAGTAAGGAAACTACTGCTTCCTCGAAATCATCTGAGGCTCAACACAAGTCATATCTTTGCAACTTTTTATTTTATTATCGACTATTTCTGAGTATAATAACTCCTAATTTGGAAGCAATCTATAGCAGAGTGTTAAAGCAGCGAAAGCAAGACGGGTATATTCCAAATAGCATTTATTTAAGGAAAAGATGAAATAAAGTTAAATTGCTTATCTGTAACATCGGTGTGGCCCTTACAGTGGTTAGCAGACATCTATGTGTTGTTTTTTTTACCAAAAGGGGTTTATATAGGGGATGATAAGGGATTGTTAAATGTATATGTAATGTCTTAGGAATTCACTGGCACCTGTGTTTTAGGACCTCAGTGTAGGAGTTGTTGCTGGCTTATCCTCTTTAGAGATCTGACATTTGTCAGATCGACACCATTAAATTGTTGACAGTTAGAAATTCAATGACTAGCAGGGGATTGGAGGATAAATCCTCCCGGGAAAGTCCGACGCAATTCAGAATATGTTTCGGTGAAGCAGGATGATCTACAAAGTCATATGGAGGAGGTAATGTGCAGCTTTTGTTGGACCGAGGTCTGAAGCACCCATGGACAAATCCAAAGATAGAAGTCTGTCTATGCTAGCCTGCAGGTCTTAGCTGAGCGTAATGGAACGGCCTTCAAGCTTTGGGTGATCCTGCCAGGAACGGCCTGGAGAATCCTGCCAGAAGACTCCTGACCTACTTCGCCCGTTCCACCCAGGTAAACTTCCTCGGCGATTTTGAGGCAACGTGCAGGATTTGAGGGGGGTGTAGGAGTAAAATAAGGAAACATAAATTTCGAATTATATTAAATAGGTTACATACTATATTACATAAATTAATTGAAAAAAGGGGCATACATTTTTTCCATTCACACACACAATATCACAAAAAACAATAATACTTTACATCTCGTTTACAGTATAACTTTTATATAACATTAAGAAATATGAATATGGTATAACAATTAAGAATTCAGAATGTATTTTTTAAAATATTTAGCATAATTATTAATCAAATAAATAATAATAATAAGTTATAATTTCTTCTCTGCTTAGTAGGATTTGGATGTAATATAACTTTTTTTGGTTAGCATAAAATCATTTTTCATCAAAGTACAATACAGTTTTATAAAAGACATTTAAAATATTCGATTCTTTTTTTACTTGTTCCTATATTATTATCATATAGAATATTTTCATGTGATTATTATTATAAGTTAATTAAATAACTAATAAAAATTAAAAAGTTAAATGTAATAACATACTGATAAATAACTAATTAAATGTTTTAATTACTATTAAATATCCAGACTTATTTTCCAATAGACTTTCAGACAAATTCTGGCGTAATATATAAAAGATGATTATTTAAAATATAAAAAGTCATTCAACACATTTTATTTGAGTAATTTATTATATTTTAAATAAACACACACAGGTGGCTCTGTTAAATTTAACATTGTTTTGATACAAATCCGTGAGTGGTGCCGTTTTGTTGAATTTCAAAGCAAATGAGATGTATATAGATTATCTTCAAAACAAATGCAGTATAAATTAAAGTAATCTGATATAATATTTACAAATAATTCTTAACATAAATACATGTTAGTCAAAAATCAGTCAAAAGAATAAGACGTGTAAACTGCTTTCCACACTTATATAATATGCTTATTTATTTGATAAATAATTCAGATTTTGGGAAATATAAGCATGAAACTTGAACGTTTCATTTATTTTTGGGCATTCATTAATGAATCATTATTATGTTTACATAATGTTATGTATAACCAAAAATTAAAATTAAAACTTTTAGCAGATTGTTTCTTAAATAATAGGGACAAAATGTCTTAAATATTTCTTCGAAAATAAGTATAAATATCAGAAGTAATCATATTAAAATAACTTTCCCTATATACCTCGAAAAATGTGCAAACAATATGAGCCAACAGAATACAAAATATGTAAAGAAACCATTGGGTCGCACGTAAAACAATAAAAAAATATTGTGCATAATTTTTGCCGTAGGAATAAATTAAAAATAAATAAAGATTTTGTAACTGAGAATTCTATTTTCAGCAAAATGAGATATCTGAATTGATCCAGTAGGGAAGGCTATAAGTCACTTAACTCAAGTCATTTTTGTAGAAATTTTACCATTTCTGAAAATTTCATTTTTAAATTTTAGAAACACATATTTAAGTGGGAATAGTTCTCCGAAATCCCACATCAGACCGTGTGCCAACAGAATACAAAGTTGGATCTGTACTTAAATCTGATGATCAAATGCAATACACAATGAACTCCATTGTATTAAAACAACATATCTAGATGATTTTGGCACCGGTTTCTGGAATGCAGGTGTTTTTTGGCACCGGTTTCTGTAATAAACGTAATTTTTGGAACAGGATTCTGGGATACAGGTGACTTTTTGCACCGGTTTCTAGGACACAGCTGATTTTTGGCACTGATTTCTGGAATACAGGGGATTTTTGGCACTAGTTTCTGAAATACAGGGGATTTTCCGAATCGATTTCTGGAACATAGGGAATTTTTGGCACCGTTTTCTGGAATACAACTGATTTTTGGCACCGGTTTCTGGAATACCGGTGTTTTTGGCACCGGTTTTTGAAATAAAGGGGATTTTTGGGTTTCACAATATTATTCGACTTCTTATGAAATATTATCTTCAATATGAATTTGCTTTTATTTCAGATTTTTCTTTCGCAAGTTTGTATTTTACCGACAGACCATCATGTTGCTTTCCGAAGTTGAGTACAGGAGTGTCTCAGAAGGGAAGGAAATGAATAGAGAGTAATGACAACACCATGTTTATAAGTCCATTTTAAATGTATTATCCAACAATAGGTGGAGTTTCATGGCGATTGAACTTAGTATTTGAAACAGCTCTTCATTTTTGTAAGGAAACATCCAATAAAATAGAATAGTTGTCAGGACAAATATTTTCTTTATCAAAGAGCACACAGAATGGAACATTAAGAAGAATCTAGAAATATTGACTCAGTGATATAAATATGTGAAACTCAGATATATTTTAATAGATTACGCCACAGAAATCTCTTTCTGCAAGTTGACATTTTCTTCTAGCTGATGGATACTTCAAAAGAATTTGCAAGCAAATTCCAAAATAAAATGCAAAAGAATTTGCAAGCAAAAATTCTGAATTTCTTATTTGCAAACAAATATTGAAACAAACTTTGTTTATTCCTCGTTAATGCCTTCTTTTTTCATATGTTACAAAATATACCTAGACACCATGTACCTTTCAAAATGAAAAAAATAAATTCTTATTTGCAGTTCGTTATAAAATTTATTACTAAACAAACTTACAATAACTAAAATTTGATTTTTGTGGAATCTCTTTCCCTCTCTCTCTCTCTCTATATATATATATATCTCCTCTATCTCTCTGTATGTATGTATGTATGTATTATATATATATATATATATATATATATATATATATATATATATATATATATATATATATATATATATATATATATATATATATATATATATATATATATATATATATATATAAAACTTCAATGAAACAGAAACAATATTTTCACTAATAGAAAGACGAAAATTGCCATATACCAAATATTAATCCAATTTCTAATACAATAAATGTAAAATTGGGATTGCAATTAAATGAAGTACATAATTTCTCTATCAAGGAATGATGGTTGTGTGAGTAGGCTAATGTGAATTTTAGGACACTTATTATTTTGTAGAACTAATTATATTTTAAAGAATTTTAGTTTTTAAAAATAAGTTAAAATTTTACCTATTTGTCACCTGTTATTTTTTAATTATTAACAATATTTTTAAATTCTTAGAAAATAGAAAAAAAAAGATACAAAATATTCATTATATTTATTGCTTCATATTTTTTTAACTACTTGAATATGGATCTCACTATCTATAGTTCTTAAAAGATACTGGATTTTGTAATTACCATTGTAAAATACTTTCTTGATGATGTACGTTCCCTAAAGTTACTGAAACATTACGCAACGAAAAAGGATAACATTTCTACACATTCTTGTGGATTTGAGTGAAATCTGTCATACATGATCCTCTTCACTTTGAGGAACTGATCCTCCTTTTAAGTCTCCATTCAACAGGAAAGTGAAGAATGCTTTTGATAATTGGAATATATTAGGGATAATTTTACTGTTTTATGGACTTATTAAAAATTTGAGGATTATTCATTTTGAAACACTAGTCACACAGAATAAGTGTTACTAATTCGGAAAAATACGACAATGATTTGATCCCAAAACGAGCATATTTATGAGAAATGTTGAAATTCATGGAATAATATTTTAGGTAGTTTGCTACATATGAACAGTTAATAAAAAATTGTTTGATGAAGAATTAAAATTTAAAAGGAACCTTCAAGCTTAATTAATAAGTTTCATATATTATATGAATATTAGTTGTATCACAATAGATAAGAAACTTAAATTTAACCATAAAATTAAATTCAACTCACACATTGGTAAAATACCAGTAAATTTTCAGCACAGTTGAATAATTATAATAACTAAGCACAATACGCATGTTCAAACTTAATCATTTTCTTTTTATAAGTTACTTTTATAAGTTACTTAATAATATTCTTTTTATAAGGATTTAAATTTCGAAGTATTTAAGGAAATTTGTACCTTAAATACTTCGAAATTTAATCAAGTTACATTCACTTTACAAATAGAACGTTCATAAAAATTAATTAATTAGTGATAATAATATTTTTTTCACAAAAAAAGGAAAATCGTAAAAAAATCACCAGTGGTTCACGGCTACTGTTCATGGGAGGGAGAAGTTTTAATGATAATATAGTAGTTAGAGGGGCACAATTTAAACAAGAAAAACAAGTATAGTGGATCTGGACTTTGGCATCATTCTCAATATAATTTCTCAGATAAAAGGGTTGATTCTTTTGCTCTCATAAGAAAACATACTTTTCAACGTGATAATGCTAAATAAAATTCTGTTGGATTCTACAGCAGAACCGGATGTAGCAAAACTCCTAAGTTTTAAAATCGCTTCCATTTAATTTTGCATTCCATTTCATTTTATTTTGTGTTTTAATGATATCTTCGATTTCAAACTTCGTTACATTCTTTCTTTTAAGAAACCTCGCCGGACCATGTTCTTGTCACTTCTCCTTACTGTCCCGTCTTCGACAGTCAAATGGTATTTTTTTTTACCCTCCGGATGTCGTAAAAAATAAAAACCTAAACTAATACATACACAGGGGGAAGAAAAATGCGAACCAAAGTCAAAGTTTTTGAAAGTGAGGGGTAAAGAAAACAGGTTACGGTTACATTTAGATGAGAAAAAGAATACAATAAAAAATTGGCTTGCTATAAAAAATTGGCTAATGAAATATGCAAGGCAGCAAGCAAACGTTGCATACAAAAATTAAGTGATTATATCACAATAATATCTAACCAAAATATCTGATTTTGTTCTTAAAGAATCGCAACTGTCAAAAATGATTTTCTTTTATTTGTTGAACAAAAAAGAAAAACTAATATGCTTCAGAGGTTTCGTATTGTGCACCAGTTAACTGTGTTCTTGGATGCTAAGCGAAAGGGTTCCCGATATAATAACAGAATTCTTTTGAAAGATCAATTAAAAAGAGAATCAAAATATGTGACACCTAAGTGCAATTTTTGTTTGAGAACATATACACACCAAAAATATCAATAATGACTGATATTAAATTTATTGATTTGAATTTATAAGTAAAAGAAAATTGTCGATGTGTTTAATTCAAATTTTACTCATAACCAATTTTGGAAAAAAATAAACATATCTTAATTGATATATTATTTAATGAAATTTCTACTTTCCTTTTTGAGCGATTGACAGTATTTAGGATTATTATATTGATTTTGTGCATTTCTTATGATTATTTTGCCCCAGGATTCATCACTAAAACAAGATTCATTGGTAAGTCAAATTCTAAAATATATTTTTAATCGTATAGTTGAATGAATGATCTTGATAGTAATGTGGAAAGTTAAAAAGTCTTTCATGACTGTCCTATTATATTAAAGTATTTCTTTAAGTTTAAAGTAGTCAAGCTTTCCTCACAAACTGAATATATATTATTTTTAGAGTGGTCTTATTCAAGTGTTAATTCTTTCCTCAATGCGTATTTCAATTCTCTCAAACTATGAGTAAACTAATTACTTGAGATTGAATTTTGAGTAGTATTTTTTGAATATTACAGAACAGTTTTGCCTTTAATAGGAATATCTGTTTCGGAACATTAGTAATAAATTTATTTATTGCTAAGAATCTTTTCTTTCATTATAATTTATTTAACAAAATGAAACTCCTCTTGGAAATAGTTATTTTGAGTGCAATGTTATCATGAAGTATCATCATAAGTATTTTTTATGAATGGTAGTTTATAAAAATATTTAATGAATGGTACAAAATGTACTATTAACTATTCTATTATTCATTGAATAATACCTTAAAAGAATTGAAAAAATGGTTTTAATTTAAATCAATATTCAAATGTGGGGTTTTTACCAAATGAAGGTTAAAATTATAAAAGAATAATAAGGGTACACAAAAAGCATTCAAGTATTCCAAAGATAAATTTTTACTTAAATCCATTTTCCTTAATTAGTATGCTTCTTTAAATGAAAAAATTCAATAGAAAATTTTACAAATCATAATTTTGATATAAAAAACAGTATTTCGTAGGAATATTTATTGTATTTAGGACGTTAATTTTATAACAATTATTTCTTAATTCATTGTTTATGATTATTATTTTATTAACAGATATTTAACTTTTGTGGAAATAATAAATTATATTTACTATTTCAACATACAAGTTAAAGATTACAATATATTTATTATCTTTAAACTTGTGTTAGATACCTTTGAATATTAAAATTTAGTTGCTAATAGCATTATTATACTTGTTTTGAATTTTTGTCTTCTTATCGAAATTTTAATTCCACCTGGTTTTAAGTAACTTTATCTTATTTTATCTATCATCATCATCATCACATATATATATATATATATATATATATATATATATATATATATATATATATATATATATATATATATATATATATATATATATATATATATATATATATATATATATATATATATATATATATATATATATATATATATATATATATATATATATATATATATATATATATATATATATATATATATATATATATATATATATATATATATATATATATATATATATATATATATATATATATATATATATATATATATATATATATATATATATATATATATATATATATATATATATATATATATATATATATATATATATATATATATATATATATATATATATATATATATATATATATATATATATATATATATATATATATATATGCATATATAAGAAAAGAATAGATTGACAGATATGCATTCATTCAATCTTTTCAAGAAATAAACTGTTTTTTTATCTTTTAAAAACGGAAATATCAGAAAATTTACCAATTTGCAAGTCAAATTGTTTCCTGCTTTTTGAGCACATACAAACATATCTCGAAAGAATTTACGAAGAAGGAAAATCTGTTTTTACCAATCCAAATTCAGGGAGCATTGCGTACATATCTGTACTTTCCTGAGATTTGGACAGAAAGACACGCGCTTTTCTGAAACTACAAAAATAAGGCATAAACTAAAATGCAAAGCTAAAAGGGTTGGAAAGCAACACTTTTTTTTCTTTTTCACGCTGACAGCACTTTGGCATAAGCTTAAGGATTGCTTCATTCAGTGATGTTTGAGACATAAAATTCCAACTTGTATGATACAACTGAAAGAAATGAAAAAAAAACACTCTTGTTTACCAATATAGGTAGACATAAAATGTTAAATTTCAAAAATATTGAAGCTTTTTTTTACAACTTATATGATATACATGATTTTACCATATAATCTAAAATTTAAAAGACAACGTTGCTGCAAAATTATGTAAATGTTTGAATAAGTGAATAGCAAGATAAATTTAAGTTTTTCTACATCAGAATTTTAATTTTATGAACTGATTTTTTTAACTTCTTAAAACAGCTATAGTAAACATCATACCTAAACATATTTTTTTAATTCTTATTAAATTTATTGAATGGAAATTTTCAATTAAACTTTTATTTACTTTGATGCTTGGCATTTCTCTCAAATTTTTTAATTAAAATTCATTGCATCTGAAATGAAATGATTTTATAATTTAAGCATAATATGCTTAGTATTTAATCTGTTTCAATAGATTTTAATAAATTACATATAAAGTTTCAAATTCACATGAAAATTAAAACAACATTTGTTAGTAGTAATGAAATAATTTTTAAAATAAATTTATGAATTAAAATGTGTAATAGAAAATATATAACTGCATGAAATTCTTTAATCACGCTAATCATGAAATAATCTATTTTTTTCCAAATTCAATTGAAATTTATTTCAATTTGTAATAAATGCATCATTTGGTATTAAATCATCATTTTTCGTTTTTTATTCTTTGTTACACTGTGATCGTTACTTATACTGTGATATAGTCACTTATACTGTGATAGTTACATGTAATTTTATAATTATAGTATAAATTTTGTAAATTCAAAATAATTATTGACATGCTTTGGAAAATTATATGAAACTTTTCTAAGCAGAATTTTTTGCTGTA
The DNA here is from genome assembly GCA_037975125.1 of Latrodectus hesperus. NCBI lineage: Eukaryota > Metazoa > Arthropoda > Arachnida > Araneae > Theridiidae > Latrodectus > Latrodectus hesperus. Next base: position 65,037,817 of record CM075862.1, read on the forward strand.
TTCTGTTGGTATTTAAAAGCATTGTTTAAAATATTGAAATCATGCTTCATTTTAACTTCTTAATGCATTTAGTAAAGAAAACTTATATATTTTATACTAATGAGATACTTTCCTTTCAACAAAAAAGTGTCACAGCAGATTTCACATATCACAGGAAATTCTTTATTATCACCAAATTAAGGATTAAAATAAAGTAAAAAATGAATGTTTCTTTATTTTTTTGTTTTAGCTTCATATATTCAAATCATATTCATCATTATTCCAGAATTAATTATACTTCTTACAGATGTATCGCTTAAATATGAAAATCAATTTATACAGTTTCATTCTACACATAGAGAATTTGATTTTAGAAAGTGGTATTTTTAGAGAAGTAAAATATCAGCATGCATTTCCTTATATCAAGGATTTAGCCGTTTTGCATTTAATGTGCTTATAAGCAAAATGACTTTTTTTCAGAATATACAATCTGTTTATTTTCCAGGACAATAGAGTATGTATTCATTATTTTCTGTACATGCATCAATATAATTTCAAAACAAAAAGTGTTTTTCGTTGAAGAATATCATCACTTAGATCTTTCTTAAGCCTGAATCTTATCTCTATCATAACTTAATAATGCCTTTGTTATGAACTTTTGGTACATAAATAACTTCGTAAAATGCATAATTTACATAAAATATTTTTATCCTTGACTATGCCTGATTAATTGAAAAAAGCAATTTGTGAGAGACGATTACAGTTTAAATATTTGATCAAAATATAGTTTAACAAAACTGTATTTATATTTAAACAAAAAACAAATTGCCATTTCATACTAAATTGTCTTAATATTTTGTGGTATTTTCAAGAAAAGTCTTAAAAATAATATATATATATATATATATATATATATATATATATATATATATATATATATATATATATATATATATATATATAGACATATATAGATATAGATATAAATTAATGCCAAAAATATTTTTTAACAACTCAGTTAAATCTCTTACAAGAAACTGGGCTTTGATTAAAATTTTAACCGAAAATATAATATTTAATATTTTAAAATCTGAAAATTGTAGTTGCATCATAATTGTCTAGATTATCTTCTTTAATTCTTGAAAAATGACATTGCGTGATTTCACTATTGTCAATACGCTTGATACAAAAATGAAAAAATAACAAACGTTACACACTTAATAACGAAATACTAATGTTTGTATAGTTTACTTTTACGCAAATATGCTTGTTCCTTTCTCTCAAAAAAGTGATATTATTTTTTTGCATAAATTCACATACGTTCTTTTTAACATTTATATAAACTATAAATTTTATCGTTAGTGAAACTTTTTATAATGAACTTTGGAAAACATGTTATTTCTTAACTTTTAAAAGCGTGTGTACTTGTAAGTATGTACAAGTTAAATTTGGTTTTTATATGATTGATCAACATTTATTAGCAAACGCTTATTTACAAATCTAATTTTGAAACATGGTTTACGTTTTATTTTCATGCATCTCTGTGGTGTTCATTGAACGTATATTATGTTTTTATTTGTGAATATTACGTAAATATTTAAAATTTCTGAAAATACCTTCTGATTAAAATAGTTGAGAATGTAAACACATGTCATGTCAGACTGTAGGTCAGGTTTATTAATAAGAAATTGTACTGAATCCTTGACATCCACACAAATCTTTTTTTAAATTATAAATAATGTTACTTATCAAAGTTAAAAAAATCCCTTGTTAAAGTGTGATGAGCTTAATTTATTCACTGAAATCAATAACTCGGTCAGACATGATTTAATTAACCTTAATAACTTTGTCAATTCTTTTGAATAAAGAGATTTTCAAGGAAATAAAATCATAGATTTCAATGCGAAGAAACACCATTGTAACTAGTCAAATTTATAAATAATTTCAAATCATTTTTGAAATTCTTTAAATTTATATTTTTATAATTTACATACTCTAAATAGTTTTTGTTCTTTGTGATTTTTTTCAGCAAAGTAAAGAAAATATCAAACTGTTTCACATAAAAGTCATAGCGAGAGTTTAGTCTGTAACAAAAATTACCTAGGGAGTTTATAATTGTATAAAACTGGGAAAAAAGAAATGATAACTTATGAATATTTTAGGATAAAACAATCAAAATCACAGAACAATTATCCACTCATTAGCAAGTTTTGGTTACTATCAACAAACAAAAAATCAAAAAATATACATATATATATATATGCCGGTATAGTTGATAAAAGCAAGGGAATTCAGTATGTTGTATAACATGTGCAACCACAAAAATACGTTTTCACTCTTGGACATTTAGGTTTGAAATGAATAAATGTGATAAACTCTCAACTTTTTTAAATATACTTTAAAATAGAATAAAATGCTTCAATGCTTCTTTTTTATTTTATTTTTATTAATTTTTGTGTGTTATTTTTTAATGCTCTTATAAGAGCGTGTTTGTTACGTTTTGGACATTTCATAAAGTTTTGCGAATAAATGAAATATTTTACTTCCATATTAATATAAAAATTGCAGAATTTATTACTATAATAAATATTAGGGTATTTTACAATCGCATTTTACTTTCAACATGTGATGAATATAATGGAATATTTTTCTTTATTTAGTTGAATTATAAAATAGTTTATTTATAGTAAATATGACATTAAATGAATTCACAAAAAATATGAAAGACTTTTAGAGAAATTTTGAAACAAATTACAAATCATTGTAGTTAACAAAACATGAAATAATTTTTCTCAACATATAGAACTTCATTTATTCTTTAATTCCAAATGATAGTCTCATTAATTTTGGATCTCATAATGAAGTCTTTCTACTGATTAACCAATTTTAACTATCTCTGTTAAACACACCAGAGTTAATTACCACATTAATCAAGTTAAATGATAATACTTTAATTGGAATGCTGAATAGAAGCAATTTGTGCTCAATAAATAGAATTTAACTTTGAACACCCCACAAGTCCTTAATTTATATTTCAATAGAAGGAATTTCTTTAACAAGAAATTTAAATCAAAATTCAGTTTCGTCAAAAATGAGTAAATAATTAAAATAAAAAAAACACAAAAACTCCCAGCGAACAAAACTAAAAGATATTCCTGAGTTGTGGAAATATTTTGATTTAATGACAATAATTTATCATTTTTAACATTCACATTAAAAAAAAATAAAGAAAATTTAAGTTTTTTAATGCAATATTTAATGAACCGTATCACAAAAAGTGATTTTAAATACGTATATATGAAACTAAAGCTTTCATCTTAAGATTTACAAATGTTAATATATATATATATATATATATATATATATATATATATATATATATATATATATATATATATATATATATATATATATATATATATATATATATATATATATATATATATATATATATATATTAGATTCAGAAGCCTTGGATATCTTTTAGAGATTCTCTTTAGTCTACAGCCTGCAGAATCTTTTCCCTATATCATCTTTGTGTAGATGATATATTGAAAATTTCAAGACCATAATCATTTCAGTATTTTTTGGAGATTCATTGAACAGCCCTTTATAAAACTTCTACGAATCTTGCAACTTCACTTAGTGCATTCTCATTATAATGCAAAAAGTATGATTCCTTCTTTTTGTCATTTTGAAACATCTTGACCATTTCTTATTTCTACGAAGAATTAATGCTTAGGACACAAATGCTCCTCCAAGTGTTACTGCTGAATGATCAAGCAAAAACAATATTAGCAAATTAAAAAGATATTTTATAAAAAAAAATGTATGAGAAAAATATTAATAAAAATGTTTTTTGAGATTGTTTATTTTACTTCAGTGGCAGAGCATAAAAATTTACCTACATTTATAACATGTCTTACTTTAAAATTTAAAAAAAATATTTAAAATTAAAAAAGAAAGAAACCTTGAACATTTAAAAATGGAAATTAAAATATTGATAACAATAAATATTGCAATTAAAAAGTGTCGAAAAGTTTTCCTACAACTAAGTAATAGTTTATAAACATTCTCAATAAAATAACAGAAATTAAATTTTTAATTTTGTAACTAGGAATTTTTATATCATAGATTTTTGGTTTTGTTTTTGCATTTCATTGGATATAATTATAAATAATATCCTTTGAAATTGACATAGATTTAATTTTCTTTTTTTTTCCTCCAGTAATCACATTCACAGCACTCAGTTGTTCGCCTTTTCAATAATATTATATGACAAATTAATACATTAAAAAGGCAAAAATTGTAACATTTTTAACATTCTTAAACACATTATTTTTTTAACTCTATTAATGCTGTAATCTATAAAATGAAGGATATCATTTGATATTAAATATGCAAGATTTAAAGAGCAACTTCACATTATCATGTTGCAGAAGATAACTAATTATCCATTATATTTTATTCTTAATTTTTCAGTTATGTTTTTATTTGATTACATAGATTTAAGAGATTTTTAATTAGTATTGCGATGCATTATAAAATAAAATCATTTATAATATAAAGTGTAGTAATACTGATGTTTTAATAATAAGCAAAAATTGATTTAAAAACTAATTTAGCAAAAAATTGCTTATTTAATTAAATTCTAAAATTAATCAAAGCTCAACATGGCTAAATATCTTTCAATCTTGAATTATAATGCTTAAGTAAATAAAAATAAAATTTTATATTGCTTAGCCGAATCAATTTAGATATTATACAATTAAATTGTTTTCTTAGCTGTTAAAATATAATGGAATTTAATTTTCCTTTATAAATTACTTCAATTTTTTAGATGATATTGTCGTAATTTTATCGACATACGTTTAAATTCATTAACTATATTAATTAAGGATTTTTCTTATATTTATAAAATTATAACACTTTGAACAGAGTGTTCATTTTTTTTGAATTAGATAAAGTTTTAAATAGTCTCAGGGAAATTTAATTTTTTTAATTATGCTCTGTATTATTATATCTATATACTATTAATGTTTTTGCTGAAAATTATAATTAATTTTTTTCCCGAATCTATAACTATAAATTGAAATCAATTTAATAATTTTAAAGTTGATATTTTATGAGTGATTGAGAGTAAATAATAAAGCAACAAAATTCTAAAATGATTAAAGCATAAAAAGTACAGGTGGTTATTAAAATGATAGAAATGACTTTGAAGTGCTTAATGATTCCTTCATTAATATGATGTAATATGTTGTTGTTGCTTATGACTCTTGGCCAAGCGAAGCTCTCTATGCCTTGGCTATGCGAATTTCAGTCAGGAGTGTCTTTCTTTTTAATCAGAGCACCACGAAGGTAAAAGCATGTCTTTATGTCTTTGCTCTTTTTAAGGTGCCTCGTAATTTTGAACCACGGTCAGGTGACGAGGCCACACCTGAGCTGATAGATGGCATCACCAAATGAGTATCTCCCTCAATTTTGACATTGATCTTAAGGGGGAGGAAATTTTCTCCAGATCATTGTACCTATGGTAACTGCTCAATGACCGACCACAGGTCTTTCGATTCCACGGATTTAACGAGCACGTATATCGCATGTACTCGTGATTCTTTAACGGCATTGGGATTCGTACTCTGACCAGGATGGAAGTCCGATGCCCTAACTACTAGTCTACCACGGCCCTATGATATAATATTAAATTGACACGAAATGCAACTTGCATTCATTGAATAATGTTTAGAGAAAAATTTAGTATTCTTCATGGAGATATTTGTAAAAGTTCTGCTGGTCACTGATATTAATTTCATGCTGAAGTCTCTGAAACAACTATTACGATTCAGTTCTATTGAGGTCGGATGTCACTGTTGACGAATGCATGTATTTAACTTAATCTCCGTGATTATCAAACCATTATTGGAAAAGTCTCATAGTACAGATAGTTTCATTATCATCCTGGAAATTTCTTTCTTCTTCAAGAAATAAAGTTTGCTGTATAGACTGGATCTGTTCAGCTAAAATGGCTTTATACTTCTACCGAGGGATTTTTCCATTCACGTTTCGATTGGTCCATCAGAAACAAAGGCAAACCCATATCAGGAAATATCTGCCTCTATGCTTAACAGTTGGAAAGTGGCAATCATTGTTATACTTTTGTGCCAGTGTTCTCAAAACTCCATTCATCTTGATTTAGGGCAAAAAGATTATTCCTCAGATATTATTTTATTCCCTCAATCAATCGGGCTAAGTGTGTTTATTGCCATGTCAGATAAAATTCGACGTTATTATCAGCGACAAGTTGCTCAGACATTGATGTCCAACTGTAATTTTTTTAAATCTTACGTCTGTCTTTGGCATTAATCAAAGAGCATCCAAATAAAAAAGATGAAAAAGTATAAAAACTAAAATAAAGTTCTTTAGTAGCCCCAAAAGAATGGTCAGTCATAAACTTTAAAACTTCAGAGCAGTTCTTGAGATGAGCAGCATCCATATCATCATGATTGCATAATGGACAACGAAGCCGTAAATGTTGTGTTCATGGATGTGACTTCTCAATGTAATCATCGACACTGGAGAATTCGGATTACGATTGAGTTCTGTTGTCAACTTTTGTTGCATTTATTCATGATTTAGGTATTATAATTCTCTTTAATAAATGAGTTTTTCTCTTTCCTTAATCTTCTCTTTATGTTCAATGATTTATTTTATTGAATTTGTTCTACCGCAACGTGCGTAGACACCGTCGTTACACATCATACCTAAAAAAGGCCTAAATATTGGAATATCTCGGTCAGAACTTACTTTACCTAGACAAACTCTTACAATTTAGACTCAGAAAATTTAAAAAGAAAAGTTTCGCATTTTGAACATATGAGAATCTGAGACTCTCAGAACTTCAATAAAGTTAAGCTACCAAATAACACCAGAATACTTACAAACTAATAAAAATTATTGATATCTATTATTGCACTTTATTGCTTACGAAGGTAATTCAAAAATATTTTTTTCATAGGAGTTTCTCTCCTTTGTATAACTCTATTATAAAGAATAATCAGACCAGAATTACAAAACATCAGAAAAATACACCTTATGTTTAAATAAAGCAAAATTAAAAAAATAAAATTTAAGGGTTTATTAAAGTAAATATATTGGTTTAAACTGATCTAAACAACTTTCAGTAATTTTTTATGAAACTGCATATTCAGAAATGAAAAAGTCTAAGTCCTTCTCAATAAAAGCTAAACAACAGAAACTTACAATGAATTTCTAATTTCTACAACACATACATGAGTTCCTGCTTTCTACATTCGAAATAAGAATGCACATTTCACAGTTTTCATTTTATTTTCGAAATACGCTTACATTCTAAATTAAAGAAAATAATTCTCATTAATTTGTAAAAAAACCTCACAATACATATTTACGGTTAACTTATTAAACTTCATCTGCATTCATGTTAAGAGCCGTAACCGTTGAGTGTTTGAATACGTACAAACTTTGATATTAGTTTAAATTCTAAAAGACGTTTGTTAAATATTTCAGTAGGGGTTGTTTACAAGCATTAATAATGATGATATTGTGAATAAATTGTGTGGTTCAAAATTAATTTCTGAATATACTTGAATTCTGAGAAATAAAACTTATTAACGACAACATAATGAATGTTTAAAATTTCAAGTAAGAGGAAATTTTGCTATTTTATTAAATATTTACAATCAATAACAATCTGTAGTAATGAATGACTTGTCCAATTTACAAAAAGTAGCTATTGACAAAATCATATTTTATGTGTTTTGACATTATAATTCGCGCCGTATCAAAGTTAAAAATCATTGCCTTAAATTCATTTTTTCTTTATGAATAATATTAATTAAGAAATGTAAATTTATTCTGAAGCCATACATTTTTAAATTTTCTAGCAACTCTTAATCACTTTTTAAAGATATAAAATGAAACTATTTTGAAAATCAAGGAATTTTCACATTGTTAAAGTTCTTATGACTTCCTCAAATTTCAAGGTTGTTCTCTTGATTGGTTGGATAAACAATAGTAATTTAAAACAAATATACAAACTTTATTGAAAATATCTTAGAATTATTTCAGAATATGTTTATTTAAAATCCCCTCTCGGCATGAAATTCTATCATGGTAAAATCGACAGTATTATTATTTTATATCGTTATTATATATTTTTAAAGTAAAGTGACCGCAGACGATATAGCAACATCTTTTAATTTTGTGCATAAAATACAATTTATACCAGTAAGTATTTTTGTTTGTAGAAATATTTTGTTATAAGAAAAATATGCTCCATTATTCTAACAATATTGTTAGAAAAAACTATTTCTCTTCAAAATCCCGGCCACAATTCGTTTTCCATGAAATCATATAAATAATTGAAAATTACAACCAATTCATAAAAATAATCTTCCATTAAAATTTTAAAGAAGTTTAGCAAAGCTAACAAAATATTGTTTATCATAAATTAACACAAGATTAACAATTAACAATATAACTCTTTCAAAAAAGTAACAAACATTTTGCTGCTCATGAAATTGAAAAATTGCAGTTTATTTCGAAACATGATGTCATTGTGATACTGTGTTAATAATGTAATCTGTGGGTAGGATAGTTTTTTTTTCTAATAGTAAACTTTCAATTCTTAGAAAAATTTTTCTAAAATCATTATACAAAACTAGTTTAACCAAGTAGATTATAATAGATTAATAAAAATATTAAATAATTTAATTTTGTTTTCAGATACTTGTTCAAATATGCATAAAGTTTTTTTGTGGTAATCGATCTATGGTTAGGCTTTAAATTGAAGTCTTAAATTTTGCCTATAAATAATGAAAGATTTTGCTTCAAAATTATTTTATATTCTCTAATTCAACATTTTTAAATTAATTTAAAAATAATGCCTGAATCTTTTATTTAAAAAAGGGATAAAATTTAAAATTTCTAGAAATGTTGGTATAATACTTCATTTTATGTCTTTCCGCTTTAATTATGCATTATTTTTCAAATTATTTTCTTTTTCATTATTAATATTCATAAAAAATTTATTCAAGAGAAATATTTCATGCTTTTGTAACTTAGCAGAAATAAAAATAAAATATTTTTTTAATATCATGGCCTAATATTTTGATTCAAATTGTTATTTAAAAATATAAATGGTTTAAAACTTACCTTAAATACTTTGGAAAATAAAATCATTTTCCTTAAAAATTATTTTATATTTTTTATTTAATTTGACACTAAAATTATGCAAGTGAATTTAATACTTATTAATTTAACTGTTTTAATATTCTCCTAATTCTAAATCTCTAAAAAAATTTTCAAGTAATAAATAATACTACTAAACACATTTAAAAAAAAGTGTTTACATTAAACATTTGATAAGATGTTTGCATACTTTGAGATGGAAATTTTTGTTTGCAAGTATGAAATTTTTTATATATCATTTATGCTTACATTAGTTATCCTATTCAAAATTTATATAAAACATCTTATTCAAGACAAAATGCTAATTTTATAACGCTGCAATTTAGAAAATTACATAATCATTTTGCATTTTCTAATATATTAAATTACTATTTCCGAAATATCCTGGAACCAGGGGGTACGTGTACCTTCCTGGGGCTTGAGCAGCCACCAGGCGCGTCGGCATGTGGTGGATAGCCGAATGTCCTGTAGGAATGACAGGATAGCCTTGAATATAGAATTAGAGGCCGCGAACCAGCTCCCGTAAACCCTGGTGTTATGCGTTCCGTGCCTAGGGCTAATTGGCACCGCGGTATTGGTGTCTTAACGGAGCCTCTAGTTGCCTGGCGAACTTCTAGAGTAATTTGCCTTGCCCAGTAACTCAGGCAATGCTGGGTGGACTTTTATTACCTGAGCTTTTTAATTGTTATCTTGTGGCTGAAAAGACACAAGTAATAACAAACCTTTCTGCATTTGCAGGTGAAGCCTCTGAAGTAGACCTTCCTGAAAAAGACAAGGGAACTCAGAGGCTGTCTTGTAAAGGGGCAGCAATGAATCCTTCACTTGAGGTAGAAATGACCTCCAAACCATCTTCTGGTGAAAGTCAGGAAGCTATCCCTAGCATGTCTGACTTTCTGACCAGATGGGACTGTTTCAGCAAGACCCTATCTGCTGGAAATGTCATACGCAAGAGGAAACGGCAGAGCATATCATTTACGAATGTGAGGCTCTTGCCCTCCCTAGATTAACTTCTTTAGGCATCATCCATACTAGAGAGTTACACCTAGACTCCATTAAAGGGTTATCGGACTTTATTAATAAAGTGGGTGACCCGAGCAAATGGAACTAGGAAGCATTGGGTTTGGAGTTAATGGTACAAAATGCTGATAAAAGCAGAGGTGCCCAATGACATACAAACCCAATTCTAAGAAGAAGAAGAAGAAGAAGATTTCCGAAATATTGTATCTGTGCTAAAATTTTTAGAAACACAAAGACATCATAGGTTACCTTTGTCTAATTTTTGTATTTTATTTTTATTCCAGAAAATTTAATTTTTGGATATCAGCACACAATTGCCTTGAACATTACTATCATAGTAAATTATAATTGTATTATGTATATACAATATGGATAAATACAATACGTTTAATATTTTTACTAAAAATAGCAATCATAGCAGTTAATTCATCATTTTAATATGGAAAAGCAAAAAAAGTAATTTGAAAAATAGTAGAAAAATATTTATGTTAAAAATATTTTTTTCTGTTTATGAAAATAATTTAAGTTATGAAATGCTTTTATAAATATCTTTACTTAAGTAGTATACAATTTTGGCTGTTCATAAAAATTTCATGAACTCATTAAATTATGTATGCATCAATTAATATTTTCCAATTGATTAAATTAAATATTTTAGGAAGTTTCCAGAATTTAAACAGTGTAAAAAATAACCCTATGTTCTTTAAGATAAATTGAATTTCGTCTGCTGAAAAATTTCCTTTTAAAAAACAGAAAAATACTAAATTATGCTTCTTAATATTTTTGTTACTATTTTAACTTTTATAAGTTACAAAAAATATTTTTAAAATACAAATTACTTTTAATTTTCATTTGACATTTTTTGAAGATCAGTACCTTAAGCCATTTCGATCTTTTTCCAGGTAAATTTTCTTCTCCAATTTTTTTAATCACTCGGAAAAGTGAATAACAAAGTTATAATATTTTTTTCCATAAATGACTCTTGAAATACTTTAATAAAAATAACTTTATCCTTAAAAGTAATAAAAACATATGTACAAAAAGCATTCCGCATATTTTCTTTCCTTTAAGCTTAACTTGTTTGATTTATAAATTGAAGGCATATTTTTCATATTTATAATGACATTTGAGAAATAAAAAAACATTTAAAAAATATTCTGTAATATTATCTTATAATTCAAACACAGTAAACAAGTTTATTTTTACATTAAGGTTTCTTTATAAATCTGCTTAAAATATTTTTAAAAAACATAAAATATTTCCTTAATGAAAAATAATTAAGCTCTCTAATTTTTTTTACACGTTGACCAAGATAAGAAACAAACTTTTTAGAAATCATGGATTCGTTTAAGAATATTATTCATAAAAAAACTTAATTAGTAATTAAAATTAATTGTACTTATTTAGAAGGCTACAATCTGAAAAATTTATACAGATTTAATATCGAGATTTTTATTTAAAAAAAAAATTATTCGAACGGGTGCAATTTATTTTTCCAGTCATACATATTATTAATTTATTATTACTAAAGCATTACATTTAAAATCTTGAAAATATATTTAGGTATTAAGTTGTAAATGTCATATTACTTTTGGTATATTTAATGTTGATTGAAAAAAATATTCCAAAAATAATAGTTTTTTGAGATTGAAAAATTCTTCATTATATAGACCACAAACAATGCCTAAATTCATCATCTAAAAAATCATTTCTAGTACGATGAAATAAACCGGGAAAAGTATATTAAAATACACAAAGCTACTTAAATATATATACAAATTACAATTCAGATTATTCATTTATTTTCCTTACCCAAGAAAAATTACGCAAAATTTGATAAAGCATTAGAGTAGTTTAATAAATAAAGTAAAAATAAAAATAAAGTTTAACTTGAAATTGCAAAAAAAAAAATTCAAAAACAATAAAATTGTAAAAAAATAACATAACTATGTTAATCGGTTCCCAAATCGTTTCATTATTGTAATGAAAAAAATTAAATATACTGTATTGAAATAATTTGAATAAGCAGAAAAGTTATCTATGATAGATACTATATATAAAATATATATTTATGATAAAAATATACTTAACAGTACATAACAATACCGTTAAGTAAATTTTCATAATTTAATAATAATACTTTTCATAATTCTTAATAAACTCCTAGTAATAAAATTTACACACCTGTTGGTGTAAGAATCGAACATAATAAAAATATAAGATTCACCACTATACATTAATGATAATAAAAGAAAATATATAATTTAGGTAGCAGTTTGACCAGAGTTCAAAAGGGAAGCTGAAGACAATTGTGAGCAAAGTATATGAATTGTAGTTATAGACTTAGTAGTCTGAGATACAGGAATGCAAAAAATAAATACAACGCAATAAGTTTTGTCTTAAAAAGTTATACCAAAACGTTCTCTGTTATAATTAAAATCTAAAAAAAATGCTTTCCTTGATTATGTTATCAGCTCATCTGTCTTTCCACGTTGCTGTTGCTGCTCCAATAGAATTCCCTGTAAGTAGCCCCGAACTGGGATAATTAGAAGCAACCAGATTGAGCCTTCGTAATTTTGAATCATGGACCAAGAAGAAGACTATAATACTTGGCTTTCCATCGCCAGAAATATCAAAGTATCATTTCAGTTGGAGGACATTGCGACCACAACATATGTAACGTGTTTTAGCCATCTTTAGCAAACATGACGGATCTTTGGTTAAGCCAGGATTCGAACCCACTTACAACCGATGATGAGAACAATACCCTAACCAACAAGGCTACGGTTTTTTATTTTTTTTTTATTAGTATTATAAAACATTAAAATTGTAGAAGCGCTACGGAATACTCTTTATATAGAAGTGTTTGTATTTTTACAAAAAAATTAAGATAATTCTCAGTTGTTTTAGACATAACAAGATTTTGCAGTCCTTATTTTAACTACATTTACATCTTTAAAAAAGAATGTAATTTTAAAAAGAATACTAGTTATAAGACTAAATTAATGATTGCAACTCAGAATTGTTTCTAATTTTTAAACACTTCCGTGACATCAATTAACGTAATATTGTCTTCAAAGAAAAAAAAATTAAAGAAGTATTTACACGTCAATCTGAAAATTAAAAAAAATAAAATTATCAACATATGGTATCATTTTTCTTTAAAGTTATATTATAATTTAAGACCTTATAGTTTCGACAAAACTAAAATTTGCGGATAATTTAAGAAGATTATATAATATGCTGAAGATGAGACAACATTCACAAATAATGACTTAACTACTCATGAATAAATTTTATTTCAATAAACGCTTATTCATTGCTGCTTTTTGATTGAGTTTATTTAATTAGGTGTAGTTGAAATGTTATACATTGACAATGATGTCATCGGACGATTTTTCTTTGAAATTCTAAATTTTATAATATTACTATAACTATGTGCTTGATTTCTTTGAGAGGATATCGTTTAAGTAAATGTGTGTGTGTATATATATATATATTCCAACGGCGGGCACTTGAGGGTTGAACCCTAGGCCACAACAAGGCCAGAAACTGCTACTCATTTGTCGTTACCCAGCGGGCATCTGTGAACCAAGTCACGGAGGCGAGTAGAGTTATATATATAAATATATATATATATATATATATATATATATATATATATATATATATATATATATATATATATATATATATATATATATATATATATATATATATATATATATATATATATATATATATATATACACACACAGATATTGGAAGGACGTTCGAGATACTTTTTTACATATATTTATATAAGTTATATAAAGCAATACGTTGTTAATTACTCTTCTTTGTAAGAGTCCGGTTGAAACGTAATGACATATTGAAAAAAAAAAAAAAACTCTAGATTTTACAATTTCATTAATTTGTTTCTCTTGTAATGGAAGTGTGTGTGTTCACCTTCTTGTTGAATTTTCATCCAATTGAAAAAAAAAATACAATTTATCTACCAAATATAGATAGATGTATAAGGTAATAATTTGTGACAGTAATCTTTCCTTTAATCTTTTATATGACAGTTTCTATAGTCCTGTCTTTATTATAAAAAGCATAAACAAATAATAATATTGCAAAGTAATAGTGTCATAATGAATGTTTTAAATTGGTATTTCACTACCAAATGATGTATGTTAGTATTATTAAATGGAATTTGTAAAATTATGTATAAATGTTCTTTCAGTAAACAGTAAAAATATCTTATAGAATAATATTAAAATAATTGAAGCAAAAATCAATTTTAAACCTATGCTAGATTAAACTATCAATTATCTTTTCCTATAAAAATTAATTTAAGTGAATTCAAAAAGAGTACTGTGTAAAAGTTACACGTTTTTCCCTTATTTTAAAATTGTTACAAATTACAGGGTGATCATAATTAAACTGCAAATTTAAAAATGCTGTAAAAAAAGAACCGCTGGTCAGAAAGACCTGAAATTTCATCAGAATGTACTTCAAGCAGGGGATTTTGCTTGGCGTGGGAAAAAAAATTAGGAAAAAAGTGGCCAATAGATAGCAAAGCACTGGCGGTTGTAGGTTAATTACATGAATTCTGACATGGACGATAATCAATTGTGGCTGTAAGCTGAACGTTAAACCAATTGCGCTATTGTAAGTCAGGCAGATGTTGTGGCACTCTTGGTGTAAAGCCTATTTAGAGCGACAAGGTGGTGCCACATCGAATAGGAAAAAATTGGTTTTTAATTGCCCTGCAGCCAAAACCCGTAGAAAAAGTCAACAATTATTCGGTTTTTAACTATCCTTAGTCTTTTTCACGAAATTTTCAATATGGTGTCCACCATTTTCTGTTAGGAGGTGTAAACGTAAAACGGTATTTTCCACAGCAGCTTGGAGTGTATCAGTGCTGATGTTGTTAACGTGCTGAGTAATGCGTCATTTCAAATTCGCTAAGATGTCTAGTGGAGCACTGTACACAACATTTTTCAGAAATCTCTAGAGCCAAAAGTCACAGGGAGTGATGTCAGTTGATCGTGGCGGCCAGGGAGTTGGAAAATGTCGGCTGATAATACGGTCATTTCCGAAATGGCGTTGCATCACCATCGACAATTAACGAGAATTCA
Organism: Latrodectus hesperus; assembly: GCA_037975125.1. Classification (NCBI taxonomy): domain Eukaryota; kingdom Metazoa; phylum Arthropoda; class Arachnida; order Araneae; family Theridiidae; genus Latrodectus; species Latrodectus hesperus. The sequence goes on from CM075862.1 coordinate 65,053,167, forward strand.
GGCTACTCAGCACTTTATACAAGACGTTAATTTTCATATAAATACCTATGCAGCGCCATCTATAGGCCACTTTTACCTCATTTTTTTCTCACGCCCAACAAAATCCTTCGTTTGAAGTACATTCTGATGAAATTTCAGGTCTTTCTGACCAGTGGTTCTTTTTTTACAGCGTTTTTAAATTTTTAGTTTAATTATGATCACCCTGTACTTTGACATGTTTTATAGAGTTTTACAATTTAAATATTACATTTTAATTATTTTCCTGCAATTTTTCTCTGTGAAAACTTCCTTTTCAAATAATATTCGATTTAGGTGTTCAGATTAAAAATTAATATGCAGATATTTGGAATTATGAGCTTAAATACTTGAATTTTACATTGCTAAAAGTATCCTTGTTTTCCTAATTTTAAAGCCCAGGTTTGTATTGTCCCATCCAGTGTTATCATTTCACATCAGGAACATAGTGACGCGACATATTCTATGCGTGTCAACGAGTATATGTCATTCTTAGATTTTCATAATTTTCTAATAAATAAAAATTTAATGAAAATTTTCCTTTGCATTTAATTAACAAAATGTATTTTATGTTAGAAAATATTTAATATCAGCTAATTTTCATGACTTTGAAAAAATATTAAACACAATAAGGTATAATTGAATTACAAATCAAACTAATTTAGTAATTCAAAATGTGATAAATTACTTTTATATTTTCTAATTTTGTTTTATTTTTCACAATTTTGAAGAATAATTTTTAACAATTTAGTTATTTTTGAAAATGTTGAAATTCTAATAGAGAATAAAATTTTCTTCAAAATTATAAATAGTTGAAGAAAATTTTCCTAAAATTATTAATATTAGATTGCAAAAATTGAATTTATTTGATTTAATATGGTTGCCTTAATCATTCTTATTATATAACATAGATTAAAAAAGAAGTAATTGCAATAAGAAAATATTTCCTTCCGTGCATTATTATATAAAAAATTTAGTAAATATGAAACAATCAAATTCAAAATTAAACTGAGAGAAAATAAACATGAAAAATTTAGAAATGTTTTAATATATATTTTTTATATTTTAATTCGGTGTATTAATTTAAAATAGCAATGGGCTTACTTTTCTGAATTTTCCATGTATTAATCAATTAGTATTTTTAATAAGGAGATTTATGGAAAGAAAATGTTTTGTTAAATGTAATTTTTTGCTTTATTTTTATTTTTAATTATTAGAAGAAAATATTTAAATTTGTATGTATTTAAGATGCATTTGTCCTTTTCAATATTGGTATTTATGTGTTAATTAAAGCATATACCTAACGCTTATAACACTTACTATATACTTCATATTTATTTGGTATGCTTTATAAAATAAACGTTTAAGTATGAAAGAATTTTGTTTCTTAATTTAAAGAAATGAATTTTATTAAGTAGAAATACCACCCTGTTTTTTCTTTTTAAATATTTTCATTTTAATTTCTTTCTTTTAATCAGAAAGAAAAAAATCTATTAATTACTAAGAAAATATTGATTAATCAAAAAACATTATCACTTCGTAACTACGTACTTGCTATAATTATGTGCATAAAACAAAGCTAAATTTCTTTTCCCATGCAAAATGCATTCTTTTCTTACTTATTACTTTTCAGGAATTTAGGAGAATATTTATTTTCAAATATTATATCACATCACATAATATTATCTATAGATCCTTATTATTAACAGTATCTTTATTAATATTTATTTGAATGGAAATGAAAAACATTAATAATATTCGATTACTTTAGCTTATTCAGTACAGTTCTTTTTTAAATATAAGCATAAATGTATCATTATATCTACTATAAGCATGTTCATCCAATATAACTTTTTTAACAGATTTTAGAGTTGTAATAAATAATTCATATTCGTTGCAACTTCCTGTTTGTTTAGTTTTATAACCTCATCTATGATTCAAAAAAGTGAAAAGAAAGATCATTTTTTCCCAATTTTCTATTTTAAGGAAATGTTGCCGAAATCTGCCAAACAGGAGAAAAAATAGTTTGTTAACTTACGTTGATCCATTGAAGAATCTTTGAAGCACAGTTGTGGATCTGACGTTTTTTAAATCTCTAGTTCTGTTCCCTTGAATTGATTTTTTTTATTTCAAAAAAAGTTACACCCATTTCTTGTTCAGGCTTCTGATCACACGTTATTTATGAAAGGAATATATTTCATTTTTATACATTGTTCTAAGCATTCACAAGTGTAAAGTTGCTAAATGCTTCTTGCATTTCAAATTCAAGGATTTCTACATCTGTGTTTATAGATTAAGTGATAAATAAAATAGTATATTCTTACAAATATCATAAAAGTTCAATGAATACTTTATGAAGAGCATGACTTAAAATGTCATATTTTAACATTTATCTAGATTTTGTCAGTTGAAAGGACAATATTTTATTTGTTAACATAAATATTACATTCATTCCCTCATTTTTTTAAATGGAAGAAATGTTTTGAGGAATTTTTGAATATAAACATATAAAGTTTAAAATATATATAACTTCTTTCTCTTTATTATTTAAAATACTTTTTGAACATGAAATTTTGGAGATTAGGTATACGTTTAGTTGTTAAGCAATTATTTCAATGCAATTATTTAAAAAAAATCTGACATGAGATAAATACTTTAAAATGATTTATAAGATATTTCAAATAAATTTCTCATGCATATTAGTAAGCTGAAAGATTCGGGAAGATTCAGCAGTAATTCTTGGGTGACACGTTATCATTTAATAACTAATCACTTTAGACTGATGAAGTAATTAGAAGATCTGAAAGTAGCTGACTGAGATGAATTGAATACTCCATGAGTTGTTTGCTGTAGGCAAAACTTTAACAATATTCTAGGTGTAGAAATTGAAAATTGTGAATAGTTTTAAATCAGAAATCTAGGGACAGAATCAACTCTTGAAATAAAGCTATAGAAAAATTCTCACAGAAATGGAAGTTCCCCCGTTTGATCCTAGAATCTGTTAAACATTGGAAGATGAATTGCTTGTCTCAGATTAGATAGCTTAGATAATGATTGCCACTCCAAGATTAGGTAGTAGATGGCATCGCTATTAAGTGAATGTAGGAGCATATTCAGTTCTTATACATCGACATTTTATGTTTAGATGTAAAAGGTATTTTAGAAAGAGGAGAACCGAACTATAATAATCAGGTAAAATAAAAGAGCTACTTAAAGTAAGAAAATCGTACGAATTTTTTCAATGGGATGCAACATAGTTATATCACTTTAATAAACTATTATCTATTAAGCTATAGATTTATTTATGACATTGTGTCCTCTAATCTTAAATTGTATCCTTACAGTTAAAAATTGTATTTATAGATTGTTTTCTTGATGTAAATACAAAAATACTTAATAATAAATTTAAGAATCCTTTTTGAGTGAAGCAATGTTTATTTTTTATAGATTTCAAAAGTGTCTAAAGTTTAGTTTAAAGTAAGCTTTAACTGTAAATTTATTTTAAATTGTTTTCAAAAGTATTTGTAATTCTTCTTTAATTTAGTCTAAATTGTAAGGTTAAAGAAAAAATAAAATATATTGAGTTTATTAAGAGCAAACCATATTAGGTGTTAATTAATGAAATTAGAATTTTGATAAAGTTTTTGAGTGGTAATGAATATTTACAAAAACATATCAACAAAACAAGTGTAAATGTAGTTTATGAATATATCAATATATAGGGTGTATTCGATTTCTAATTTTTACTTAGACATTTAAACTGAAAATTTAAAGCTTGATGCTATTACTTGTATTTGTAAATAGTTTATATGAAGGGAATTTTTTTCAGTAAAATTAATTTAAATATATATTTAAAAATAAAACACAGGTGGTGTTATCAAAATAATCAAAACACTCGTATAAAAGTGATATTTTTAAAGCGCTTAATATGCATTAAAATACAATAATTGCTTTACGAAGCTGCTTAATAAACAGAAATGTATTTATTGTATTAGTATGTTGTAGCTGTACTGTTGTTTTGGAAGTCTAAGTTTTTTAAAAATATAAAATGTGGGTCTTTCCAGATTTACGAAGAGGCCAAATTTCAAATGATCGTCTATCTGAAACAATTGTGAGCGAATCATCTGCACCTTTAGGTGCTTTTGGAGGTAATGTGTCTAAATCTATGATCAACAGATTGTTAATGTATGCAGAATACCATAACAATATTGATAAAGTGAAATAGTAGATGGCAAGAGAAATGCAGGGAAAGAGACACACAGGTAATAAAGAATGTTCTAATGTGTACAGTCTAATGACTGCATCAAAAGAGTCCACACATCTCAATAAGCAACTAGATCTCAATAAGCAATGACAATGTCTGCAATTAAAAGGGATTGTCATAAACAGTACATTTAAGACAGAGAAGCAAATCTCAAGCCACTTGTCACTGGTGTTAATACTGAACAGAGTCTATAGTGGCATCACATTCATAAAACTTGATTGATTGATAAGTTGAAGAAGGTAATATGCTCTGACTCATTACCTGCCACATTTTATTCCTACAACAAGAGTTTCTGTTTGTAGAATAGCTGCAAAAGCAAACAATCATGATTTTTTCTTTCAATTGGCCAATTATTTATGTGTTTCTGCCCTGATATTGTCAATCGTAATATAGATTTTTGCTAGATTAATCATAACTCTGAAAGAAGAATTAATGATGATAAGAATCAAGATACTTTTGTTAATCAGATTCTTCCTATGATACAAACATTGTTTGCTACAGGAGAGGGAATTCTCTTGGATGTCAGACTCAGAAACATTACACTGAAGTTAAACATCTGCATTAGCCAATACATTGTCTAAATTTAATATAAATGAATGTTATGTCTCTTTTCAGAGCTTTCAATAAGGATTGGATATTCTCTTTCATCATATCTACCAGAACTTTACAATATTTCCATGAAGAATAATGCAGCAAATATATGAAGAATGGTTTTCTTAAAGAGATTGTTGCAACTTAATATTGTATTCAATGCATAAGCATTCGTATGCTCATTCATTTTATATGAAAATAAAATTCCTTAATATACGTCAAATTTTAGACCATAAGTTAAACGTTTCTCCATAATAATATATTCACATTCATAATATTCTTGAATATTATTTAATAATATTGAATATTATTTAACAATCTTCTCAAATATTATTTAATAATATCATTAATGTATGAATTAGTATAATTAAAATATATTAATAATAAAAATAGTTTTAGAAAAAGTCTCATCTGGTTAATTGGTCAAGAAGTATGTGTGACGAAATTAAGCAATATAAAACTAAAGTACTTCGTAAAAAACTGGTTTATGTGTAAATGTCTAACTATAGGTTCATTGAAACTATATCCTTCACATTAATTAATCTTAATATGCGTATAACATATAATTAATATTTAATAGGTTAAAATTCATGCTAGTTATAAATAAATTCATTAATCTTGAAGTATTTTTGTTTAATCATTGACTTTATTATTTCTCAAAAATAAAATCCATCCATGCTGTTTTTATATTAAAGACAAAGCATTCTTTCTGAATTGTATAAAAACAATGGAGAATGTAGATCTTGATGTTAATAATTATTACGTTGGTTTATATATATATTTTTTATTTTTCGAGAACAATTGTGTTTCTCATTATATAATTTAATAAAATGCAATAATTTCTCAAGATTAATTGATTGATGAAAATAATTGCTCTTAATTAATAACTAAAATAAAACAAGAATAAAGAACTAATTTTTTAATAAACCGCAGATTAATCAAAGAAGGAAAAAATTCAAAATACATAATTTTTCGAATATAATGTTTTTATATTAAAAGCAAGATAATGAAACGATTATTTTTATATAATTTTACTGTTTTATGAATTTTTTTTAATTATATGTACATATATATATATATATTAAATGATTTACTTATTTTATAATTGCAATAGAAGATTTTGAACAAAATCTATAATATTTCTAAGCAAACAATTTTTTGAACAGATTAAAATTTCAACCTAAATGAACTCTGGACATTTTAAAAGATATGATTTTACATTTGAGTAATAACACTTTTTGTTTTCAGAATGAATTTTCTACTGAGTTTCATCTTCTTGTGTAATCAAAAAAATATCATTTATATGTATGATTAATATTTGGTTACCCTAACAAATGTATTTATTAGGCTAACTACAAACATTTTCAAGCTTGATAAATCTGAAAAATTTAAACAATATTTCAAATTTCTGGACTCAATATAGTACACAACCGATTGTTACATGTAATAGAGTCACAGTGCCTTTCATGATAAATTCAAGTAAATATTATTTATAGGAATTGAAAAGTATTTTTTCTTGAACTATAGTAATCAAAAATGAAAAATATGTCCTCTAGTTGTTTATACAGACAAATATTTACTATTATATATATTTTTTTAAGAAAGAAATCTGTTTTTCATACAAATACCAGAAAACGTACGTGCAAATCTCAACATTTCCTAGATTTGGTCAGAAATGTATGCACTTTCGGGGATAAACAAAATAAGCTATTGAGGTTAAAACAAAAGCAAAATTCTTCTTTCATAAACTGAATATACTTTAGAATACATGGACGCAGGATTGCTCTAAATATCGCAACCAGATCTATGAACTTGAGTAGAACTATGCATGTGAATGGAGGGAATTTTTACCTCTCTATTGAACAAAAATATAGTTTAACAACAAACTACTGAACAATAAATGCATCTTGAATTATTCATAATATTATTAAAAATGCACAATGCATTTTGATGGAAATATATCGTCTTCTGATGAAACCGAAATATAGTTTTTGAGCAAAAAGCATTTATTTAAATTTAAGAGCAGAATAATACGAACTACTGGGTAAATAAAGTCATATTTTAGCATAAGTATAGCATTTTTATGAACAATAAATATATGCTCGCACATATATATATATATATATATATATATATATATATATATATATATATATATATATATATATATATATATATATATATATATATATATATATATATATATATATATATATATATATATATATATATATATATATATATATATATATATATATATATATATATATATATATATATATATATATATATATATATATATATATATCAATAACTAAATTACGATATATAAGAATAAAATTTTGTTTTCAAAATTTAATCCGACATCTAAGTTCTTATAAGTGTAATACTTAAATTTCGTTGAACAAGATTAAGTACGTAGATAATAATTCCGCTATGTAATTTTAAATACTTAATTTATGTGCACATTAGAGACAGTATAACAATGAGAGTAGCAGATTCCCCATCTTTCAAAAGTTGATATATAAGTTATTTAGAAAGCTTAGAAATTTTATTTGAAAAAAAATATTCACAGAAAACGCTTTTGAGACATCAAAGTGGTTGCAATTTCTTAATTTTTAAAAAATAGTAATCCTGGATATAAAATAAAATGGAAATAATTTCACAAATATTTTAGCTCAACTATAAAACGTAATACATCCCATTCTAATATAACATGGAAAAAATAAGAAAACTGATTACCATTTAAGAAATTTTTAAATTCCAGTATATATTAATTGTATATTTTAACTCAATATAAGATTTTATATTAATGCTCCTGAAAATGCATATAATTTTACATCAGAAAATATCTATTGCATATAATCTGATTTACGAAGTTATAAAATAATGTTTTAAGAGAAACCATATCTTAATTAAAAAACATGTGGCTATATAAATGTAAATTATTATTATATGTGAACATATAAAATAAAATCATATATTTTATAAATAAATTTTGAATTATCTTTTAAATAATAAGTCTTTAAGCAAAAATTGTTTGATTATTTGAGATATATAACAATGTTTGTAAATTAATTAAGTTTAAATTATCGCATAAAATTTTAAAAACAAATATCAGAATATATTTAGCATAGATTTTTTAAATTTAAAATCAAACATTAAATAATAATTGAAATACTCAAAATCAAAATGAACACTGTAAAATCTCTATGTAGGTTAAAGAAAAGTTTGAGATGTTTATCTTTTCGATAATTTTTTAAATTAAGCCTTAATGGCAAACATGATGTAATTAAATATTTGAAGCAAATATTATTCTTAAAACATCCAACGAGATAGAACATGGTTAGTAAACCAAATATTAGATAAGAGAAATCCATATATGATTATTTACCGGTCACCAGTTTTTATAGTAAGAGCATAAACTTGCTCGAGGAATTTTTATTAAAGAATTATGTGTCGAAAAATATTTTCAAACTGATTGCTAAAACAACAAAATTTGAAACAAAAAATGATCATTCAAAACGATTTATTAAAGTTTTTCTTGTTAGTTTTGGTTTGCCAACATTTTACATCTATAATTTAAATGAAAAATTTAATTTGAAACGGTGATAAGTTTTATCAAAACTACTATGAAGTAAGCATAAATCAGACTTAACGTCATTTTTAAAAAGGAAACATTAAACAAAATTATAGAAACTCATTCTGTTTCTTTGAAATAAATTTCCATCATTTTCTTATTGTTGCAAAGCAGTCATCGTATTAATGTAATCAAATGATTTAAGAAAAAAAAATCCGAATATTTCACGTCATGTATTCAAATCAATGAAACAACATTGTAATCAGTTCAACATCAATTAATCAATTCAACACTTTCCTATGAATATAGAGTTTCCTTTGATAATTTAAATTCAAATTATAGCCTCATTAAATTGGATTCTTAATGAGGTCTTCGTACTGATTGCAATCCTAACTATCTATGTTAAACATACCCGAATTAATTAGCACATTAATCATTACAATTGATACGGCTATAGTTTCAAGATTAAGTAGAAACAATTTAAACTTTATAAATAAAACATGTAATAATAAATTATAATTTAGTAATATGAACATCTTCAAATTCTCTAGTAAATTCATCAAGAATAATTATAAACACAAAATCTATAGCAGAAGAAAATATTAAATAAAGTTAGAAAAATTAATTTTTACATTAATATTGTAAAAATAGCTTGCTTGAGTCACAAATTAAAATATTAAATATTATTTGTGGAAGAGTATTCATTTCAAACGAAAATATTTTAATTATAATGTCACAAATATAATAAGTATAGGATGTATTATGATTTAGATTAGGCAGGAAATTTTATATAATTTTAGATATTGTTTCAAACCTAACTTCCATTAAATAAGTTTATTATGATTATAATTATTATCTATATTATACTTACGTTTTTATATTTTTATATTTCTTAATTTAACCATTCATTTAAATAAATTTTTAATTTATTAAAAATTAAAACGAAAAAAATACATCTAAATATCTCAAGTAAAGATTAAGCATGCGTCACTATTTTTGATATATTTAAATTACAGGAATATATTTCATTAATCTTAAAAATGCAAGCATCAATGCAGCTTTAAAATGAATATATCGGTACTTTTACACTATCATGGAATACATTGACTTCCTTTACACTATCATTGAATGCATTGATTTCCTTTACACTATCATTGAGTACATGGACATCCTTTACACTATCATTGAGTACATTGACTTCCTTTATACTATCATTGAATACATTGACTTCCTTTATACTATCATTGAATACATTGACTTCTTTTGCACTATCATTGAATACATTGTCTTCCTTTATACTATCATTGAATACATTGACTTCCTGTTTATTATCATTGAATATATTGACTTCCTTTACACTATCATTGAATACATTGACTTCCTTTACACTATCATTTAATACATTGACTTCCTTTACATTATCATTGAATACATTGACTTCCTTTACACTATCATTGAATACATTGACTTCCTTTACACTATCATTGACTACATGATTATATAAAGAAAGTCTCATTAAAAATAACGGTATATTAGTGGAAATGAAAATAAATCTAGCTTAATAAGACTAATTTGTCTTTTCTATAGCAATGCCATTGAATCAATATTTCGATCAAATTATTCTTGGTGTGGTGGGACTAATCCCCATCTGGTCTACCCCTTAACCGGCTATCCCGTTGTAACTTGGGCAAACAATTCTGTGCATTTTCCGGCTATCCCGAGCCCCTTGGTAGGGGCAACTGGCTTCACTGCAATACTTCAAATTCAACCCCCAGAACTGACGGATTACCGTGAAATCGTAGCTGAGGAACCTATTTACTAAACGTTTACGGTTGATTTAACTAATAAGAGCGAAAATCGAAACTGTTTCAAGGAAGGAACAGCTATTTACGTTTTACTTTTTAATATTTATTCGCATCTAGTTTTAGTAATTAAAGGCTATATAACAATTGAAATTTATAAGCAACATATTTAATATTAGGTTTAGTTTTTTTTATCAAGTTTTTAAATTATTAATATTTTTTAGTTTTCTTTTTTGTATGATATATATATATATATATATATATATATATATATATATATATATATATATATATATATATATATATATATATATATATATATATATATATATATATATATATATATTATATATATATATATATATATATATATATATATATATATATATGCTTAGTTGTAAACTTCAAAGTATAAGAATATGTGACTTGACGACAATGATAAAATATAAGAAATTTTTTTAATTAATTTGTTCAAAAATATAAAATTTTAAAATGTTAAAAATTTTGTTTAAAATTAGAAGGGATAAGAGAAGTAATAAATTCGATGCTAATTTTTTTAACTTTTTGAATAAATTTAGCATTTTAAACAATTCTGCAATGATTTTTGTACAAAATATATAATCTAATTTTAATAAAATGCAACCATAAAAAGTTCTTTCATTTTTTAGAGTTACATTTTATTAAAATTAGATTATATATATTTTTTTTTGCGAATAATTAATCTTTGTAATCTCTCAATTATTCTTTAATTTCAAAATGTAACTAATTTTAGTTTATAAATTGAATAACTTGTTACTAATTATCTCACTTTAAATGCTTACATAATTTATAAAAGAGTGTCAAAAAATCGGAACTGCTTAACTGTCGACTGGGTACAGATTGCGAGCCCCAAAAAGATCATCAAATTCACAGTCCGTGTTTGAAGAATTATCTTCATAATAAAAATCGAATTCTTCTTACTGCTTGAATCAGACATAATATTCGTAAGCCGGTAACATTTTCACATATACAATTAGCTACTAGAATAACTTCTGAGAGTGAAACAGCACAAATTTTAGAATGGGATTTATGTTACTCTTTATTCCACATAAAATTATATTTTTGTTACGATTAAGGTCTATATAACTTTAGAAGGAAGCTATTATTTTTAGCAAGAAAATTTTAATTTTGATTAAAAACTTTAATTTAATTAATTAAAGAAAATTTTAATTTTGATTAAACTTTCACTCAATTCACATTTGCTACAGGACTGGCAAATGATATTAAAATACATCAACAATTGCTTATTTCAGAAAAATTACGAGAAATATTTCCTTAAATGTTTGTTTAAGAAATGCATATCTGTTTCACAAACATTGTAATATAATTTCACCATAAACTCTCTCTCTCTCTCTAATGATCAAATTTAAATATTTAAAAAAATGTTTGAATTCAGTAATCACAAACATTTTTTCGTATAAGGAAAACAGCGGAAAACATGTTAAATTATTTAACGTCTTTATTCTGAGGTTTCAAATAATTTCAATAATTTTTTTTGTAAAATTAAGGATATTTTAAACTAAAACTTTGTTAAGTATAATTTAAAATCATTAAATTAAAGTTAAAGTTACTTACAAATTCCGGAAAATAGGAAATTTCCTTTATCATGGAAAAGAAATATTTTCATTTACTAATTTAGTGTTTACATTTTAAGTATTAAGCTTTTTTCCTCATATACTTCAATATCTAACAGCTTTGAACTAAAGATTATACTTTCACCTTCTTGAAACAGAATATTTCAAATAAGCACCATGTTTTGGCTTCTTTATTCCTTTAGTATGTTTTCGAAAACAAAGTTCAATAACTTAATTCTAATATTAAAGCTAAATAATTTGACCTTCAATAAGATGTTTCTAACATAAGAAATAAGTTTTATTTTTGTGATAAATTAATCAATCATGATATGTATTTTTAACAGGTTAAACTTTATGTAAAATTAATACTTTCGAACTAGACAAAGTATTCATTTCTGGTTAGTGAATTTATGCTTACAAAAATTAATTTTGTGAATATTTACTTCTTTAATCAAAAATATTTAATATTTGATTAATCAAATCAAAAGTAGCTAAATATTTTTATTTATAACCATCAAAAGAAGAATGAAGTTAAATCATTATTGTACTAAAGTACTTTAAAAAAATTTTTCCCTAAATTTATAGCTTATAATGATTTGTATGTCAAAGCAGTTATAATTTTGTGAAGGCAAAAAATATTTAATGTAGGGCTAATTTGAATATGTGAAAAAAATTTATATTGACAAGTTCTATATTAAATATTCAATTATTAGAATACTATTGTAAACAATAGCGTTAAGATGTCCCTGTTTTTATATTTTTGCCATTTTTCTTTTGAAAAACAAATATTCATACCAGAAACACATTAATTTTACTATTTGCGTAAAACAATTTAAGAAATACTAAAAGATATATAGTAGCAACACGGGTTCTTGTATGGAGTGATATTTTTTACATAATTAGAAACTGAAATCTTTTGATACGAAGAATTTAATATGATTTGCTTTCAAAATTTTCACAAAAATTTCATCTGTTGTCAGTAGATCTCTGTTTATTATAAAATCTATTCTTAGGTAATGAAGTTAGTTTTTTATTTTTTTTAAATTATTAAAAATATACAATATCTGAATTATTCAATCTGTAGGTATTAAAACAGAAGCGTTTCTTTTAATGATTTTTAAAATTATTTGATGATTTTAAAAATATAATATTGATTTTGAAAAGTATCTGCAATGATTACCAATTACAAATAAACAGCAAATTAACTAATTATTACAGCTATTTAAAATCAATATATTTTTAACTATCTGGGAAATGAGAAACATTTTTCTGATTTTTAATAAAAAGTAATGATTGAAATATATATATATATATATATATATATATATATATATATATATATATATATATATATATATATATATACATACATATATAATGACATTTAAAAATTATAATACGATATACATTGTGATGGCTATCTTATATATTTTTAATTGTTTAAGATTTTAAATACAAAAACTGCTTAGAAATAAATAATTTCCTGATAATTTACAAAATAAATAAAAATTCATATTTAGTGTAATAAAAAATTATAATAAGGAATTTAAGAAATTTTCGAGCAGAACATTCACAAAGCAAAGTGCGAGCACACGTTGGTTTCTACAGTTGACAGCGATTGATGGTCCTTCCCCTCTTTAAGTCTTTAGAATGTGATTATTGTGAGGTGGTCCAGGGTACAACGGAAAAACGTATCGTCAAGAATTAGAGGCTTTTGTATTCTTGACAAGTGCTAAAGGGGGGAAAAACTTGTTTTGCAGTGAAAGCCAAAACTATGTTGCCACGCGAAGCAAAAATGATGCACTTTTTCACAGAACCCCAGACAGTTAAGGGGCTAGTGGAACTAGATCCATGAGATCATAGACAGCCAAAAAGTCCAAAAGCAGATGTTGACTTTTCACAGCCTCCTCACGAGAAAATCCCATACACTTCAAGATGTGTTGAGGGCAAAACGGAGCATTGTCGCACTTGGGGCATGTTGGGTATTTTCTTTCACCATCCTCAAAGATCATACACTTCAAGTGGCCAGTAGAAAGTCGAGACAGTGTCGTCTGATGTATTCTGGAGCTCTTAAATGTTGTGACGGCTCTAGGATGTCTTTGGAATAACCAAGGGTGAGCAGGAGGGTAGCCCAGGTTTTAGAAGTAAGTTGTTTAGTAATGGAAGAGATCTCTGATGGTGTAAGCGCCATGCGATCTTCCGTGTTTAAAGGATTGCTGGCGAACGCCTTTGCAAGGTCGTCGGCTACTTCATTCTCAGGCAGACCAACATGCGAGGGGACCCCTGGAGGTGGATTGGGTGTTGAACTGAAGGCTTTTCAACAAGAGTAGTATATTTCTACTAGTACTGTCTCTTATAAATTGCCAATTGAAAAGGTGCTGGATCGAGGATCGACTGTCTGTAAGGATCCATAACTCCGAGAAATCATTTTGTGTATGGTTATCTAACAAAGAAATTCCACTTATGATGACGATGAGTTCCGTTCTGAAGACGGACATGTGGTCAGCAGTTCTTTTTTCAAGCTTGATGGAATGGTTGGGGAGTTCAATACATACTCCGCTGCCAGTTGCATTGGTCTTCAAGTGTGACTCATGGTAAAGGGGAAAATTTGACAGCTTCTGTTGATCCGGAGACCTGGAGCACCTTGTTCTATGTTAGAACCTAAGGTAGAAGTCTGACTTGGGTCATATGCCTGCAGACCTTAGCTGAATATATTGGGACGGCCTTCACGCCTTGGGTGACCCTACACAAGGTGATTACTCTCCCGACGTACTTCACCCGTTCCGCCCAGGTACACCCCCTCGCCGGCTATAAGAGCACTCTTTGAAGCGGCCTGCAGGACTTGAGGATGTAACAATATTGCATACATGTGATTTGAAATGCATTTATGTATTAAAGAATAAAAAATTAATTTTTGTTTAATTTACTTTACTAATGTAAGAAAAATTTGAAATGTATTTATCTTATTGGAAATTAAATGATACATTTTAACTAATCAATTAAGAAAGTATGTGGGAGTAAGATTCGTTTAGCTTTCTTTAGCAATACTGAAATTTTCATTTTTAAGTCAATATTTTTGCCTTCATTTCCAGTTTGTAAATCTTAATTAAGTTCATTAATATATAATTTGAAATGAAATTTTTTCATGCGTTTTTACAGATATTTCTAAAATACGTATAAATTTTAATTTAAAAGTATTTTTATTTTCTAAAAATTCATTATAGGGAGTTATATTAAAATGTACTCGGATTAATAGCTCATATAGAAAATTGAACTTTAAGAAAACTATTTCTAATTACTATTAAAAATTGCTAAGTTTTATAATTTCGTTAATATTTTTTAAAACTAAATATTTGAATTCAATTTGAATAAAATAATCTGAACTTATGTTTCCCAATAAAAATAATTTATAGTTCATAAATAATGATTATAATGAGTGCTTATTAAACTGCGCATAAAACATTTAATAAGCAAAATATTTAGATATAATTATAAACATTGATATCATTAGCAGTAAGAATAAATTTTGCAAGCATATTTTTAATGAAAATTTAAGTTTACTGACACAGTTGAAATATTTTTTTCATATCTATGTCTTAATGTTTTAGTAAGATCTAGGATAAAAAAATAAGTCAAAATTCATGATTATAATAATATATATTAATTATAACATGCCTACAAATGTAACCATATTTAAATCACAAAATGGATAATATACCTATGTTTTAATTTGTCTTTAAATTCATGGAAATTTGATGTTGTATATATACTTACGACATTTGCAGCAAATAACGTAAAAAAAATAAAGGGAAATTTAATAAATTTAAAAAAATATCAAGTTAATTTTAAAAAATGTTGTTTTTTTATTCCTTATAATTTTGTACTAGTCTAGACCAAATCCACGAGTCCATAAATTTGCAAATATATGTATATAATATATATATATATATATATATATATATATATATATATATATATATATATATATATATATATATATATATATATATATATATATATATATATATATATATATATATATATATATATATATATATATATATATATATATATATATATATATATATATATATATAAAAGATATGATTTTACATTTGAGTAATAACACTTCTTGTTTTCAGAATGATTTCAGAATGAATTTTCTACTGAATTTCATCTTCTTGTGTAATCAGAATAAATATCATTTATATGTATGTTTAATATTTGGTTACCCTAACAAATGTATTTATTAGGCTAACTACAAATATTTTCAAGCTTGTTAAATCTGAAAAATTTAAACAATATTTCAAATTTCTGGACTCAATATAGTACACAACCGATTGTTACATGCAATAGAGTCACAGTGCTTTCATGATAAATGCAAGTAAATATTATTTATAGGAATTGAAAAGTATTTTTTCTTGAACTATAGTAACCAAAAATGAAAAATATGTCCTCTAGTTGTTTATACAGACAAATATTTACTATTATATATATTTTTTTTAAGAAAGAAATCTGTTTTTCATACAAATACCAGAAAACGTACGTGCAAATCTCAACATTTCCTAGATTTGGTCAGAAATGTATGCACTTTCGGGGAAAAACAAAATAAGCTATTGAGGTTAAAACAAAAGCAAAATTCTTCTTTCATAAACTGAATATACTTTAGAATACATTGAAAGATCTCTTCGCGCAGGATTGTTCTAAATATCGCAACCAGATCTATGAACCTGAGTAGAACTATGCATGTGAATGGAGGGAATTTTTACCTCTCTTTTGAACAAAAATATAGTTTAACAACAAACTACTGAACAATAAATGCATCTTGAATTATTCATAATATTATTAAAAATGCACAATGCATTTTGATGGAAATATATCGTCTTCTGATGAAACAGAAATATAGTTTTTGAGCAAAAAGCATTTATTTAAATTTAAGAGCAGAATAATACGAACTACTGGGTAAATAAAGTCATATTTTAGCATAAGTATAGCATTTTTATGAACAATAAATATATGCTCGCACATATATATATATATATATATATATATATATATATATATATATATATATATATATATATATATATATATATATATATATATATATATATATATATATATATATATATATATATATATATATATATATATATATATATATATATATATATATATATATATATATATATATATATATATATATATATATATATATATATATCAATAACTAAATTACGATATATAAGAATAAAATTTTGTTTTCAAAATTTAATCCGACATCTAAGTTTTTATAAGTGTTCTTAGATTCTATGGAATTTGTTCACCTATAATAAAATTTCCTAATATTTCCAAAATATTAATTTTTATTTAGAAATACTTAAATTTCGTTGAATAAGATTAAGTACGTAGATAATAATTCCGCTATGTAATTTTAAATACTTAATTTGTATGCACATTAGAGACAGTATAACATTGAGAGTAGCAGATTCCCCATCTTTCAAAAGTTGATATATAAGTTATTTAGAAAGCTTAGAAATTTTATTTGAAAAAAAAATATTCACAGAAAACGCTATTGAGACATCAAGTGGTTGCAATTTCTTAATTTTTAAAAAATAGTAATCCTGGATATAAAATAAAATGGAAATAATTTCACAAATATTTTAGCTCAAATATAAAACGTAATACATCCCATTCTAATATAACATGGAAAAAATAAGAAAACCGATTACCATTTAAAAATTTTTTAAATTCCAGTATATATTAATTGTATATTTTAACTCAATAAAACATTTTATATTAATGCTCCTGAAAATGCATATAATTTTACATCAGAAAATATCTATTGCATATAATCTGATTTACGAAGTTATAAAATAATGTTTTAAGAGAAACCATATCTTAATTAAAAAACATGTGGCTATATAAATGTAAATTATTATTATATGTGAACATATAGAATAAAATCATATATTTTATAAATAAATTTTGAATTAGCTTTTAAATAATGAGTTTTTAAGCAAAAATTTTTTGATTACTTGAGATATATAACAATATTTGTAAATTAATTAAGTTTAAATTATCGCATAAAATTTTAAAAACAAATATCAGAATATATTTAGCATAGATTTTTTAAATTTAAAATCAAACATTAAATAATAATTGAAATACTCAAAATCAAAATAAACACTGTAAAATCTCTATGTAGGTTAAAGAAAAGTTTGAGATGTTTATCTTTTCATTAATTTTTCATGTTAAGCCTTAATGGCAAACATGATGTAATAAAATATTTGAAGCAAAAATTATTCTTATAACATCCAACAGGATAGAACATGGTTAGTAAACAAAATATTAGATAAGAGAAACCCATATATTATTATTTACAGGTCACCAGTTTTTATAGTTAGAGCATAAAATTGCTCGAGGAATTTTTATTAAAGAGCTTTGAGTCAAAAAATATTTTCAAACTGATTGCTAAAACAACAAAATTTGAACCAAAAAATGATCCTTCAAAACGATTTATTAAAGTTTTTCTTGTTAGTTTTGGTTTGCCAACATTTTACATCTATAATTTAAATGAAAAACTTAAATTGAAACGGTGATAAGTTTTATCAAAACTACTATGAAGTAAGCATAAATCAGACTTAACGTCATTTTTGAAAAGGAAACATTAAGCAAAATTATAGAAACTCATTCTGTCTCTTTGAAATAAATTTCCATCATTTTTTTCTTGTTGCAAAGCAGTCATCGTATTAATGTAATCAAATGATTTAAGAAAAAAATCCGAATATTTCACGTCATGTATTCAAATCAATGAAACAACATTGTAATCAGTTCAACATCAATTGATCAATTCAACACTTTCCTATGAATATAGAGTTTGCTTTGATAATTCAAATTATAGCCTCATTAAATTGGATTCTTAATGAGGTCTTCGTACTGATTCCAATCCTAACTATCTATGTTAAACATACCCGAATTAATTAGCACATTAATCATTACAATTGATGCTGCTATAGTTTCATGATTAAGTAGAAACTTAATTTAAACTTTATAAATAAAATATGTAATAATAAATTATAATTTAGTAATATGAACATCTTCAAATTCTCTAGTAAATTCATCAAGAATAATTATAAACACAAAATCTATAGCAGAAGAAAATATTAAATAAAGTTAGAAAAATTAATTTTTACATTAATATTGTAAAAATAGCTTGCTTGAGTCACAAATTAAAATACTAAATATTATTTGTGGAAGAGTATTCATTTCAAACGAAAATATTGTAATTATAATGTCACAAATATAATAAGTATAGGATGTATTATGATTTAGATTAGGCAGGAAATTTTATATAATTTCTGATATTGTTTCAAACATAACTTCCATTAAATTAGTTTATTATGATTATAATTATTATCTATATTATACTTACGTTTTTATATTTTTATATTTCTTAATTCAACCATTCATTTAAATGAATTTTTAATTTATTGAAAATTAAAACGAAAAAAATACATCTAAATATCTCAAGTAAAGATTAAGCATGCGTCATTATTTTGGATATATTTAAATAACAGGAATACATTTCATTAATCTTAAAATGCAAGCATCAATGCAGCTTTAAAATGAATATATCGGTACTTTTACACTATCATTGAATACATTGACTTCCATTACACTATTATTGAATGCATTGATTTCCTTTACACTATCATTGAGTACATGGACTTTCTTTACACATCATTAAGTACATTGACTTCCTTTATACTATTGTTGAATACATTGACTTCATTTATACTATCATTGAATACATTGACTTCTTTTGCACTATCATAGAATACATTGTCTTCCTTTATTATATAATTGAATATATTGACTTCCTGTTTATTATCATTGAATATATTGACTTCCTTTACACTATCATTGAATACATTGACTTCCTTTACACTATCATTTAATACATTGACTTCCTTTACACTATCATTGAATACATTGACTTCCTTCACACTATCATTGAATACATTGACTTCCTTTACACTATCATTGAATACATGATTATATAAAGAAAGTCTCATTAAAAATAACGGTATATTAGTGGAAATGAAAATAAATCTAGACTAATTTGTCTTTTCTATAGAAATGCCATTGAAGCAATATTTCGATCAAATTATTATTGGTGGTGGTGGGACTAATCCCCATCTGGTCTAGCCCCTTAACCGGCTATCCCGTGGTAACTCGGGCACACAATTCTGTGCATTTTCCGGCTTTCCCGAGCCCCTTGATAGGGGCAACTGGCTTCACTGCAATGCTTCAAATTCAACCCCCAGAACTGACGGATTACCGTGAAATCGTAGCTGAGGAACTTATTTACTAAACGTTTACGGTTGACTTAACTAATGGGAGCGAAAATCGAAACTGTTTCAAGGAAGGAACAGCTGTTTACGTTTTAATTTTTAATATTTATTTGCATCTAGTTTTAGTAATTAAAGGCTATATAACAATTGAAATTTA